>JAOVVF010000039.1:7769710-7787028 GCA_028565595.1 Duopalatinus emarginatus | reverse complement strand
TACATTTACTCAGATTAAACTTTTGATCTGTCATCTATGTTCTATTACGAATAAAATATTGACATTTGCCATCTCCAGATCATTGCATTCAGTTTTTATTCACAATTTGTTTAGTGTCCCAACTTTTTTGGAATCCGGTTTGTACATGCACTCAGGTTATGCTAGATACTGTATGTGTATGCAGTTGACCTTGTCCTGCTTTTTACATATTATATTTGTTCAGTCTGTTTGATTTCAACTGAATTCAAATCAATTAAATTTTGTTTTATTTACATGGAATTTCTTTCCACACGGAGAGTGCAACTGTAGTCTCTTGGCTATACAGAAAGAAGTGTAAGTGAAACAATAATTCGTAACTGTAGAACAGTCAGTTAAATGTTGACACTACATGCTAAAACAACAACAGTACACACTATACACCTGCACTACATTTACATAACTCCACATGGGCATCCCTGGTGCTTAAGACTGAACCTACCCCCACTGGCACTGCTAATAACCTCTCTTATAGGTACACTTTAGGTTTACAACTACTGACTGTAGCCATTTTTGTTGTCCATACTCAAAAGCACTAGAGCACTGGTATGCTGGATACTAGAGCTGCGTTACATCCGGAAGGCAGCTGCCTAGATGGGCAGCATTCTTAGGCAGCATGTGCGCATTCCTGAGAAAAGGACTGTCATATTTATAAGGCAGCATAAGGTACCTAACTGGGCAGCGTCCTGACTTTAATAGAATTCTGAAGGCAGCGTGACATGTATTCTTCTTGCTGAAGCTAATCCCATCATGCAGTTTACCAGCTTGGAGTTCCAGCGCTAAGTTTTAAAAACATGGAGACGAACTTGGTTCAGGAGAGGACTTTGTGTACAAATGTATGTTATTTTTATAATTTCTCTTCACTGTATTCATTGAAATTAGTATGTTTTAGATTGCTTTAAGTTTTTTTCAAGTGAATTGTTAATTTATTAAGTAAGACCTGACAGAGCAAAGCTTCCGGTGTTAGTTAGCTATCGGTGTTGCTATAGTTAGCTATCACAGTCACTTTTAAATGACTGACTTATACATCACAGTTTTATACATCACACCTTTATAAAAGTTTGGGCTAAGGAAGAGGCGCTCATCACAGGAGAGAAAAACTCTGCTCAGAGCGCCTGGAGCTTGTCTTTAAATGAAATATCAGATCCAGTGGATATTGGCAAATAAATGTTGCACGTTTATGAAGCATGATTAATGTTTTTCAAATGCAACTTAAATGTGAAATTAACATTAAAATTTGATTTCATGTAAATGTACTTTTAGGGGCTAATTGTGGAAATGTCATTATGTCTGTAGGAATTGGGTGTATACAGCTTTAGTAATTTAATAGTGCTTATGAAAACTGACTATGACTATGCTGACTATGAAACGTGTCTCAAATGTGCTACCTACTGAGGCACCTTGTCAGTTAGAATGCTGCCGAATGAGAGATCTGCCTTCATGGGCAATGACTGACTAGGCAGCTGCCTTCTAAATGGAACGCACCCTATGTGTATGTAAATCCTTTTACAGTTCTTTTTGGTCTTTTATCGAGACCCACATTTGAAATGGCTCCATCTGCCACAGACATCACATGTATCTGAAGTTTCTTAAAAGACATTTTACAGCCAGAGTGTATAATCATTTTTGATTTGCCTTCATATTTATACAAAGAAAGTTACTTCTTGTGTGCAAATTTAATTACAAACCTAGTAAATATGTAGGAATATGATACATTTTAAAAGATTATAAAACTTTGTCTCTGGTAGTTGACACTTCCTCTGAATACATGGGACAACCCGTGACCCTCATCCTCGTGATTAATGGAACGGCCGCGATGGCAGCCTCTCCGAAGTTTACAGCAGGGTTACCTCGGTTTGACTCGATTTCCACTGAGTCGCCCGGGTTGAGAGATGAACCTTGTAAGAGGGAGCCCATAACGAGATGGGAGATGAAATGTAAGAGAGGGCTGCTCAGATGCAGGCAGGACCTGATGTAAATCCATTTAAAGAATAGAGCTGGAAATGGAGAAGGAGATTCAACTGTGGGAGCTGGAACTAAAGGTGAAGTTGTTCACCCCACAACCTCATACCAATTCGAAACGGGTCTCCAACCCATTTTGCTGATCTGTTCCTCTTCTGTCTACTAGGCCTGAGAGCATGAAGGAGTCGATACATATTTTAGTATTTTTGAGCATATTGCTCAAAATCAGAAGTTTCAAGGTTTTAAAAAGACAGGACATAAACCAGGACATATAGCTAATAAGTGTTTTGCTTTAAAATGTAAACAACATCAGTTATGTCCCCTAATGGTTGTTATTGTCTGTTTATTATTAATGGTTAGTGTCTGTATTTAATACAGATAAACACGGTCAGCATTGTCATATTATGGGGCTGATACTTGAGCTGCACTTTCATTCATGTTTGCTGGCCTTCTGCCCTTGTCAGGTGGGACTTTTACTGGTTCATATGATATTGCCAAGGATTAGAAATGAGCTCCATTCAAGTGCCCCTTCATAATGTGTATTTGTGTTCTGACCTGGTTACTGGTATTGTCAGGATTAGTCTTAGAAAAGAGTTACCAGTTAAGGGAGTCAATTATATTCTTGAAGACTATCTCACTGGTGGTAAAGTTGTCCCTTTTGTTAGTGGTGTCTAGTCAACCAAGTGTCTCTATTTTTACAAAGAAGCTGACCACAGGTTTTTCATATGTCTGCCAGTCAAATTATGTAAAAAGAATTCATTTCAGCGCAAAAGCTTAATGGCAGTGTGTCTAAATGTTTACTCTCTTTCTGTGACCGTAATGAAAAACTTTCTTTTTTACCAAAGAATGCACAAATGGGTCTCTCAAATAAATGTTAAACACACTGCTTACCAGATTGATTCTGTTTGTTGTTCCTTCTGTTTTTTTTGGAGTTTAGTGGTAAATGTTGCTCATGACCATCCTTGGTCAGGACATTTGGAAATCACAAAGACATATTCACATTTCTTAAGAAACATACTTTGGCCTGCTCTGAGAACAGATGTAGTCAACTGCTGTCATTTGTGTGAGATTTGCCAGAAAGATGGCAAACCAAATCATTTCTCCTGCTTCCTTGCACCCTATTCCAGTAATAGGTAAACCGTTTGAAAGAGTTTTAATTGATTGTGTTGGACCACTATCAAAAAACAAACAATGCAAAACACTTTAGCAGTCTTTTCAGTTCAGTATAGCACAGCTAGTTTTTGGCCATTTAATATGTGGACCAATGAAGGTTTTAAAGGAGTCTTTCCAGGCAGAACAATCTAACTTGTATATGAATGTTTTACATTATATCAATTCATTTCGGCAATGGTGACATTGTGTGGGCAATTTGGCCAAAGAAATGCTTTGTAATTCACAAACAAAAATAAAACGTTTGTTTGATAAATAAAAAAAGTTGTAGCCCAGGATTTTGCTGTTTGTCACAAGGTGCTTGTTCTTATACCCGTTTTCCACAACTAAGAAAAACTGAGTGGAATGGCAACCTTGTCAGCACATCATAAATGTAAAGCACAAGTTTGTCATATGAATATGTTGAAGTCTTACTATAAAAGTGGGACTTCTTCCAATAAATGTTATGCATTAAAAAAACGACATGCTGACAATGTCAATGCAGCAAAACGTGGACTCATGCATGGAAGCTGAATATCTTTTAGCTGTACCAAGTTGCAGTCCTTGGAGTTCTTAGTGTTTACTAGTGCCAAAACCTGAGGGATTCTTTCCCTTTGCCAAGAATTGATGACTGTGTTGTTCTGCTTGGTAGGTCTGGTAGGTCTGCTTGTTTTATAACCAAATTAGATCTTCTTCCATTAGTTCCATTAACTGCTAGAGCTTGTGATTTGTCTGCTTTTGTTACTCCTAAGGCATTTATACAAAATTCCCAATAACTTGAGAACCTGGCAAAATGTGAGTTTGCTCAGGCTACCATAACATATTTAGGTAAGAAATCTAGAGAATCTAGAGGACAAAATCAGTTTCCCACTCCAAAAACAAGACATGAATTGTGTCCGTTTTTAGGGATGGTTGGGTATTAAGTTTCTTTAAAAACGTCTTTACTGTGGCTGAACCGCTAATTAATTAATGCCCTGCTGTGCTCTGTGCCTGTGCTTGCTGCCCCTGATTTTATCAGTTCTTTTAAATTAGAAGTTGATGCCAGTGGCATTGGGGCTGGGGATGTGTTGCTGCAAGAAGATGACTATGGGGTGGATCACCCTGTCTGCTATTTCCACCAGTGAAAAAGAGGAATTGACCTATGTAGGTTCTAATCCTTTGCCACTAGATGTTTTTACTGACCACAATCCCCTCATGTTTCTTGTCTCAGATGTAAAATCAAAACTGTAGGCTTTTAGGATGGTTTCTGAGTATGTCATTGTCATTGCTGATACTCTTTCTAGAGCATAAATAACTTTTTTTACTTTCTTTTTTTTTTTCGCAAAATTGTGTTCACTTTGCGGTCAGCTTGGTACTTTTCTGGGCTTGTTGTGTCTAGTCTGTTCTCTCTCTCTCACTCTTCATCTTATCTTCTTGTGCTCTTTTGCATTTGTAGGTGGCTTTAAATGGTGAAAGATTATGTTCATCATGGTGCATTAAACCAGTTAAAAGCAGTAAGCAGTGGTTGAGTTGTTCCTTGTTGTTTGACATTTCATACTTTCACATTGTATCCAATGCTATTGATTGTGTGTGAACACAAATTAAATGCAATGAATAATATAAAATAATTAACAAAAGCATTACTAAATTATACAATAGTTCAACACTAATCTTAACTAATGTTTTAGCAGAAATATACACACACACATACATGGAGATTCATTCGAAAGAGGCCCTGAATATTCTGTTGTAACTCCCATTAGGATGTAGCAATCTGAACGAAACAATGTGCAATGTGTTCCTCAGTACATGGAGCTTCGAACAAGCTGGGATGCCCCTGCATTGGCACGATGAGGTAGATACCGAGCAGCTCTACCCCTTCACTCAGTTACTTGACTTCTCATCAAGATAGTGGTGTACAGTATGGAGCAGCACATCTTTATGGTGTAAACCTATTGGGTCACCATTTAAGTGATGTCAGAGTGAGTTTAACAAGAAATATGGTGTTCATAATGTACGCTCAAAGAATGTTATTCTGAAAACATCCAATGTGAAATTCCTGCCGATATGCTTTGTTAAGAAACACCACGACAAAAGGTACAAAATGGAAAAATCACGTCCAGCATTGCATGTAATACACATAGATCAAGGTATGTAGCATTTTTTTAATATATCCAATAAAATCTGTTCTGACATGGAACACCAGACATACTATCTATGTATTCAGATACTGAACATAACATACAACCATTGTAAACTATCCAGGTATTTCAATACATAATTGATATAACCACTGTAACTTGTTCTGATATGAAACACCAGGCAGCCTATCTGGGTATTTCAGTATCTAAGTGATAGAACCACTTGTAGCAGTACAGCTTCTCCTTAAATGCATTTTCCCTGTCCATGTGTTTATGATTGAGGGCCCAATAAGCACGTCACTAGTGCCTAGAAAAAGGGTCGGTCAAGGGCTGTTAGGTGCGCTGTTGGGGGGATTACTTCTGCCAGTAGTCCCTACCAGTAGGGATGGTAAAGGAGGCTTCCACCTCTGTGCTTGCTGTCCTCCATTTTAGTTTGTTTCTCAGAAGGGGAAACAAAAGAGGAAAATGCGCCAGCAGGGATTCTGAACTTCTCCTTATTTGTTTTTATTGGTAGCGGAGATTCTTAATCGTTATATCCAGCACTGTTCTAATAAAGAGTGTATCAGTATATCGAACCAGGTGTATATTATTAGTCAGCTGGCAGATGATACATGTCTATTCCTAAAGGATGAAAGTCAGGTTGCTAATGCCCTACAAATAATACAGTGGTTCACAGAAGCTATGAGAGGAACTCATGAGTATCTTGGGATAAATTTGTCAAAGAAGGATCATAACATTGTAACAGCATATCACGTAAATTACTTTGTCTCATCAAGGCTTAATGCAAATATCTTTTGTTACCAAAATTGAAGATCAAAAAACAAAATTGAAGGTATTGATATTTGAAATAGCAGATGTAACAACATACATATCAGAAAAGTATCTACCAGTGCATACAAACTTTCAAGCTATTAACAGGTATTTCGTACACAGTGACATAAAAGAAACCGACCTCAAGATACTTCACAGAATTTATCCATGTAATGCATATCTTCAAAAATTATACATTAATATAACATCGCAATGTACTTTCTGTAACTGGAAACACTTGTACATGTTTTTTTCTTGTGTTTATTCAGCAAATCTTTGGCAACAATGTAATTATTATTGATCTTTAAAACTTTTTACAAATTAATTCACATAAATAAAACAATGGTTCTTTTGGTTAATACAGGCTCTTCTATCATTTAAGGTACTATAAAGCTTATATCCCTGCTGGAAAGTTTTCATTTACACAAGACCAGAATTACATCCACTAAACCCAACATTAGACTTTACTGATTTAAAATCACTGTTCAACTCCCTGCTTGGTATTCTCTATATAACAACAAAGCTGCCAAGACTTTTTCTCTTCTTGAAAAAAATGTGAATGCTATAGACTAATATACTGTTTCCTGCTCTTCCCCTGTATTGTTTTCTGTGTCGTGTATAAAAAATAAATAATAATAAAAATATTTCATTACAAAAATTTTAATATAAAAACAACCGGTTTGCGATTACGGAAATGGCGTTCCCGATCTTTTTGCGCATGCGCACTCCAAATCGGGTTTCCTGTTCGAATCGGGGAGTGACACTCTCCCGCCCTATATTTGACTATTCAAACGCAGCCAACCACAGAGAACCTTTTTACTTTTCTCCGCCCTACGTAGACACTGTAAGGCGGGACAACCCTCTTTGCCACGTCGATTGGTTAAGATTAGACCAATGAGGACTAATCCTAAACGCCAGCAAAACATTTAAATTCAAACAGTTTTTCAAACGCTTAGTGCGCGGTTTGGTGCATTGTTACGAGTTCGCTTGGAAATGGTAAGACTTTTTTTTTTCTCTCTCCTAACTGGTTTGCTGTAGGATTTTATCACCAGAGGGAGGGGAATGGAGAGCGTATATTTATAATTCACGTAAATACCAATAAAGGTATTAATATAACGGAGGTGATGCTTCCCAAAATAGCTAGCTAACTGTATTGTGAATCTGAGTTGCTGCAATAAGTAAGGTTAACCGTTTATTTATCGGTTCTGGTTTTTATTAGCGGCAGAGCTGATCTGGTGTCAGTGTTTTACTCAGCTGGCTGCGTGGTTTTACCTAGGTTAGTCCAGTTCTTGTATAGCTGGGAAACCTCGTTTATTTGTGTGTGTATAAAAGCAAGACCGTAAATCCGAGTGCAGTAATTTTAACCCTTTCGATGTCGTTAAAATTTAAAAATGCATTTCATTTGTTTGAAAATACGTCTTTAAGCGGTTAAAAATACGTTTTATGAGAGGACGTATTCTCTGTATACAGTTAGGGTTAAATTATAGATGTAAACTTTTTTCAGATGGTGTAAAAACGCACTTGTTAAAGCGATTCAAAGTGTGAATGTCATTCTTCTGCATCATATAAGCTACAGTAGACATGGCTATTTTGACCTGAAGAAAATAAGACTGAATTTGACGGGTAAAGTAGGTTAATAGTTATTAGCGTTAATACAGTTACAGTGCTTACAGAAAAATCACATTTCAGCATCTTCATTTTTTTTTGCCCCTTTCTGCACCTCTGAGTTAACTACCGCATTATCAGAACGGCGCCGTTTTCACCTCATCCAGCTAGGTCAACCCTCCACAGTCACACTTACACTGCTGTTAACATTAACAAATATACATAATTGATATACTTGTAATAGTTTAAATAACTAAACACCATACAACGTGATCAAAAGCAACATATCTTATTCATCTTGTTAAGTCTTTCTTCCTGTTGGACAAACAGCGCGTGGTGGCTCAGCCCTTTACCACAGACTCCGCCTACTCAGCGGTTAACAAATACTGCAAATGGTCCCGCTCAAACCTAACTTGTCTGAATAGTTTTAACAACTAAACATGACCCATCTTAACTTCACTGGCAAGAACCAGTCCTTCCTCAACGCGCCGGACGGTTCAACGTTAAAGACGTAAAACGTGATTGGGTAACGGATGACTGACGCCTCAAACTAAGCAATAAACAAAACGAAGAGCTCGTGAAGCGCAAATCCCGAGCCGCCAAATAAAATAAAACAAATGTCAGCATGTGTAACAAATGTCAATTCTGCTCAGTTTATGCACACGAGCTACACACGTTTTAATCAACTATGAATTTTTAGTTTTCTTAACCGCGATTAAAAAAAAAATCTTTTGTACACTGAACATTTCAACATCCCAGTGAACTGGGGGACATTATTTGTCTCTTTCTCTGATTCATGCAGTAGACATGTTTGCAGGTTGTGATTTTATCACCATGTTGTAAAATTGGGAATTGTGATTCTTCAAGAAGGATGCAGGTGCATGCAAGAGGGTGAGCGTGTACACGTGTGTGTCCTCTGAGAAGCCGTTGTATGCCAGTCTCACTCATTTTTGTTAAACAGAGGCTCTTTAGTGGTTCTTTACTCTTTGGAGTTTGGTAATTGGCTTGAATGATTGACCTGAATAAAAGCTGTGAAACTCCGTCATCAGTGTATATCTGGGGTAAATCATTTATAAAGTGTTGTTAAGAACAATAGTTTTATGATTATGAACAATCGCATGTTGTGTACACACTTGCCCTTTCATTTATTTATTTATTTTGTCCTTTAGTTCCTGGCGTTACATTCTCTGTAGAAATGCTTTGTAATCTATGAAACTCATAGCAAGGGTCTATGGGTAACAAAGCCCTGTTGGTGGAGTTTGGACAATTAATGCAGCAGTGCATAAAATCCTGCAGATAAAGATGTTGATTGCGGTTTTTACCTGTGCCCCAAATATGCTGCATATGGTAATGACTTCACGCATCACATTGAAGGACATGATTGTCCAACTGGATAAGTGAATAAGTGTGCAAGTGTTCATTTAAGTCAATTGTGGAATAGCAGCTAACTAAAGCATTTAACTGTTTTAAGCAGTCATGTTAATTGTTTCTCTGGCAGAATGCATCCCGTTTACCAGTGTCCAAGAGGCCGCTCTCCAGCACCACTGATGGAGAGCAACAGCCTGCAATGGTACGATTTATTGATTTGTCCTGTTATTAAAACCCTATGGGTTTTCCTCCCATTTTATGTAAACAGGCGTTTTAATATTTAACGTCCATGCCTAACTTTTATCCAGAAAAAGTTAAGAAAAGTTGAGACGGGTCTTCCGGGTCTCAAACCTGCCAGTGTGGTCCCTCCAAAACGTCCTGGGCCAGTCAAAGCAACTAGTAAGTGATGGGACAGAGGACTGCTTTCATTAATGTGTGTTCATGTGTTAGATATGAACACTCTACTTTGTCCTAATTTTTGTTTCATAGCTAAACTGCTTCCTCCAGCCAGAGCAGCAACTGTGGCAGCAGTTTCCTCGAGAGGTGAATTTTTTTTTTATATTTATTTTTTTTTTTTTAA
This sequence comes from Duopalatinus emarginatus, assembly GCA_028565595.1. NCBI lineage: Eukaryota > Metazoa > Chordata > Actinopteri > Siluriformes > Pimelodidae > Duopalatinus > Duopalatinus emarginatus. The sequence goes on along the minus strand of JAOVVF010000039.1, from coordinate 7,777,398 downwards.
ATTCTTGCTTGAACACCTAGATTTGTTTGATGCAAATAGCTATGGGATGGAATTACCACTTATAATTATTTTTAGGTGCTGTAAAAAAGTCATCTGCACATGCACCAGTTGCTAAGGGTAGGTATAACTAGTTTCCTTGTAATTTCCTTGCAACACAGTGGTTCTCAACCGGACACTCTCCCGGAAAGTGACCTGTTGGTGGCGGTAGAGAGGTTAAGGCCGCAGGGAGTGAAGAAGAGTGTGTGAGATCCGGGTGCGTGTGGTGTGTGCATGTTCGGCAAGTTGTTCAATGATTAGTAAAAAGTCCTAACTACCAACCTGTTGTCTGTCCTTCACCTCAAGGTTATTACAATAAATCAAACGCACAGTTTCATTTTAAATTTACCAATACAGTATTTTGAGCCTGTGACATTCACGCTAGCTTCATTCACGCTAGTCTAGTCGCTTGCCAAGTTCGCTGGACGCAAAACGAAATGCCGCAATTGTGCACAAATCGAGGATGATTTGAGACTGTGTTTATCAGACATTGCAGCTTGCAAAAGGTTGAGAACCGCTGTTGTAACACATTAGAATAAGTCTGGTTAAACCCATCAGTCTTTCTGAAACACTAAAAGCCAGCGTTTGTTGCACTTGTTGCCTCTGAATTCCTCTATTTGACATGTAGTGGCTTCCAAGAGACCAGGATGGGACTTGAAAGGAAAAGTTGCTGACCTGGAAAACAAAGTTCAAAATTACCAGAGCCGATTTAAGACTTCTAACCAAGAAAATGAGGACCTTAAGGTGTCAAAAGCAGAAGTACAAAAAAGCATGGCACAGGCCCAAGAAGAGAACAAGCAATTAAAACAGCGTCTTGGGTAAGCTACAAAATCTCTTTTCTTTTCTTTTTTTTAAAAATTTTTTTTTTTATAAATACCATGATTTTGGTTGTATGATCTGGTCTTGCTTTACACTATTTGTAGAGCCCTTGAGGACAAGCTAACTAATCTGGTACATGTGAAAGAGGAGCTGGAGAAGATTATTAAAGAAAAAGATGACCTGGAGAAAGATCTGAAGAAGCTAACTGATGACAATGAAATTTTGCTCAAGTTAAAAGATGATCTGACTACTGAAGTCTGCAATCTAAAGGCATGTTTTTATACCCACCCATTTTATTCTACTCTTATATTAAACCATGCATGTTGGCAGTACTGTCTGTACTATACAAATCTGACTTTGTATTTCGAAAGGTCAGTTGTGTATCTTGGTTGCTTACTATACAAGGGTGAGTCAAAGATTGTCTGCACTTGCCTTTTAGGAAAGACATTATTTCCCCCCCCCCCCCCTTATTGTACTGCAGTCGCAAATGAACTGCACAGCAACGTAGTATGGGAAGCATTGGTAAGACACTGAGGCCCACTGAAATTTTTGTATAAATGGAGTGCAGATTTTTTAATCACCCTCTTGTATGTATGTGTGAATCTATCTATCCTTTGTATATATTCTCTATCTGCCTATTAATACATTATATATCATTTATTTCTATTTAAGAGCCAGCTTTCTATTCAGACATCTGATCTGGCCAATTGTCAGGACAGTCTCAGAGTGTGTCAGGAATTGGTGGCCAAGCAACAGGATGACCTCCACTGTGGGGAAATGGAACGCAGGAGACTCCATAACATGATTCAGGAGCTTAAGGTAAGCTAAATGGCCAAGTATAGTAGTAGAGTTTTAGAATATTGTACAATACACCATTAGCCTCTTTGACCAGTTCATAGTGAGGGTAACATGGTGAGAGAAATTGTTGATGCTGAAAGAACAGAAATGTAAACAGTGATACAGTTCACTAACTTGGGGAAAGATGGAATAGCGGCTGATTGTCACCTCCAACAGCGTTTAGTTTGCCGTGAGCAGGTACATGCAATGTGCTAAGCTTGGACATGGTGCAGAAGATGATAAATATCTTGTTGGGGGATTTTGAACTCCATCACTGTCTGCATACTTGGAGCCGCCATATACACTTTAAGTGTTAAAATGGACATCAAGCTCCAAGTAAAAGTAAATTCAAAAAGTAAATTGTTGAATTTTAATTGCCATCTTTGTGTTATGGGCAGTGTAAACTGAACCACACAGAATCTCCAATTGTATGATGAGCATGTGCTACCACAATACAGGTGCTGCTCAATTCTTTTGAAAATCATCAAAATTAATTTATTTCAATAATTCAAAAAGTGGAACACATTATATAGATTGCATATGGTTGCTGACAAGTCTTGTTGCCCAAGGACTTACTAACTTAAAATGGTATATAGGTTTATTTGTAATGTATCAATTGTTACAATTAATAGTTTGTTAATGTCAAGGGCTTTCACATTAATACCTGGGTGCAGAATGAAACGGTTTCCTGATGTGCACAGCTTGGTAAAGCCCATAACATCTGGTTTTGCAAGGACCAGTCTTGGACAAGTCATTTCCGTCCCCCCTCCCCCTCCCAAGGCACCATTACTTTATCTTCTAATCTGTTACTGAAGCATGTTTGAGTATTCAGAAAGTATATGCCTAATTTCAGCATTATTTGTATATGACAAGACAAGGCAAAATTTGGCCTTTCTGTCCTAATTAAATGATAAGACTTAATTAATTATATAAAACTTTCTTTTGGTATAAGCATAATGTAGAGGGTTTTGCTTTTCATATAAGACTTTTCTGATTTATATTGATCAAGTTATTTGTTGTTCCTACAGCTTGGATAAGCGACAAGAATTTTGTCAGGGAATTCATTACACACGGTGGTCTATTTGAAGCGTTTTTCTTTTATTGTTGATGTTCATGGCTTGCCTTGCAGCTAATGAAAACCCAAAACCCAATATTGTAGACTCATGATGTCTTGCTAATCAACACACAATATCTGCAAAGGTTTCTTAAGCCCTTAAATGGTCCCTCAGTCTAGTCCAGTAGGCTACATAATCATGGGTGCTGTGTTGAGCATATTAATGGAATGTTGAGTGGAGGGGGAAAAGATGCACGAACAGGGATAACTGCACTTGTAAACACATTGTCAAGAAAAAGCCATTTAGGAATTTGGCAGAAACAATCATAGAGTGGACTACAGTTGGAGTTGCTGCTTAAAGAGCAAACACACAAATCCAGGACATGGGCTACATCTGTCACATTCCTTGTGTCAAGCCACTCATGACCCAGAGACACGGTTAGAAGCATCTTACTTGGGCTAGGAAGAAAGACACCAGGACCAACAATATAGATGAGCTGAAGGCTGCCATTGAAGCAACCCAGGCTTCCATAACCCCTTAGCAGTGCCAAGTGTTGCGTACATATAACATGCCAACAGTTCTGTATTACAAATCCTTCTTAAATTGGTCTTAATTAAATATGTCTAAAAATTAGAATATAACATAATTTGTGGGTTTTCATTAACTATAAGAGATTGAGATCTCTGTATGAATGACCCATGTGTAACTCCCCACATCTCTGCTTGTTTGCCCCCACCCCCACCTTCCTCAGGGCAACATCAGAGTTTTCTGCAGGGTACGTCCTCAACTTTCCAACAGGGAGATGGCCATCCAACACATTCAACTGCCTTCTCATGATGACAAGGCTATAATACTTGCTAAAATGGAAGAGGTAAATGTGCACATTCTGGCGGGTTGTGATGTAACAAAACAAGTATTTGTATCTTTCCTTAAAATGGCAATCATTATTCATTTAAAGAGGAGGACTTCATTCCATGTGATTGCTTGTAAAAAAAAAAACCAAAAACTTTAATGTAGGCCACAGGTTTCAAACTCTAATATCTGGTAGGCAGTTCATAACTAGTTTTCCCCTGTTCTAACACGGCTGCTTCATCTAAAGAAGAACTATAATGTGCAAGATGGTGGGCTTGAGGACTAGGTTTGGGAACCTGCAATCTAGGGCAAACTAATTTTTTTTTCTTTTTTTCTGTCACTCTCTTACTTAGTCACATACCGGACGTACTGCAGAAACTCAAAAAAATTATATCTTCAACTTTGATCGTGTGTTTGGGCCACACAGCACCCAGAGTGAGGTGTTTGAGGAGATCTCCCTCTTGGTGCAGTCAGCTCTGGATGGCTACAATGTCTGCTGCTTTGCATATGGCCAGACAGGTAGTGGCAAAACATTTACAATGGAAGGTGCTGATATGGAGGACATGCGGGGAGTCATTCCACGAGCTGTCCAGCAGATTTTCAAGTCTGCCAACATGCTTCGTGAGCAAGGCTGGCAGGTAACACCAACCCTATTATTCAGACTGAATAACTATTCCTGAATGATTCATGTACACAACAAACTTAAATTCTTCAGGCTGTGTCCTATTTCTATATTTCATAATTTATAACCAAAATAATGGTGCTGCTAAAAGCCAAGGTGGTGATTTAAAACTATTGCTTTTGTTTATTTGCAGTACACATTTACAGCCAGCTTTGTTGAAATTTACAATGAAACCTTGCGGGACTTGCTTTATGTGGGCAAACCTAATGAGAGGCCAGATCATGAAATCAAAAAGAGTGCAACTAAAGAGGTCACGGTCACCAATCTAAATTACCAGAGGGTCACCACTGAGGATGAGGTATTTCATTATATAAACACTTTCCCTTCTTCCTCTCCTTTTTTTTTTTGTCTTTCCTATATCACATTTTCATGTTTATTTTGCAATTAAGGAAGTTCAGTCTGCATGCTATGAGATAAAATATAACAAATAGCAGCAGCGTCCTATGTGTGTATGTGCAAGTACATCTTAAATTAAAATATTGAAAAAAAATTAATAACTTAATTTAAAAAGGTGAACATTTTTTAAAATTCATTGCATGTAAAGTGACATTTCAAGCCTTGTCATTGGGTTAGTGGTGGTGGCAGTTGTGGTATGCAGGTAATGAGATACCCAGCATTGAACATGCATTAACAGTGTCAGTGGAGCTTAAGTACAATAAGTAAAAACATAATGCTTTATGAATGTCAAGTATACCTGTGCCTGGTCTGCAACTGCACTGCAATTATATTCCATTTACTCCAACCATAATTGTCTTTTTTAAATATACATTTTTGTGCTAATTTTGACTGTCTGTGAAATGTATACAGTTATGATTTCTTTTATATGGCAATGGTGCCCAGCTGTAAGTACTTAAGTAGTTAAACAAGGCATTCAGCCATGTACCTCTTGGTATCCTGTGGGGCATGCTCCGGGTGTTTGTGGTACTGGGCTGATTGCTATGGGCTATCCCATCCCTAGAAATCAAACTGGTTTCCAGTTGAGGTTGAACTTTGTCCCTTGTCACCAGTTCTAGCCTTTTATGCACAGAACTGGTGGAAGGCTGAAGGATTCAATACTTCAATACTCTTTGTTGGCTGCTTTGAACCAAGACCTCCAGTTTGCAGAGTATGACGTGACTGGGATAAGAATTAGCACCTCCAAATTTGAGAAGATGGTATTCAGTCAGAAAAGGGTGGAATTCTCTCTTGGGAGTGAACGTCTGCCTCAGTTACAGAAGTTCAAGTATCTTTGTCTTATGCACATGTGAGGGGAACTTGGATTGGGACGCATCCTCCTGAAAGAGTGTTACGAGGTGGCTAGGGAGAGGGAGGTCTGAGCCTCTTTACTTGGGCTGCTTCCCCATGATCCAGACCTTAGAGATCCTTAAGATCATGGGTGGATGTATAAATGGATGGTTTGAACAAATATTAACTATTTACTCTTAATTTTAGGTTTGCAGGTTGATCATCTTGGCAAACCAAAACCGGTCCACTGCCAGGACAAACATGAACGATCAATCATCTCGTTCCCATTCCGTTTTCAAGTTGGACATTGAGGGAGAAAACACTGGCAGAGGCACCAAGTGCAAATGTAAGAATTATAATGGAAAGTGAGGAACTTGCTTTTCAAGAAGTTGAATGACACTTGATTTGTTTGTTTTTCTTTTCAAAACAAATAATTTTAAAAACTCAACTTTATTTTAGATATGGGCAAATATTCATCTGTAGTTTGATGCCACGTTACACTATAAAACGCTAATGCTCGAAGGTTTTTTTTTTAAATGCCCTTAGACAGTTTTATTATTGCAACATGAGTACATGTGAGGTCAATGTGTTCATTTTGTTACAAGTATAAATTAAATATTTTAAATATTATGATTTAAATATTATTTATATAGTAATATATAATGAATGTTATATATTGTAAATATTAATTAAACAAACCCCTTATCATTACCTTTTTCCAGCCTCTCTTTGTTTGGTTGATTTGGCTGGTAGTGAAAGGATCCAAAAAAGCCAGTCTCAAGGAGAAAGATTTAAGGAAATGACTGCCATAAACTCTTCGCTCACCAATTTGGGAATTGTCATTGCTGCTTTATCCAACAAGGTATGCTTAGTGTGCTCTTGAACTTGTTACATTTTTATCTACCAGATGTATGTATGTATGTATGTATGTATGTTTGTTTGTTTACCTCTCCCTTCTGTTTAGGAGAGCTTTGTGCCCTATCGTAACTCTAAGCTTACATACCTACTTCAGGGGTGCTTGGGTGGCAACAGCAAAACGTAAGTTGAGAATTGCACTAATGTTAATTGCAACTTTATTTTTAATGTGCTACTCAAATTATGACTGAGAAGGTAGATCAGGTTGCCAGGCTCTTGCAAAACACTGTTAGAAATCATGACCTGTTGCCTTATGACAGCAGTGTTGGCTCACCACCCAATTCAAAATGGCACTAATGGATCATGTATTGAATAACCTTGAATGTTGCTAGAACTAAAATGTTTATTTAGCCCTTTTAACACTGTATTTAAGTATAGAGTCACTAAAAGAACAACTTGGTAATTCTACCTATTGTGTAATATCTGTAGATTGTCAAAAGAACATAACTGTCTTAGTAAGGCATTAGCCAACTGCAAACAGTCACAACTGGTTCAGTGCACCGTGGCCCAGATTGTACAAATCTTTGTGCTGGAGAGATGAACACTGTTCTGCAACAAGATAGTCCTTCAGTTGGCGTTCTGATGATTGTGATGGTAAATGCCATGTAACCCATCAGACCAAAACGTTCCACTGGTATTCAGTTGGGCTAAGATTTGGTGACTGACTGCTAAATATGAAAATTGTATGAATCATTCAGTGTACCGCATGTCCTGTGGGAGCAGGGTCATCCTGGAAAGGCCCACTTCCCTGGTGACCGAAGTAGTCATAACCAGATAAAGATTAGCCAGAATAACCTTGTAGTTGGTTTGCAATGATTCTTGATAGTGGCAACTATTAACTTGAAAATAACAACTGCCTATTCAGTAGTCACTTTTTGTCTGGGTTCATAAGTGTTTGCTTTTTCACAGTGCATGTTGAGAAACAGTGTCTGTCCACCATACACACTGTTGCAATGTTTCACGCCATAATCGAAGCAGCTCTGTTCTGTTTGTTAGGTCCAGCCAGTATTGAGACTCTCATTCTCTCATACACTATTATTAATTTTGCAGAAACAATATTTTTTTGTGGGATCAGACTAGACAGACTGCCCTTAATTCCCCATGCACATAAATGACCCTTCATGGAATAATAGTTAATGAGGAGTGGCATGTATGTACATTGCCGCATTATAGAAACTTTTGTAAATCTGGTAGTACAAACCGGATTCCAAAAAAGTTGGGACACTAAACAAATTGTGAATAAAAACTGAATGCAATGATGTGGAGAT
>JAOVVF010000039.1:7738506-7754990 GCA_028565595.1 Duopalatinus emarginatus | reverse complement strand
GAAAGGTTCCCGGATGTCCTAAGTATGCCATTTCGGACGCAGCCTTACTCTTACTGAAGCAGCGCGCGACAAGCCTCGACATGAACTACGTGCATAGCATTTTTGTTGGTGATGGGACAGATTGCACACACACACACAGTTAGGAAAAGAAACAATCACATTTTGTGATTTTTTCACTGATAATGAACTCCACCACCTTCACTGTCGACTAGTACGTTTCCATAGATTCCATAGATTCCATAATCACCTCTGCGTTTTATTTAACAAAAATTTGTTGTTCTTTTATCAATTAATTAAAAGTCTCAGAGTCAGAATCTTATCCAAAAAGGATATGAAGATATACATGTATATATGTGTATATATGTATATATGTCCCTGTATTTCTAAAGATTAACTCTCTCTTTTCTCTACATTTTTCAGACTTATATTTCTGCAAGATGCATTGCATCAAAGTCATTGCCCATCAGCCGAAACTGACCTAGCCAGTCTGGAGGAAATATGGACTTAAGCTAAATGCTGAAGCTTGTCATTTGCCCATAGCCAGCTCTAAAGGCTTGTGAGGAATGCCCACTCCCTTAAGTACTATTACAATGTAACTTATAGTTTATTAGTATTCCTGTTTTCCTGACCAGCTGCAAACAGGTTTGGATCCTAAGAAACGGCCTGGATTAGACGAGGAATTTCTATAAACTGCAGTGACTGGAGGCCTTTTAGGTCTCTTCGAAAGTCATGCAGTCTTCAGATGAGCTGTTCAACAGGAAACTGAAGTACTTGAATGAAAACAAAGAAGCTTCAGCTACCAGCTTACAGTGCATGTCTAATGGTGTAGGAAAAGTCAATAACACATCTGCCATGCCTAAAATGGGAGTTCACTCCAGAATTTCAGACTGGCCACCTAAAAAGGAAGGGTGGGTGAATCTATATGGACCAAATTATGAGAGCATTATTATGGCCTTTCAAAATGAACAGCTAGACCAAAGTGTCAGAATCACTGATGTGAATGAAGCATCCTTGGAATATCATAATCTTGACACAAAATATTCTTTGAGTGACTTTTTGAGTCAGTCCCCATTAAAGGGACTTCATCCTATTCGACAGCGAAGCAACAGTGATGTGACCATCAGTGATATAGATGCTGAGGACATAATGCATCAAAAAGCTGTCAACCCAAACACTGGTGCCTCATTACATCGGGAGTATGGCAGCACATCCTCTATTGACCAACAGGGTCTATGTGGGGATGGTGTTCTTGCACTGTTAAAAGGTTACAGAGTAGATAAATTGGATCATCTGAATACACACTCGTTTGGTTTTCCAGAGATGCGCTATAAGACTGCTCTCTCAACTAGCTTACAGACAGCAGCACAGATAGCACGTGGAGAGATCGAATGTATATCAGGCTATGACTATCCCCTTCTCTATAGTCAAGAAAGAGAGAAGTCTTTTGTGCATCGGCTTAAATCAGAGTCATCTGAGACATATCTCTTCCGGAAGTTGAGAACTATTAAAAGTGAGCCTGATGGTCTCCGACTTTCAATAGAACAGGAGGAGCGGCGGTGTCTTGGCATCCCAAAATGCTTTGCTCACTATGATGTGCAGAGTGTGCTCTTTAATGTTAGTGATGCTGTGGCAAATCAAGTCAGCCTTGGTAATAGAAAGAACACTACTACTGGTGCCTCAGCTGCTTCACAGTATCAAGTCACATGTAGTGATCCAGTATGTGGAAATACAAGTGGAACTGCACCAATGTTTGAATCTACACTGGGTAGCCATGAAGAGTTGAACCCTAAACCAAATCTTGATGCAGATGAGGGTGACGGAAAGAGCAATGGGCTAGTGCTAAGTTGCCCACATTTCCGCAATGAGATTGGTGGCGAGGGGGAAAGAAAGATTTCTCTGTCTAGGGCTAACTGTGCCAACTACAGTGGAGGAGAAAGCTGCTCATTTGAGTCCTCATTAAGTTCTCACTGCACCAATGCTGGAGTCTCTGTGCTGGAGGTACCTCGGGAAAACCAACCAGTCCATCGTGAAAAAGTGAAGCGATACATTATTGAGCATGTTGACTTGGGAGCATACTATTACCATAAATACTTCTATGGAAAAGGTAAGCATTTTGCATATATTATCATTAAGTAGATGGTATTGTTATTAAGAACAGGGATGAGAAATACAGAAATACAGATTCTGTGCAATAGCTTACCAAGGATGGAAGCATTAAAAGTAGCCTTTATTGGTCACACATACATTACAGCACAGTGAGGTTCTTTTGAAATTCTCTGCATATCCCAGCTTGTTAAAAAGTTAAGGTAAGAGGCGCGGTCAGCCATGACAGTGTACCTGGAGCAGAGAGGGTTAAGAACCTTGCTCCAGGGCCCAGCAGTGACAGATTGGCAGCCCACAACTGTCAAAACAGTAATTCAGCATTTTAACGGTTGAGCGCCCAGTTAATGTTGAGTCTGCATTGTTCCACAATTCTTCAATGCTTTTTAATGTTTCTTGTAATTTAGTGTTATAGGATACAATTTACTTTAGGATTGTGCGTTCTTCATTATGTACTCAATATTTCTTAGCTTGTTTCTAATTCTTATGCTCTGAAAAACAATTACTACACTTCTCATTACTTAAAAAGTCTCTGCCATGCTGTGTTATATATAAAAACATAAATTTGCTTCCTGTACAGTTGTAGAAAACATTGTTAGTAAAGTTGTTTAACAAATAATCACATTTTAATGGCTGTTATAGGTAGCAAAATGGTTGTTCAGTTAAATAATTATTTTTGTAAGTAGCCAGGAACTGACTGTAAGTGCCTGCTAAGCATTCTCTTAAGGCCTAATTATTTTAAACTAAAGTAAAAGTAATATATCCTTAAATACCACTTCAGTTTGCTGTTTATTCTTTCTACCTGCATCTGTGTGCTGTTTACTGATGGAAGCATGGAGCATTCATTTCTATGCTTTCTTGCACAGGTTTAATAATCAATATGCTGAATGTGCTAATAAATATGCTTTACCTTTGTATATGATTACATAACCCTAAAAAACTTTTTTAAGCTCTGTGGCATGGAACTTTCACCATGTTTTTTTTTGACCGATACCGGGGCATGCAGTGCTGCATTATTGTATTATATTATGGTTGGAGACTTTGAACGATTTTGAACTTGAGTTTGACTCCTTTAGTCTATCCCTGTTTCCACCTATGTACACCAAGCTTTGCCCCGAAAATAGGGCTGGGCAATATGGAAAAAAATCATATGCTGATATATTTCAGCTAAATGGTGATATACGATATACGATACAATATTATATAGGTTGTTAAAAAAACATTCAGTTTTATGTTACCTCAACTTTATCTCTCAATATAGTTTAAATAAAAATCTAATGTCCATGTCTAAATAAGTTTAAGACCAAGGGTTTTTTTCTCAACTTTTTCCCAATGATTGTAAATTTAGTTGTTTTTATGATGTGTGAATAAAAGTACAGCTAAACAATGTCAGAAAAACATTTTTGTTTATCAAAATAAAGACTGAAGTAGATGCCAAATGAATTGATTAACTTACAAACCTATAGTGTGTATTAGAAAGTGATTTAAAAACAGTGGAATTAGGCTACATTTTAAGAACATATTGCACATGTTAACACAAAAGGAAACCTAAGTGTTCTGGAAATGTATTTAAAAGTAAGTGAAAATGTAGCATACAGCACAAATCATTATGAAAGTAAATTAAACAAATAATTACATGACCTCCACATTTTTAAAGACTAGCTCCTTTTACCTCTCTGTGTTACTCGCCTCCAACCTGTGTGTGTGTGTGTGTGTGTGTGTGTGTGTGTGTGTGTGTGAGAAAGCGGATGGGGGCATAGCTGTGAGCTGAGAGCGAGTGCATGCGGGTGGGGGCGATATATACAAGACAGAAATACCGATATAAACGATATAGCCTCATTCCATATTGCGCTCTGTTTATATCCCGATATATTTTAATATATCCATATATCGCACAGCCCTACCCGAAAATGTATGGTGGTTCAACTAAAGTTACCCGATTTGCAGGCTCCTGATATGGCATCATGCTTAAAGCCAAATTACAACTCTATATACATACAGTTTTTAATAATGAATTATGAGGATGTGGACGTGTCTACAGAATGACACATGAGGCTAATGTACAATACAAACAAACATTACAGACTGGTAGCTGTTATACATTTGGGATGGCATGGTGATGCAGTAGGTAGTGCTATTGCTTCACAGCAAGATGGGCCTGGGCTCATTTTCCCAGTTGGACAGTTCATTTCTGACCGTTCTGGCAACTTCTGAATGGGTTTCCACTTGGATCTGCGGCTTTCCCCAACAATCCAAAGACATGCATACAGGTCGAACGGTGGTAATAAAATGCTAGTGAATGTGTTTACAATTTATTTCTTGTCTTACCTCCGAGCCACAAGGTTTTGGCTTGTTATTCAGAGATCTAGACCCAAAGTTTGAAACCACACAAGTGAAATGGACTAACTAAAATATGTACTAGTAACTACTAATAATACACATGATAAAAAACATGATGAGTATGCATGAACAGTTAATATAGGATCAGGTAAATCAAGTTCTACTTACTGAATTTTCTAGCACTTTGACATAAGTTGAGTTTACATGTTAGTCTTGGGTACTGAAGGGGAATGTCCTAGTTTCAAGTTTTCAAGTTTTATTTGTCACATACACTGTCATACATGGTACAATCTGCAGTTAAATGCTTCTGACAGTCTGTCCACATAAGTAACAATACAATAAAATAAAATATAGTTATAAAAATATAAATACACAGCTAAGATGAAATATTTACGAAATATAAAAAGGGGAAAATGTGCAGCAGAATGTCTTTCTGTGCAATGTATACAGGGGTCCATATGTGCAAAATGCAGTGGAGATGTGCAACCAATGCAGTTGTGCATAGCATTTGTTGGCAGTGAAGCTGGTGCTGATTTGATTTGTGTGAGTCTGTCAGAGAGTCTGTTTGTGGATTGTCTCTAGTGACCTAGTCCGTGTCCTCATTCAGGGCCCAGGTGGCTTGCGGGAATAAGCTTAACATATAAGCTTAGAGCATAACTGTATAAGTATTTTACTGACAAAAGGTTTTGAAATAAAATAACTGGATTTATAATAAAATAAATAAATGAAAAAAATAATAAATAAAGTTTACTGAATTACCATGACTTACATTTTGTAAGTGTGCAATGTTCATAAAAATTCAATTATTTTTTGTCTTGTAATTCAGTTGACATTATTTCAGTGCTTTTATTTTGTTTCAGAATTTTAAGGTAAAAAAATTCAGCCTTAGGAAATACAACCATTAAAATTCAACCTTTAAAACTCAACCATTAAAATTCGACCTTTCAAATTCAACTGAAATAGAACATGTACATCCGGGACCTAAAATAAAATGAACCAAACTGTCTGGGTTCGAGAGAGGGTTTAAGTCCTCATCAGCATCTGGAAACAGGAAGTGGCTGCTCCCTGTTCCCGGAAATGACACCGAGTGGCACAGCTCGATCAGTGGCAGTTATAAGGTAGGCATAACTGCAAACTTCATTGACGGCACGTGCCTTTCAGTGAAGTGAGCATAGGTGCTTAGCTTGTTCGCCAAAGATGAGTCTGAACTCATATCACTCGTATCACGTAACAGGTTCCTAGAGCCACCTTGCTGGAAAGGTACCACTGTAACTTCACTCTCTTTAGCCAGCTTATGAAAAGTGTGTGCACTAGAGAAGAGCGATCTGCTTTCTTACAGATCATTTATCAGAGTGTTTATAAACATAACAAACATAACAAACATTGAAAGGAGAACTGATGAACATAAGATGGGCCTGTTTGAAGCTGAGAATACGTCACCTAGCAAAGGATTAAAGCAAGCAAAAAGGTTGCTTTAAAAGCATTATGGTGTATAGCAAGTGTTTATACTGACAAGGCCTTGAAATGGTTGCAAATTAAGTCTGGTGATAGAAAAGCATTCTATGATTATGCTCTGTTTTTGATTGGCTGCCACAAAATAATGAAATGTGAACTTTATGAAAGAGATGGATAACTTTACCAATATGAGGATAGTGGTTTTCAAATTGGCATACAAAATGAGGAAGAAGCAAAAAGTGGAGGCTTATGAAATTATTGAAAGAAAAGGTGACCTGGTCATTATCAAGCAAAGATGTCTACAGATACCCATTTTGTAGGCGCTTTATGATTGACAAGGTAAAAAAAAAGCAAAGAGAGTAGAATACTTGGTAAAAACATAGTGAGCAAGAGCAGCTTTGTGACCAACACAGAAAGTGCCTGATGTGCTGACAGATCAGGCTGGCAAAAAAGTGTACATTCTCAGGGAATAATATTTGCAAAGGTGGTTTCAGAGACATATGTTTCCCACGCATAAACACAGAGGTGGTTCTACTTACAGTAAATGGTTGCTGACATACAGAGATAAAATAAAACAGTCACAGCAATTAAAATTTTAGGTCCATTTTTCTGATCTGACAACACAGCATGATGTGGAAAGCAGACTACTTTTTAAATATGCCACTATTGTTGTTAATATTACTGTTGAGTGCAGACTCAAAAGAAACTTGGACATGAAGTACTGCACTCATGGAATGTCTCTCAGCCAATCAGATTGCAGTGTCAGAACTAACTGTGATATAACTGTGGATAATGAACCCTTTATTTCTACCAAAGTTAGACTCAGTAGCAAATAGTCATTCTATAGTTTGTGAAATGTAAAAAATAAGTAAGGCTCTAGGTTTGTCCTGTTTAAATGTTATTGAAAACTCAATCACCACCCTGTTAAAAGCATTTGTTATCTCTCTATATGCAGAGATAGAGGAAGGATGCTGGTTACAAAACTCAGCGAGTTCATAAAATCTGATTTGTGAGACCTGAATAATAGTGTAGGTTCTATAATACTGGTGCCATTTTAACAAAAGAGTCCATCTTTAAGATGTTACCTTATGACCGGGGTGAGCTAGATCCCATAGAGTTGGCTTTGCAGATATTGTAGTGTACCATGTATACTACAATATGGATTAATAAGTATTATTAAGTAACGCTTAATAATAATGCACACTTTTGGTGCTTAGGCATGAAGTATGTTGTCTTATTATTAGGGACCCTGCACCAGTGGTCCATAGTCACTTACTGTGCCCTAGTGCTCTGTTTCTACTTCGTCTTCTTTTTCTTCTATTTTTTCTATGCTGGAAATCTATAGCAGCAGTGCCCCGTTATCTACTTTGCAAACTTTCACCTAACCACTTCTGTGCTTGAATATTTATTAATATTATGATGATGATGAAGATGATGATGATGATTATTATTATTGGACCCCATTTCTCCTGAAACTTGGACCCCAAGTTTCTCCAATAATAATAATATCAAGACATTTTGACATTTAAGCAAACACTTCTATTTTATGGCAGTCAGACATCCACCATGGGGTTCGCTATGTATAAAATTATTATATATTCCACTTACTGTTTAAATGTCAAATAAATAGTATATGGCAAAAATGAAAGACATACAACTTATAGCCACGTCAGCCATCAGTATGCTCTACAGTGCATAATTACCTATTTTGCATGTAATCATAGGCTTTGTAAATAGACATTAAACTTGGCAAGATACATTTAATGATGTTAAGTGCCAACTATAAGCCAAATTGTTGGGCCTGACGAGAGATCTAGAGCATACTAAAACAGATAAATCAATTAAATAAACTGCAGGGAAAAAAAAACTAAATTTGCCTTGCCATCTTAATCTGCTCTGTTGTCTGCTCTGCTCTGTTTATCTCAGACCACCAGAACTACTTTGGCATGGATGAAAACTTGGGTCCTGTGGCCATCAGTGTGCGACGAGAGAGGCTTCAAGAGATAACAGAGAAGGAGGGGTCATCTTACAATTACCGTATAGTCTTCAGAACCAGTCAGGTAACACACTATATCCTTTTGTGTAGTTGTGTGGATTATCTAATCAATTACTGACTAGTAATTAATGAATTATAGATTGAAGCACCAAGCAAGAATAAATTGAGTAACAGGCAATAATGACTGTACAAACATTAGCATAAAGGGTTAACTGTCCTACTTCCCTTTACCATGCAAAGCAATTTTGAACATTCCATCAGCCGTCATGTCTAAGTAGATCACTAGATCAGTATTGTGTACTTGGACAGGACTGTCAAGATGGTTATCAAAAGGTGTCAGAAACATAAGAATAATCACTTATAATAATATGAGCTATACAGTTCTTTCTGGCTCCAAAATCTTTTATTGTTTTCAGCAAGACTAATAAGATGAATTGGTCTAATTCTAAAATTTTACAGTGAGAGTTTGCAAATACAATAATCTATGGTATTTGGATTTGGATTATAGCTGAATTTGCAGTGTGCACAATAGGGCTTCTTGTTTAACTACATGATGCTTCTGTTGTTCTGCATAGTCAGTGTGCCTGTCCAGTGCATTGATTGTAAATTAATATCCTGTATCCTGTATGGTTATTTTCTTGTCATGCTGTCCATGTTTTGGTCTTAATGCTTAAAAAGCAAATTCTTATTTTCCCTTTGTTTTCCCATGTCTGTATGCAAAGGTGCTGGCAAGTAAATGAAATGACAATTAAATTGTTATGTTTTAAATAAAAAAAATCTAAATATCACTTTAAATAATTAACTTGATCATATCAGTATTAACATACTCTGTGGTTATAATTAAAAACTTCAAAAAGAATGATCCAAACTACACTTTGGCATTTCATTTTACAATGTATACAATGAAATGCCAGAGTTAACCATGCAGCATGGTGAAAGCACATTGGAAAATACTTAATTGCAGGTGGGGTAGAGACCCCTCACTCCCTCCCCTGTTTGGTCTTCATGTTGTAATGTGTATTTATGTGCTTTTTGTTGCTGTTTTTTTTCCAGTTTCCAAATTGTATTCCTAGCGGAACACAATCTGGGTTTTTTTTTATCTCCTTCCTCTCCTCAATGTACTCTGCTTTCTATGTTTTTCCCCTGACTTCCTGTCCTTCTGCCCCCCCACCCCACCCCCCTTTCTATATATGTGGAGATGTTGGCGGTAATTTGCATTTCACTGCATGTTGTACCCAGTATGACTATGTATGTGACAAATAAACGTTGATTGATTGATTGATTAATTGATTGATTGTTCCATGATTACATTCAAAATGTAAATGGAAATATTTCATTTAATTTTGACATTATCTGTTTGAGCAACAATCTTGGCATGCAGTTTAACATACATCAGCCATGTTGTTCTAGTACTAAAAGTATTGTTGAATAAAGTTGAATTCAGTTATTCATTAAAGTACTTTTAGCAATAATGCTTAATTATGTAGGACAGCTGTCCATAGAATACTTGCTAATGACCATAAATAACCCAAAAGTAATTATTGATTTACAACAAAATAATTCATATTTGAACTTTATATCTTACAATAATTTTGTTTTTACACTTAGTATACTTTATAGCATATTGGCTATTTTTATTCTCCTGCCTATTAGCTGACTACTCTTCGAGGAGCAATTCTGGAAGATGCAGTGCCTTCCACAGTGAGGCATGGTACAGCCCGTGGCCTCCCCCTGAAGGAGGTGTTGGAGTATGTAGTTCCTGAGCTCAATATTCAATGTCTCCGACTGGCTCTTAACTCCCCCAAAGTCCCTGAACAGCTTCTCAAACTGGATGAACAGGGGGTAAGTGCTTCATGACCTTTATCAGCCATCTTATTGATGTGTACTTTCACAGATACCTACATAGAAGGGGACCTTCCATATTACCATTACCCAAATGAATGTTATTCAATTCACGCATTTCAGTTTCATTTTAACATTTGCATTTGGCCCAGAAAAGTTCACCATTGGCATAAGTAGAAGCTCTGATGTTGGGTCTGTAAAAAGAGCAGGAATAGCAGAAGCCATGATATCAGCAGCTGCTGCTTATACCCCAGGACCTGCTGGAGGAGCGTGGTTAAGTGCACCATGGCTCAGTACAACAGTCTTGGTATACTGTAACAATTATTTTCTTTCTCTTCTGTAAAGCAAATATCTACTTTTTCAGTCCGATGTTTGATTCTAACACCTGCTGTTGAAGGCTTATAAATACAGTTGTTTGATTTTGTTAGGCTTTCTTAACTGTGGTTGATTCATAATACTTAGTAAGCATATTATTACTATGAATTGCATATGTTAACAGTACTAGAAATGGTTTGTGCAATATGTTATACCAAGATAGTGTAAGATATTTGTAAGTAGATGAGGTCTACACATAAGTAAAGCAATCTTACAGCAATAGACTTAGTCCAAGCAATAGACAGCTAACCTTAATGGGCAAAACAAAAAAAAAATCACTCCACTCAACTGCTACCTCACTCTGTCTCTTTACACATGTAAAAATAGAAGTATCTAATATACACTGTGCAGTAATGTAAAAATACGGAATCACATTACTCACACTATGGAAAATGGAAACGTCTTCAAATGTACATTAACAATCTATATTTTAGAAAAGATAATTATTCCTGCATATTCTACTCAGTTACCCAAGAATAAGTAGCAGTAGCAAAAGCATTCTTTATTTTTTAATGACACAACAAAATCAGCTATCAAATGGCACATTTGGTTTAAGAATGCCCAGGAATTCATGGAGCTGACCTCCAATATCATTAGAACACGAAACCGAGGCAGGCACCACAATATAGCTTGAAGCTGCCTAGATCAATAACAATCTCTTTAGGGATTCTGACTTTGGGGGATGATGCACAAGAGTGCCTTAACAGTTCCTTTGTTGTTTTTTTTGTGGTTTGAATGTCTTGGGTCATTTGGTTTAATCTATCTTTTGTAAGCATCTTTTATATGCATCTTTTTTAAGTGTGGGAAGGAGAGTGCAGCATTAGGCTGAAGATGCTGACCATCAGTCATTTTTACTTGCTTAACAGAAATTCCCAACTTTCACACTGACTGGCCACTTAAATAGTGTCCTCAAAAGTGGTAGCACTGAACTCAGTAAGTCAGGATTCAAGAACTCAAACCAGAATCCTACTAGAAAGGAGCCTTGTAGTATTAAACATCCAAAAACTTTCTACACTAGTCAACCTGCAGAGAGAACAAGACAATAACCACAATAGTCACAAAGCTGAAAGAACAAGACAAATACAATTTACAAACATTTACTTTTCAATTAAGTGCTGGCAGAACAGATGAGTTTTTATTCGGCATTTGAAGACAGAAAGTGGCTCTGCTGTACGGACATCAAGGTTCATTCTACCACCTTGATGCCAGAACAGAGAAGAGTCTGGATGTTTGCTTCCCATGTGTGTTGGATGATGGGGTGTCAAGTCGGGACATACTTGAAGCATGAAGAGCTCTAGGTGTGTGCCTGGCCTTAACCATTGTCATCAGGTAGGAGGGAGCTGGACCGTTTTTGGTTTTGTAGGCCAGCCTGAGGGTTTTATATCTAATATGAGCTGCTACAGGAAGCCAGTGAAGAGTTCCTTTATGGCACGCATGGAAAGACCAGCCAAGAAAGAGTTGCAGTAATCCAGTCTTGAGATGACAAGAAACTGGACTAGTACCTGGGCAGCTTCCCTCGAGAGATATGGTCTAATTCTCTAAATGTTGTGAAGGAGAAACCTGCATTTCATTTTCAAAGGAAATCGAGAGATCATGATTACATCCAGTTACTCCTGGGATGTGGAGCAGCTTTGTCTTGTTAGGATTAAGTTTGAGATGGTGGACAGTCATCCATGAGGCAATGTCTGCTATATATGCTGAGATCTGAGCTGAGACCTGTGGATCAGAGCGGGGAAAGGAGAGCATGAGTTGGGTGTCATCAGCATAGCAGTGGTAGGAGAAGCCATGAGAAGTGATGACATTTCCCAGAGACTGGGTGTAGAGAGAACAAAAAGGGACCAAGTACTGAGCCTTGTGGGACACCAGTGGAGAGTTTGCATGGTGTGGATGTGGAGCCCCTACATGTTCCTCCAGGTAGGACTGGAACCACTTCCATGCAGTGTCAGAGATGCCAAGGTTGGAAAGGATGGAGAGGAGGATAATGTGGTTGACAGTATCAAAGGCAGCAGGCAGGTCAAGGAGGATCAGGACAGATGACAAGCCAGCTGATTTTGCTGCATGTGGCTTCTCTGATACTGCTATAAGTGCAGTTTCAGTAGAGTGTGTTGGTTTGAAGCCAGACTCTTTGGGGTCCTGAAGATGGGCTTGGGAGAGAAAATTATAGTTGGATAGTTGATTATAGACAGCACGTTTGAGAAGTTTAGAGAGGAATGAAAGAAGTGTTGTTGATGGAGGAGATGAAGGGAATGAGTTCTAGATAGATTGTCTGGAGCAGCATTGAAGGGATGGGATCAAGTGGACAGGTTGTGGGACTGCTGGATGTCAGCAACTGAAGTATTTTTTCTGTTGGAAGAGGAGAAAAGTATGATAGAGATTCAGGAGATGAGCTTTGAGGGTGCATGATGGCCTCAGAAGGCGGAGAAAAGGAGTGATCATATTGACAAGAGTCAAGCACTGCTGCTGCCAATAAATGTGTAAGGCATAATAAGTTTATGAAGGTTTATGATTTATTTTTGTTCATTTATTTATTAATTCATACATTAATTCATTTATTTACTTCCTGATTTGTTTGGCGGCCTTTACTGTGGATTGTAGTAGTATTGTGTAGAATGAGCGAGGTAATTACATAATAGCAAGTTCACAATACATGAATTTTGCTGCATTTGGTTTTGAAATCGTGCAGAGTCCCAGTGAGTTATCAGTATGGTAACAAACCAGTTGGTGCTGTTTGTGAATGTGTATTTGATGATTCTGAATTTATGAACAAGTTGTTTGGAAGCCTGCCAGCTGTAGACAAGCACTTGCTGATAATTGGCAGTGATTTCAATTGTGTTATTGAACTAGCATTGTATTGATTGGGACTGCATCCAGCATATCCCTCTATGTCTAAATAAATGATTGAGTTTCAGACATTTTTACTGTGGGAATCTGGACCAATGGGATGGCACAATTATGTATATTGCCTATTCAGCTTTGTATGTACCAAATTTTGATGTCCTATGAAATAAGCTTATTAAATTGTTATCAAATGACACCACTAAATTCTTGAAGAATGTTGTCTGATGGTACTCATAGTATGAGTTTCATGCATTTTTATTGCTGGAATTTGTGTAATTGGATGGTAAAATTATATAAAGTGTCAATTTGGTATTCATAGGCCAGATTTTGAATTTTCTACAGTAAAAATGTCTGAAACTCATATCATGAGTACATCATACGTTCTGACTTGCAGTTGACCAATAAAACCTCTGCCAGTACTTCACTCAGTACTTCAAAATGTGTATTTAATTACAAAGTACCTAACATACAAACTTGAAATTTGAAAAGAACACACCGTTATAAATGTACACATATTCCGAATAAATCGATGCTCAACACAGAAAAAAAGTCACGATCTTTGTGCATGCTTGTTGAAAGGGAAACAGGGGAACTGAATTCTCTGCAACATCTGTTCACACCAATCAGCCAAGTTGAATATCAAAATCAAGTTTGACTTTTTTTTTTCTTTTTGTGTTTTTGACTGGAGCGTAAAATCAAAAGTGTAAAACACAAACCGTTATTTGTTTTCTGGTGTTGGATTCATAAAATTAGACACTGCATTGACTTCCCTATAGTCTACGCCATGGGTCCTCAAACTTTGTAACCAAAGGGCCAGCTCAGTGTTTCTCAGTCTTTCAAGAAGAACATGTGTAAAGAAGATCATGAAATTTTTTTTCAATAGTACAAAGAACATTATTACATAATCCATTTTTATACTGACATGTACTCCTACAAAAATTCTTTTAACATGCAAAACAGCATTTTTTTCTTTAAAAAGCAGACCTGGTACTATAATACTTTCCAACAAAAGTACATACATAATGCGTTATTGCATTTTATGTAGTAAAGTGGGTGCTGTTTGACATAAACTCAACTGTGTGGGATCTCAACTGCTGGCATTTCATATTTGTTTTTTCCCCTACAAAGTAGTTTAAACAAGTTTAAGTATTTTAATTTCTTCAAAATAAATTGGAATTTTCTGTAGTTCAGTTTTTCAAGTGTTAATTGGTAGCTTTCAAAAAAGACACACTATCTATCAACCAGATCTGGGTTTTAAAAAAAATTAATACGTCTATCAGATAAGGATCTTTAAAACTAATCCTGCTCCCTGCCTCCTCCTCCACAGCCTCCCACTGGTCCTATGATTTTCTCTCGCTGTGTGCTATTTGATGTCACAATTTCCGCCTTGTTCTCATTGCATCTTACGCATTCCAGCTATTAGTGTTCATTTCCCACTCCTTTCTGCATTTTTGTGGTCTTTTCTACCTTTTTGCCAGCAGACTAACATTTCCCTCGGTATATGCCAGTTTTTAAAAATCTCGCGTGTAAATTTGAGGTGTTTCAACCTTGAAAAAGTCTGCTCACAGATGTAGGTGCCCCCAAAATGCATCTAATATGTCATAATATTTCAAGAATGTAAAGTCAATGTGGACTACCTGATGGAATCTCGTTTACTTGTCTATCTATGTTATGTTTTAAGGCACGTTTTCAATGCGTCTTCAGTCTTGCTGATATTTAATCTCCAAAAGTGCCTGAATTATGTGGCCCTGTGGCCACTTTTGTTTTTTCCTGTAATTGTTTCCTCTATTATATCTAATGTTAGTATTTTTAGTTTAAAGATGTACAGTATCCAGACAACATTTATTGCTTCTGTATTTAAAGGAACCACACCACATGCATTGCTGCTGTATTTAAAGGGGCCGGTCAAATGTAAAGCAGCGGGCTGTGTATGGCCCACGGAATGTTTGGGAAATGAGGACGCAGGACATGCTGGTGTTTTTTTTTTTTTTGGAAAAACGTTAAAGCGTTGTCATGCATCACACTTTACAGTTTCTTATATACGCATACACACATACTCACACGCTGCATGCGTTGTGCTTACCCATGTCTGTTCTAAGCTCCTAGTGAGTTTCTTTAGGATCACAATAGAGAGCAATCTCTGTTACTGCATTACAGTGTGGTACACCACCTGCACTATAGTAAACCGGAGCGACCTGACCCAGATAGTTATGACAACACAGAGAATTGTGGAAACCGAGCTTCCAGATCTGGAACACAAGAAGGCATCAAGGATTCAATCTACATAGGTCAAAGTCTGTTTGACCCCCTCCCATCACTCAACAGATACAGGACCATCAGGAAACACCTTGCCAACCACACACACATACAACAATGTGGATGTGTGGGAAATATGGGTTTCATCTGTGCTCTGATATATATTGTATTGTATATAATGTGTTCTTATTCTGTACTGCTCTGTGGCTATGAATAATATGAGCATGAATATTGGTTTGAATGTATTTCATTTATTTGTTTATGCATTTATTTATTACCAAATCATAATAGTCAAGAAAACCCTGGATAAATGGGTTGAATTTGACCCTTCTGCAACAGTTAATCATGAGTAATAATTATATGACAGAATAATAATAATAAAAATCAGAAAATAAGTCAACTCTACCAGTTGGAAATGTAGTTTTGTTGCTGTAAAATCTGCAGTTATTGACAAGATTTCAAATTGCAAAATGCTTGTTTGCCTGCCTGTTTTTCAGTTAAGTTTCCAGCACAAGGTGGGTGTGTTGTACTGTAAAGCAGGTCAGAGTACAGAGGAAGAGATGTACAATAATGAAAGCGCTGGACCTGCACTGGACGAATTCCTGGACCTGCTTGGACAAAGAGTGCGACTAAAGGGCTTCAATAAGTACAAGGCACAGCTAGATAATAAGAGTATGCACACAAACCATGTGTATATATGTCTGTCCCCTTTGTATGTATTTGTTATTTGCTAGTGGTGTATCTAGCTTTGCATTATGGTTACATCTGCCTTGTGGTTAACACATAGCTTTAGATGAATCACCTTTGCTTTAAAACATATTGGTGCATAAAGAAATGTGAAAGGGCTATTTGTGCTTTTTTTTCAGTCATAGTTAATTCAGTCTTTTTTTTTACTTTCTGTTAATCAGGGACACAGACAAGATTTTTTCCCATTCCTTGTATTTCACTCTCTACATAATTGATTGGTTGAATATAAGCATAAGTATAAAGCTAAAATTATTGTTAGGACTAGTCATATTTGTATTGTATCTGCAGAGGCTCATGGGACTTTCTTTGTTATAGCGGACTCTACAGGAACTTACTCACTCTACACTACCTACAAGGACTATGAACTGATGTTTCATGTCTCAACTCTCTTACCCTACACACCTAACAACAGACAACAGGTCAGTCATTTTATTTGTAATTCAACCACATAACAGTTGTGACATTTAATCAGAGAGAGATTATAATGGTTGACAAAACAAACAAATTTTAAAGGTAAAAATATACTGTATATATA
>JAOVVF010000039.1:7696696-7719416 GCA_028565595.1 Duopalatinus emarginatus | reverse complement strand
AAGCAGCTTTACAGAAATAATGAAAAGGGTCAAATATACATTTATAGAATTTTTAGAAATTTTATCCCTGATGAGCAAGCCAGTGGGGACAGTGGCAAGGAAAAACTCCCTGAGATGAGAAAAGGAAGAAACCTTGAGAGGAATCAGACTCATAAGGGAACCCATCCTCATTTGGGTGACACAGAAGTGTGAATATAAACAAAAGTGCAAGTAGCCAGAGAATTAAAGTCTGTAATCTATTTCATGGTTTCTACATCTCTCCATTATGGTGCATTGTAGACTGTCCATGTCCATGGTGGGTCAGATGAGAGTGCAAGAAGATAAGGGGGGTCACAGTGTATTGCGCAGGGTTTGGGGAGCAGGAGGAAGTGGAATCAGGAATCAGGGTTGCTTGTATCTCCTAGTGCCTCAGCCATAGCAGGTATAGCTCATCAGAATGGAAGATGAGAAGAGAAAACCGAGAGTTAAGTATGATCTTTATGTAATGGTCACTTTAAATATAAGGAGTGCAGAAAGCAAGCAGAAACTCCGGCAGACTAGCTAAGACAGCATAACTACAAGGGAGAACCAGAAGGTGACACCGACATGAGGGCGCCCTGGGACATAAGGCAGCCAGCCACTCCACCGTCATCAAACCTGAGTGAACAGGTGAGAGTTGGGGGGGCGACAACATCCAAACATCCCAGTTTGATTAAACAAATATGTTTTCAGCCTAGACTTAAAGACTAGAGTCCCAAACACTAATTGGACGGCTGTTCCATAGTTGTGGGGCTCTATAAGAGAAGGATATGCCCCCCGCTGTAGCCCTAGTAATTCGAGGTATTAGCAAATAGCCTGCACCTTTTGACCGAAGTAGGTGTGGAGGATCATAAGAGACTAGAAGTTCGCAAAGGTACTGTAGCGCAAGACCGTTGACTGCTTTATACCTCAGTATATATTTTACAAATTTTCGATGCAAAATTTGACCGGGAGCAAGTGCAGTGTGGCTAAGACAGGGGTGCTATGTTCATATTTGCTGGTTCTAGTAAGGATTCTGGCTGTGGCTTTCTGGACTACTATTATCTATGTGAGCTTAAAAGAAAGACTAAAATCAATAATTACACCAAGGTCTTTAACAGCTGTACATGGTGTAACAGAAAGACCATCCAGAGTCAACAAGGAAAATTTGACCGGGAGCAAGTGCAGTGTGGCTAAGACAGGGGTGCTATGTTCATATTTGCTGGTTCTAGTAAGGATTCTGGCTGTGGCTTTCTGGACTACTATTATCTATGTGAGCTTAAAAGAAAGACTAAAATCAATAATTACACCAAGGTCTTTAACAGCTGTACATGGTGTAACAGAAAGACCATCCAGAGTCAACAAGGAATCAGAAACGTTACTTCTAGCTGCCTGTGGTCCTAAAACTAGTGCTTCTGTTTTATAAAAATTTAGTAATAGAAAATTGTTCAACATCCACTGCCTAATGTCCTTCACACATTCCTTAACTTGACTAAACTGGTATCTCTAATCCAGATTTGCTGACACATATACCTATGTATCATGAGCATAACAGTGAAAGCTGATACCATGTTTCTGAATAATATTACTCAAAAGTAACATATACAGAGAAAATAACAATGGGCCCAAAACAGAACCTTGTGGAACACCAAACTTTACTTTACTTGGTATAGAATAGTCACCATTCAAATCTACAAACTGATAACGGTCACTCAAATAAGACCTGATCCAGGACAAGGCTGTTCCCTTAACTCCAACTACATTCTCAAACCTATGGAGGAGAATAGCGTGATCAATGGTGTCAAAAGCTGCACTCAAGTCGAGCAATACCAGCAGGGAGACAACCCTGATCAGAGGCCAATAGCAGGTCATTCACAACTTTAACCAGCTCTGTCTCTGTGCTATGATGTGGCCTAAATCCTGACTGACAGATTTAAAAAATGTTATTGCTATGCAGATATGAACATAACTGTTGTGCTACAACCTTTTCTAAAATCTTGGAGATGCAGGGGAGATTTGATATCGGTCTGTAATTAGACAGCTGGCAAGGGTCCAGATTAGGTTTTTAATTAGAGGTTTAATAAGTAAAGTTGTCACTACTCCATACAGATGGTGTGGACACTCCTGTAGTGGTCTTCTTCCTAGTTAGTTTTGCTACAGTGTTAAATAAGAACCTAGGATTATTTTTGTTATCTTCTGTTAGCGAGGAGAAATATTTTTCTCTAGCAGCACTAAGAGCTTTTCTATAATTTAGGAGACTCTCCTTCCATGCTATTTGAAACACAACCAGGTTAGTTTGACACCACTTACGTTTCAATTTCCGAGTAATCTCTTTTAAAGTGTGCGTGCAATCATTATTCAACGGTGCTATTTTTTTCTCTTAATACAGTAACTGCAAAACATTCCACAGTATAGGTATATTTACTACTGACTAGCATGGTCTGAAGGAAGATAGCATGGTATTCACAAAAGCTAAATAGGTGTATAAATCTATTATTTAATATGAAGAAAAAAACAACCCTTGAGAAAGTGTGGTCTAAGTGAGATAAACAAAATAACAGAATAAAACTGCCTCTTTTTGCACAAGCCTCACAGATGATTGTCACCTTCTGAGAGAGTGCTTAGCTGCCATAGCTTACAGGCACTTTAGTTGTGCATCATGTCTGGAAATGGACTGTGAACTCTGCTGAAAGAGTTTTTTGCTGTTCATCTAGGACGTAGACTACTGTTGCCATAGAGGACATTGCTTTAGCAGAGGACAGTGTTTTAGCAGAATACATTTTGAGTGTGGGCTCCTTTATATGTAGTTTTGTATTCGTTTTCCCTTATTTGATTTCCAGCCTGTTTACGTGTGTACTGAATCTGCCTGTTATAGTTCACATTGTTTGCTGATCGCCTCACCCTTGCCTGTTTACCATTGTGAGGTTGGATTACGATTTGGATTTGTTTACTCTTGACTTCCTGCTTAATAAAAACCTGCAACTGTGTCCACCTGTACCTGTGTGCCTGTGTTTACACTGCCATTAAAGTGAATTTATTTATGCTAGCTATTAAAGTGGGTCATTGATAACACAAACATAAATTATTGCTGTGATAAAGACAGTAAATATTCCAAGTAAATTGCACATTTTTAGTGTTACCTACCCAACATGAATTGATGTTGCAAAGACAAAATCACTATTTCACATGTAGTATTATGCATTAGTATGCATTATTTAGTGCACATAAACAAAATTATTTCAATTAGCATACATTTTTAGTGTTCATTTCTCATTCAGAGTAACGACCACTTCAGTGTAATTTTTTAAAAAATGAAGAAGAAACCTTTGTGGAGCCTGCTTGCTCAAGGGCACCTCAGACATGTCTTGCCCTGTGTGGGATCAAACCTGGTACCTTCCTGTCACCAGTTCACTAACCACTAGGCCATGGCTGCCCCTATCATAGGTGTGGCAACTAAAATAATTAACTTTGGATTCAAGGACTATGTAGTTGATACTGCAAACAGCAACATGCAAGTACTATGGTTGTATAATCAGCGACATGACCACCAGACCACCATTCCCCACTTTAAAACCCACAGAGAGTTATATTATAACATATGGACATATCTTCATTTAAACAATAGGATACTAAATTTAAAACAGGAACTACATTTTAAAATGAAATGTCTTAACAAATTAATTTATAAGTTTAATTAGTAGATGTCTTGGAAGGAAAAATTAGAACACCCCTATATTTATTATATTTATTATATTATATTTATAGCTTAAAATGTCCAAAATTAGAATTTAAAACAGCACATGAGCTGCAAATAATTACACCAACACTGAATATGTCTGGATACACTCACCCTTCACGTAGGAACACCTGTACACCGGCATATTCATTCAATTATTCAATCAGGCAAGATGGGATTGTAAATTATTTCAAATAGTGCTGATGTATTTTCACACACCTTGAAATGTACATGGAATGGTGCTAAAAACAAAAAAAATCCTGTGAGCAGAGGGTCTGCATGTTGAAAAAAACATGTTGTTCACAGAGATTAGAGGAGAAGGACCACACTGGTTTATGATGGTAGGACATTCATATAATCATAATTGTATTATATAAATATATTTATGTGTATTTGTATGTGTGTTTACCAGGGTGGAGATAAGACCTCCAGTAGCAACTCAAGCAGCAACACACTGTCAAGCAGTGCATCTAGCAGTAATGGTGATGATAAGCATTTTGGTTCAGGTGACCTCATGGACCCAGAGTTGTTGGGACTCACCTACGTTAAAGGGGTTTCCACCGACAGTGGCATAGATACAACACCATGCTGTGCACCAGTTACTTCCTCAGAGAATTCCCATGGTGCCATGGCAAACCTGGTTCTGCAATGCCAGGCAGAAAAGGACACTTGGACCCAGGAGCCTCCAGAGAAAAGAGATGAGAAACCTGTACAGCTTTACCTGCCTCAAAGCTATACCCTGACCAGACACACACTCATAGACAGCAGCATAAGAGACCTGGGAGAGATCTCATCACACTCAAGGTGAGAGACACATTAATTGTATTTTACACATTAAATATATGTTTTTATTTGCACAGTATGAATAAATTCACATTTGGATAAATCAGAATAATGAATCACTTTCCCTACAGCAAGTTTTAATATTTTTTCTGGAGATTTATTTTTAAAAAGAAATAAAATTGTGAGGTGCTCTCCCTAGTCTTTTAATAAAGAATATCTTTTAAGTGAAGTGAAGTGGTGGACCATTGTGCTTGCACACAGAGGAATTTAACTTCTTCATTTAAACCACCCACCCAGTGAAACACACACTAGGGCAATCGACAAACTAGGGGGCAGCAAGCATACTTGTCCAGAGAGGTGGGCACCAATTCTCTAATTGTGTTGAATTTCTTCAAATTCAACACAAATCTTAATCAAAATCATCTTTGTTGTTTCTCTAAATTTAACACAAAATGCCACTTTTAATGACTACTGGAAAGCTGAGGGGAGCAGGCAGGTAGCACTGTGGCACTGTATCAATCAGTAAGAATTTGAACAACCCAACAATAACAAGGGGTGTCTCTAAATTCAACACAGTTTCAGGATTATTAAACTGCATAACAACAAACATTTTAGTATGCTTAGTAGTACTGAGTAGAGCACCCTTTTATGACCTGCTGCAAACATGAAGCCAGCCAGACACCAGTTTATGGCAATAGGAAATGGCCTTCAGATAATGGCCTCCAGTTCACTAGTATTCTTGATTTTGTATGCTGCAACCACCTTCTTCAAATCCCACCAAAGATATTCTGTGGGGTTCAAGTTAGGCAACTGTACACAATCTAGAATCTTCCAGGATGTTTTCAAAAACCACGCCTTGGTGGACTTTGAGGTATGCTTGGGTTTATTGGAAGGTCCACTGATGCTCATGCTTTACCTTCTTCACAAAAGGCATGATGTTTTCTCCTAGGATATTCTGATACATAATTGAATACATTTTGGCCTTCAGACATTTTAGGTTTCCAGTATTAGAGGAAGCAAACCAGCCCCAGAGCAACACCAAGTGGCCGCCATGCTTTACTTTAGGCAGGGTGTTTTTTTATGTATGTGTCATTTATCAGACATACTGCTGAAACATAGGCCCAAAAAGTTTGAGTTTTGTTTCATTGCTCCACAGAACAGAATGCCAAAACGTCTGTTGCTTATTAATATGGTTTTGAGCATATTGGAGCTGACTCTTCTTGTGCATTTGTGTTAGAAGAATGAAGAATAAAGCATTGGCCCTGAAAACCTGCAGTGTTTGGAAGGCAAGATGAATTCAGTTTAATTCAATTTATTTGTGTAGTGCTTTCAACCATGGGCATTATTCCAAAGCAGCTTTAAAAATATAGAATTGGACTAAATATTTATATAAAGTGTATCAATTTAATGAAGTATCAGTAAATTCTTTTGTGAGGAAAGCTCAAACTTGGGTGTCATTGGGCCCCTGACTTAAACCCACCGAAGTCATTGCTGTGGCGTTTGAAGAAGGTGTTTGCGACACACAAACTCAAGAATATGGACAAAGAATCCTTAGAAACGCTGCCAGAAGCTGATGTCAGGCTATGCATCCTATTAGCAGCAGGTCATAACTACCAGAGTGTTAAAAATGCTTGACATGAAGGGAGAAAAAAATCACTAAAAAAGTCTGTTTTATTTTTTCTTTATTAATGAAATACTCAATTTAGTTTGCAGTATTTTTGAGACGATGATTTGACCTAAGATTTATTTATATTTTTTTTAAACCTGAAGTTATAGCTGCCCTTTAGGATCCATTTGGCTCTGTGTACTCCACAGACAGCTATACCTGGTGGAAGCAGTATGCCATATGCAGGAAGCAAAAAGAGAGAGGAGGAGCAGGGACCAGTCAGATACGACCAAGCTGTACCCAAAGGTTGTGTGTCCAGACAGCCTGCCTGGAGAAGACATCTACAGGAAGGTAAACTAAAGTGCTCATCAGCCATATTCTTAATGTAAAAATACTATTTCCTATGACATATTTCAGACCTGATCTAGAAAATGCTTGTAATTTAATTATTTGTACCCTATGATCATATCCATCAGTTGAACATGCATATCCCCACCTTTTCTGTTTTCATTTATTCATTTTAAGGCCATTTCGTTTTCACATAAGGACAGTCATTTAGATGTCTCAGTATCTCAATCTCATACATCTGCATCCACTTAGAAATTCATAATGTTAGTGGTATTGACAAGCACTTGCATGCCACAGACCTGCAAACTCGTCAGAGAAAAAAAGGTAATGGTACCCAGCATGGCATGGCGTGCCCCCACCCTCCCCCACCCCCTGGAAATGCCTGAAACTCAAGGCAGTGTTAGGCATCCTACCAGGATGCAAGAGACTGAAATAAAAATAACAAAAGAACCAAAGACAGACATGACATTTCTCTGAAAAACATTTATTTATTTTTTTCTTCTTCACAAGCCTGCTATTGTTGATTGGCCACATGCCACCTTCTGGCCAGTCTCCTCTTCTTATGTCTGGCTGTGGCACAGTGGGATGTTAGGGCATGCTCCCTCTTCTTGGCATAGTTTGTTATTTCTTTTGTACATAAGGTACATTTGGCATGTCCCACCTTATCTACTTTTTTGAAGTACAATAAAAGTGGTAGTGTAAGCACAATACCCTGTACTTCCTGCTTCACTTCCACATTGAGCCATGCTCAGCTCCTCTTGCACCTCCCTGCTGAGTCTAGCTGTGCTACATATAATGAGTCCTCCTCATTAAGCACCCTCATTCTGAAATAGAAAACTCACAGGATAAGTTAGCTAATCTCATCAGACCAAGACTGAGTTGAGAAATTAGGCTACTCTAATTCTGGGCTGCCCTGGTGGGATTTAGCGTGAATATTCATTACGTTGTAGCACAAAATACAATAAAAAGATTTCAAATGACATACAAATATGCAAAATATAGCCCTTTATTATACAGAAAGAGTAACACGGTCGCCAAATTGCTTTCTGTTACACTTACTCTCACATCAGTAGTTATCTCAGTCACATTTAACCACATCAACACATATCCACATTAAAGAAGCTTTAAAAGTAGGGCTAAATCCAGCTCCTCTCGGTTCACTTGCCATGAATGACATAAAAATTGTTAAAACTATTTTAACCCCTGAACCTGCCCACATTACGTCGCTAGTCCTCGCCTCGTCTGTCCTTGCTATATTCCCCTGGAACACATTCACATTCCATTGACAGTTATCGATCAGCGATGAGCGAGTGGCGATCGCACACGACAACCTCCGTAATGAATATTCAGAGTAGCTCAGAACTTGAGTAGGGCAGAGCACCTAGCTAAAGTTAGGGACTAATATGGCTAATGATAAGCTAAGGTTACAAGTCGGCTAGCTGAAATACTATGTCCTTGCTATGACCTATACTATGACCATGTAGCAAGCTAAATGGTTAACTTTAGTTATCAAGACAATCAGACAATGATGGAATTAACATTACAACTACACATTAAAACACACATTAATTTTCAAGCCAGATTAATTCAGTTCATTTGAACTATTCATTGGGTTTAATCTGAACCAGACCAGATGTTAATGCATTGGCATTTAATGTGTGGAATAGTGTATATAGTGTAAATTATATTATTCACTCCTATTCTACAAACAAGTATGGAAATAAGTGCAGGTTTTATACCAAACCAACCTAACTAAAACACAAAGATGAACAAAAGAACCATAAACATAAACTTTAGAGGCAAAAATCAGATTATTATTATTATATAAATCAATATAAATATAAGACAATGGTATATCACACAAAATCAATAACAACAGCAAAGCCTTGACAAACAGTAATATGCAAAACAAAATTAACAGGTAAAATCTAAAAACTTACAGAAGCATTATTCTGATGGGATACATGTCTGCCGGCAAAGGGTGCCGATGGAACTACATCAAATTTGAGATTTGTATTTAATTTGTTCTTGTATTTATTTGTTCTTATTTTTAATTCAATTTTATTTGTATAGTACTTTTAACAATGGCCATTATCCCAGAAGTATAGGATCTACATTATAAATTTTATCCATGATTACCAAGCTGGCAGAGACAGTAGCAAGGAAACACTCTCTGAGATGGCAAAAGGAAAAAACTTTAAGAAGATGCAGACTCAAAAGGAAATCCATTTGGGTGACACAGATGTATAATGAAGAAATTTGTTATAGTTATAATATGAAGTCAGATTTTGTTACATTTTGTCAACTGTTTGCTGATGTTTATCCTCTCAACCCCGGACATGGAGTCCGTTTTATGCTCCCACATCTGATCGGGGCTATTTGCCCCGTGTTTGACCTTGATGATATGGATAACCCTGTTCAGAGTCTGACCTGTTTTTGACCCGGTTCCAGTTCTGTTTAGTTTAGTTTTTTCGACAAATTTGTGTGGTGTATTGGACATGAGAGTAGCTCATTTGCACCTTTGGGTGGGTAATACAGGATAATTTATAATTGCACTATTGTCAAGCAAATGAGGATGGCTTCCCTTTTGAGTCTGATTCTTCTCAATGTTTTGTCATCTCAGGGAGTTTTTCTATGCCATTTGTTGCCACCGGGCTTGCTTATCAGGGATAAAATTTATAAAAATGTATAATTTGATCCTAAACCTGATCCCAACATATCAACTGATCACCACCTGGTAGCTAGGTAGCTAGAAAACTCCTTGGTGGCAAGGAAATCCACTTTGAGTTGCTTAAGGTTCTGGGTGTTGTGAAGTGTTCTGGATGTTAAAATGTCTATGGACATTGTACCTGTGGATTGGCATATGCGGTGGTTGTTCCCCCCTTTTAAAAAGGGGAAATAGAGTGTATTACAACTATAGAGAAATCACACTTCTCAGCCTCCCCCGTAAAGTCCATGCAGGGGTACTGGAGGAGAGATCCAGGAGGAACAATATGGTTGCTCTCCTAGTCGTAGAACACTAAGCCAGCTCCTTACCCTTGCTAGGGTCCTGAAGGCTGCATTGTAGTTTGCCCAACCAGTCCACATGTTTTGTGGATTTGGAGAAGGCATTCAGCCATGTCCTTCAGGGTATCCTCTGGTCAGTGCTTTGGTTGCATAGGTGCTGGGCTTGTTGCTATAGGCTATTCAGTCTCTATAGACTCCATCAGGGCTCCACATTGTCACCATTTTTGTTCATAACTTTTATGGACAGAATTTGTCAGTGTAGTAAACTGGTGGAAGGCGGCCTTAGGATTCTATATCTGCTTTTCGCAGACAACATGCTCCTAGTGGCTTTGATGAGCTGAACCTCCCTCTGGACCAGTTTGCAGCCGAGTGTGAAGTGGCTATGATGAGAATCAGAATCTCCAAATCAGGGACCATGGTACTTATTTGGAAAAGGA
Organism: Duopalatinus emarginatus; assembly: GCA_028565595.1. Lineage (NCBI taxonomy): Eukaryota > Metazoa > Chordata > Actinopteri > Siluriformes > Pimelodidae > Duopalatinus > Duopalatinus emarginatus. The sequence continues at coordinate 7,709,503 of JAOVVF010000039.1, read as the reverse complement.
TTCAATGCGCTCTCCAGGTTGGGAGTGAGCTCCTGCCTCAAGTTGAGAAGTTCCTTTGTGTCTTATTCAGAGTGAGGGAAAGATGGAGCTGGAGATTGACAGGTTGGTGCGGCATCTGCAGCGATGTCTATTGTGGTACATAGAGAGAGATGAGCCAAAAGGCAAAGCTACAGGCAGATACAAGCAGCCAAAATGAGTTTTTTTCTCTGCATTCTGCTGAGAGAGTTAGAAATGGTGGCTGGGGAGAGAATCCCAGAATATGTCTCTAAACAGTCAAGTTGTTGTAGGATGTAGTGCACTTTCATGCTGACTGCATCAGCCACTGATCAGTGGACTTAATGACCACATTAATGACTTCAGAGCAACAGGCCTGTATTCAGTCCTCTGAGGTTTTCTTGGGAACCAGGATGGTGGTGGGGCATGGGGACTTTACCAGGGACACATTGCCTGGGATCTTCTGGGGCCAGTAATTCCAGGCTTTAAGGAGAGAGAAACACCCTTGCAACTCTAAGCTTTCCTAGATCTATGTCTCTTAAAGAGCTGGTCCACATCCTCTCAGCATTTTGTATGTACAGTTTGAGTATTAGGGAGAGAGGGCATGGGGTACTAGGGGTTTAATGGGGGCTGGAATTGGTGACAAATGTGAATTTGCCCCTTTTAGACGTAGAATATTAGTAATTCAGGTCACCCAGGTCTTGGTTTGCTTCTATGGCAACTAACTAACAAACTAACTCTCTTGTAGTTTGTAATGTCTTGCAGGCCACTTCACACTGACGCAGGGCCATTGGTTGAAAATCTGTTAATTGTAGTTTATTTTAGCCAGTCTGATCACCTTTGTCAGCAAATTCCTGATCTGCTTTTACAGATTCTCCATTTTGGTACCCTCATTGGCCTAATGCAGTTGTCTTAATCTGGCTATGAAACATGGCTTGTTATTGTTTTATGTGTAAAATGTTTAGATGGAGCAATTTGACCACATTCTCAACTGCAGCTTCAAAGACACTCCAGAGTTTTTAGTTTCTGCTTGTAGTTTGAAATAAGATGAACCAAGCAGTGATCACAGTGGCCCAAAGACTTTATATGCATTTTTAAGAATTGTCTAGCAGTGGACGAGTAGGTTATTTTTCCCCAAGACTTGAAAGGTGGGATGTAAACACTAATGAGTATGAAGTAGAAAAAACTCTGCTTGCACTTTATGAACAACAACCTTAGTTCTAGACTGCAGTATTTGCTTAGTACTTAGGTATCATCTGTACACCAACCTTCACTGATATAGAAGCAAATCCTGTTGCCCTTTGCTTTCCCATTATGTAATGCAGTGAGGTAATGCAGCTTGTCAAAGCTTCAATAGTGCACTGGTGCACTTTTATTTTACAAGAGAACATTGTACTAAGGCATCCATACAAAAAAAAACAAGAAATAAGGTGGAACTCTAGAATGCCATCTTATACTGGATACTGAATGCTTATACTGAATACTGATACTGAAATGATTACTGACAAAAAAATTAAGATTACCTGATGGCAATAAAAAAACCTATGAACATGATTAAAACTAGTCAAGGCATTTGACAAAACTTAAGGAGTGACTGATTTTTCTTGCCATAAATTTAATAAATTTAATAAATTGATTGTTAAAATACAATGAATGTAATAGGTGAAGGATTAGGAATAGGTTACATCATTTCTGCTCTTGCTCACTCTTTGGCGCTCTGAATCTGTGGCAGAAAGCATCATATATCTTGCAACATTAAATCTTAGATATTAAAAGATATGGCTTTTGAACTGTCTAATTGTAAATAGAGAGGTCTTAACATAATTTAAGTTAGAATTATACAGTTCCCAGCGATTTTCTGCATGGTTTTTGGATTTTAATGGAAATGCTCAAAATTATCCATCCTTTATGACAGCATTTGGATATTGAAAATTCATGCACAAATATCCACTTCTATATCCCTCTAAATATCCCTCAACATCATTCACTGTCACTCTTTGCTTTTGTTATTTCTGACTTGCCAGCAATCCATATAGGCATCAGCAAAAGGACAGAATTGACATGGCCTTACCATGCCCTGTTTCTGTGTAGTCAATGTAACTCCTAATGTATGTAATGTTTGTCTGTCTTTAATCAGGATTTGGTCTCTGAAAGTCCACTTCCCTGCCATGTGCTCTACCGCACACTGTCAGAAGAAAGTATGTGCTGTAATCGCAAAGGCTCATCCTATGCCAGCTCCCACAGCTCAGTGCTTGACCAGGTTCTACCAAATGATATACTGTTCAGCAGCACTCCACCTTATCACAGCACTCTTCCACCTCGCATTGGCCACAGCCAGCCTGTATCCAAGCTTTTGAGTGAGTACATTTATTGTTACCAGTGTCAATGCTTTTCTATTGTTTTCACTATTATTACCAAACTATTAGCCATTATTTTATTAGAGAAGATTTTTTATTTGGAAAAAGTAACATTGCAGTATGAAATATACCAAAAGTATAATTATTTATGCAGCCCTATGTTTTATTACTTAAAGATAGCAGTAACAAACTGTGTTTGATTTCTAGATTTCTGTATGAATCATTTTTGTAATATACAGTTCACGTGAGTAAACTCAGATATGAACTACATGGCCAAAAGTGGACACCAAGGATTACCCATGGGTGCAGTTGGCTGCAGGTACAGGTGGTTTTATCAAAACACCAAAAACAGAAAGCATAGCATGGTTATGGCTACAACAGAAATAAACACTATTTGAAGCATGATATGAATCTAGTGACCCGCAAGACATGGCTGAAATTAAAGCACTTAACTAAACTGTAACCCAGTGCTTAACACAAAGCAGGTGACAAACATAACCATAATTAATGGTCGTGACTAACAGATGAAGTGATGTGATCAGTCAGGGCTGGTAGCTAGTGTTGTGCCACTTCACACTAAAAAAATAAACTAGTTCAAAGTTCAGTTCATTCTACTGAAAATTAACTAGTTCAACATTCTTAGTTCATTTAATAGGCCACTATTCTTTTTTAATAGATTCTCCTTCTACCCATTCACCACCAGCCAAAATCACTAAAATCCTAGATAGCAAAAATTATCAGGCCGGGATATGTCACAAAACATCCAAAAGTTCTAGCCTGGGGCCATAAAATGGATCTGGCCCTGTGTTTTTTTGTACAGTGGGCCAATACTGGTACATATCTGGTTTGCAGATTTGGGCTAACAGCGGCCCACATCTGTAGCCTCATTTTACACCTGGATCAGTTTCAGACCAGAGGCCTACACCTCCGACCCGATCTGTATCGCCTTCATCCTGCATCCGCATGACCAGTAGCCTGAATCTGCATCTCCTCTGGCCTCGATCTTTGTTTTCTTACATAATTAAATACTACAAATTAAATAACCGCCAGCCAAAATCACTAAAATCCTATATACCCACAGACACCCACTTTAAGTTAATTACATTAGTTACATCAGGCCTTTCTGTATACTTTCTTACCCTATTCTTCAATGGATCATAGTACTGGATCATCTCTGGATCAGTACTGCAGTGAGACTGATGTGGTGGAGGTGGTGTGTTAGTGTGTGCTGTGCTGGTGTGAGTGGATCAGACACAGCAGTGCTATGTCCACTAACTGTCCATTCTATTAGACACTCCAACCTTGTTGGTCCACCTTGTAGATGTAAAGTGTGAGATGAAAGCTCATCTGCTGCTGCACAGTTTGTGTTGATTATCCGCTAGTAGTCCTTCTTCGGTGATCACAGACTGCTGCCCACAGAATGCTGTTGGCTGGATAGTTTTGGTTGGTGGACTATTCAGCAGTGACAATGCTGTGTCTGATCTACTCACACGAACACAACACAAACTAACAGGCCACCACCATGTCAGTGTCACCGCAGTGTTGTCACCCACACCCACATAATACCTGCTCTCTGGTGGCCATGTGGGGTCCTGACCATTGAAGAACTGAGTAAAAGGGGATAAAGTATTCAAGTATGCGAAGAATCAAATGAACTACAATCTGTTATCATAGAACTACAAAGTCATCCTGTATGGTCAGTGGAAATGAGTGAATTAACAAAGATTGTAAAAACATGATCATAATGTTATGGTTGATTGGTGTAGTATGTATGTAATTTATGTATTTTATCATTTTCCTTTTATTCTTAAATTTCACTTTTTATTATAATAATTAAATGTTTTTATGTGATGTGCTGGCTGACTTCAATCCCTAATGTTGTATATGCTTACCCACATCGACTGATTTGATTGACTGAAAATCCTTCTTCAACCAATGTGAAATTAACATTAGACATTTTACTAATAAATATCTACAGACTCACAGGCTAAACTAATCAGAACTTCTGTCACAAAGACATACTTTATTTTGATTAGATTAAAAACCCAGACTAAGTCAAAGAAACTGAGGAAAAGACAGAGTAGTTGTTACATATGAAGGTATGAAAGGTATGAAACTATTTGCCTACTGTGTTTTGCACACAGAGGAATGTGACCTCCGCATTTAACCCATCCGTGCCGTGAAACACACACACACACCAGTGAATACTAGGGGGCAGTGAACACACTTGCCCGGAGCGGGGGGCAGCCCCAAACCACGGCGCCCAGGGAGCAGTAGGAGAGTTAGGTGCCTTGCTCAAGGGCACCTCAGTCGTGTCTTGCCCTGGGCGGGGATCGAACCCGCGACCTTCCGTCACGAGACCGGTTCCATAACCACTAGGCCACGGCTGCCAAACGGAAAGTGGTAGCTCTTATCTCTTATCACTGAGGAATAATATGTTCATATTAAGTGCTCACACAAAATTGTAAAAAAAATATATACATAACTCAGATTAACTTGTATATTGTTCACCATTTGTTTAAACGATGCCAAGTTGAAACACAAACCTATATTGCTCCCTGCATCCACCTCCACAGTCTGACATAAGATTGAACCAACAGATAGCATGTTTAGTAAATCTTCTTCAGTGGCATTGCTGCTAACATTGCATTTCCGTACAGCTCCTGTGTGAAAACATCAGTAAATACCTAATCATTAAAACAATCAGTTTCATGACAAAATACTTTTTTATATATGTCTTAAAATATCTAAATGTAAGACTGTTATGCATTAGATGCTATAAGTTTTGGGGGTAAATAACTCAACTAGCAAAATGCCCATCATTACAGTAATTAGCATTAAATGTATGCAATGCTTTTTGAGAAAGTTAAGCATTAGAATTACTTTAAAATATCAAAGATATTTACATACAATGTGATAAATACAATGCAAGTCACCTCTGAACAAACATAGTACAACTGATCCTTAAACTAAACAACATCCTACTAAACCATTGCAACTCAGTAGAAACCACAGTATCCACATTATTTGAAACCCCCTTAGTGTAAACTATACTATTTTGATTTAATGGCATTTGCAGCCAAATAAACTGCTTATAAACTGTGCATATGCAGTAGAATTTACTGAATATGTGGAAATTAAGTTATTAACTTAAAGTAATATTAATGAAAATTTGCATATGGTGCTCATGAAGGTCTTAATTACATGAATTAAGTGATGGACTAATCATACCTGAATGAGACAAGAGGAAACTTGACATGCTTGGGGTTAGAAGAATGCACAAACTGCAGTTCAGCCTAGAAAAATTTGATCCTTTAACACTGGTAATAGTTGCAGATAAGAAACACTTTTATGTTCATTGTGCTAAATTTCATGTTTTGGTTGGTACCCTTCTGCAAATTCTTCTGGCAAAATCATCTTTGAAGATGTGAGCCAAAATGTTCCAGGCTACCTTTTTGGCATTTTGCCAGCATTTTGCTCTGAGGAAAAGATGAATTAATTTCTTAGTTTTTCATTTGAGCCTGTGCCGCTCTATGTTTAACAAATTGATAATCTCCCTCTGGCTTCATGAAATGCGTGGGTCATGGCGGCTCATCTACAGTAGGCTTAGCACGATGGGGTAGTTAGTAACATAGCCTCAGGCTCGGAGGTGTTGGCTGTGGGGGTGTCCAACCTGGACCACTTGCTCCGGGCACGGCCCCGGTCCATCAGGGAGTCCAGTGTCATGATGTCATCCCGGCATGCCAGCCAGTGTCATGATGTCATCCCGGCATGCCAGCTCCCGGAGCACAGTGGGGGAAAGGCCCTGACGAAAGGCGTATTTTAACGTGGGTTCGTTCCACCCGCTGGTTAGAAGAATGCACAAACTGCAGTTCAGCCTAGAAAAATTTGATCCTTTAACACTGGTAATAGTTGCAGATAAGAAACACTTTTATGTTCATTGTGGTAAATTTCATGTTTTGGTTGGTACCCTTCTGCAAATTTTTCTGGCAACATCATCTTTGAAGATGTGAGCCAAAATGTTCCAGGCTACCTTTTTGGCATTTTGCCAGCATTTTGCTCCGAGGAAAAGATTAACTAATTTCTTAGTTTTTCATTTGAGCCTGTGCCGCTCTATGTTTAACAAAATGATAACCTCAGAAATAGATATGCTACACATAAACAATATATTGACAACTCAGTAAGATTATTTTATAGGTATGTATTATATCATGCAAAATGTTATTACTCATATTTCATCCAGAAATAGGGCCACAAAGCAAAGAATAAATGCAGAACACACAGCAGTCACACACAGAGAGGTTTGTGGAACCACAAGACCTATAGAGTAGCGATAATCAGAGACGAGCTAGAGCTGGGCATAGATAACACAATGAGAAAACTTGACACAACTCAAGGACGTGGCAATAGTGGCAGTTATGTTGACCCGCAAAGAGCTTCAGCCAAAGAGCTAATTTTATAGCGAGGGGAGAGCTAATTACGAGCTCTCCTCAAATGAGCGCCAGGTGTGTTTAATCTCTGGCTGAACGCTCTCCGGGCACACTCAACCTCACAGATTACCGTTCTCTTTGGTGGCCCTCTGTGGCCGCTGGCGTGATAGAGCCCCTCCTCCCCAAGGGGCTACCTCCAGGAGCTCTTTTCCTCTTTCTAGGCCTGCCGGGCTTGTGAGGGGCTGGTTTGTTGAAAGTGAAAGTCCTTGGTTAGGAGGGGATCCAGGACATCCTCCGCCATGACCCAACTGTTCTCCTCCAGGCCGTATCCCTCCCAGTCCACCAGCTATTGCAGTTGCCCTCGTCAGCGCCTGGAGCTTAGGGCTCCTTATCCGCGTAGGTGGCCTCCCAATGTACCAGGGGCCGAATTTCTTGGTCCCGGCTATGAGTCCGCTTGACGCTTCATCTGGGCAATAGCGGCGTTGAGCTTCTGGTTGGTGAGGGCCCATACCCTTTCGCTCCTTTTGAACCAGGCATCCATGGCGGGGGTCTCTGTCACAGTTCCATGGATACAAGGGTGGCTGGTACCCTAGAACACATTGGAAAGGTGTGAGAAGGGTGACGAAGTGTTTAAGGAAATTCTAGGCGTACTCGGCCCAGGGCAAATACTTAACCTAATCCTGAGGATGATGGTGGCAGAACATCCTCAGGACTTTGAGTAGCTCTTGGTTGACCCATTCCGCCTGTCTGTTGGCCCTGGGGATGGTATCCTGAGGTAAGGCTAACCATGACCCCCATCTTGTTCATGAAGTTGGCCCACACCTTTGCAAAATTTGGGTCCCCGGTCACTGACGATATCCTCAGAGATACCAAAGTAACGGAACACCTTCCTAAACAATATCTCCACCGTCTCCAGGGCTGTGGGCAGACCTGTCAAAGGTACAAAGCGCACCGACTTCGAAAACCGGTCCACAATTACCAAGATGGTGGTGTTACCCTTGGAGGCGGGAGGTCGGTGATGAAGTCAACTGCCAGGTGGGACCAGGGACACTCTGGAACAGGTCACGGCACTAGTTTCCCCACAGGCAGGGACCTGGGGATCTTGGCCTGCGCACAAACAGCACAAGATGACACAAAGTCGTTAATGTCTCTGCTCATAGTGGGCCACCAATACTTGCCCGACAGACGCTCCAAGGTGCGCCGGGTGCCTGGGTGTCCCACTCCTGGCGCGACGTGAGCCCAAGTGATGAGGCGGCTGCGGAGGTCTGAGGGGACATACAACAGACCTGGTGGGCATTGGTGGGCCCGCCGTGAGGGCTGGCGTGATTTGATCAGGTTGTTGAGGGATGATGGGCTGTTCCTTGTTGCTGCTCACCTTGTCGAAAAGGTGGTAGTGGGCATCCGCCTTACTGTTCTTTGAACCCGGATGATATGACATGGCAAAGTTGAATCGGCGAAGATCATAGCCCACCTGGCCTGCCTGGGGTTGAGCCGCTTCGCCACCTTGAGATACTCGAGGTTCTTATGGTCTGTGTAAATGAGGAATGGATGTGTTGCCCTCTCTAGCCAGAGCCTCCATTCCTCCAGAGCCTGTTTAACCGCCAAAAGTTCTCTGTCCCCCATGTCATAATTTCTCTCAGCCGGCATCATCTTCCGAGAAAAAAAAGCCACTGGATGCAGTTTGGGTGGTTGCTCCTGCTGCTCCCCGACCTCCGACGCGTCCACTTCCACCACATATGGAAGCTCAGGGTCAGGCTGCTTGAGGATAGGGGCAGTGGTGAACGCTGTCTTCAGGGCCTGAAACGCGTGGCTCGCCTCCATGGTCCAGGGAAGCCTCCGGGGGTTACCCTTTAAGATATTGGTGAGGGGCGTGATGATGGAGCTGAAGCCCCGGATAAACTGACGCTAGAAATTGGCGAACCCCAGGAAGCGTCGAAGCTCTTGCGGTGTCCGGGGCTGGCTCCAATTCTCCACTGCCCCTACCTTACCTGGGTCCATGGCCACTCCCTCCGGCCCGAAGTGATACCCCAGGAACTCCACTCAGTCCTGGTGGAACTGGCATTTCTCCCTTTTAACATACAACTGGTGCTTAAGTAGTCTGTGGAGCACCTGCCGGACGTGATGCCTGTGGCTTACCAGGTCTTAAAATCGGAATGTCGTCTATGTAAGCTATGACGAATTTACCCAGCATGTCCCGCAGCACCTCATTTATGGGGTGCTGAAAGACACTGGGCGCTGAAACCAGGCCATATGGCATCACCAGGTACTCGAACTGGCCTGATGTGGTGCTAAACACTGTTTTCCACTCGTCCCCCTCCCTTATTCGCACCAGGTTGTACACACTTCACAGATCCAGCTTTGTGAAGACCCTGGCGTCCCGTTACTGCTCCAGGGGCGAGGTCATCAGTGGTAGTGGATACAGGTACCTGATGGTGACCTTGTTGAGGCCCCTGTAATCTATGCACGGCCGGAGGTGGAGTGCCTGATGTAGCCAGCTGCCAATGCCTCTTGTATATACTCCTCCATGGCGTGCCTCTCCGGGAGGGGACTACACCCAGGAAGCAGGTCTATCTTGCAGTCGTACTCCCGGTGTGGGGGTAGTCCTTCGACCTTCCGTTTGCTGAAAACCTCCCAGAGATCATGATAGCACTCGGGGAGGGCAACTTCCTGGTCCGTCTGCGGATTTTCAATGGACGTGGATTGCACCCGGAGGGGCTGAGGCAATGACGAAAGCAATACTGTGACCAAGGCTGTATCTCCCTCTGGCTTCATGAAATGCGTGGGTCATGGCGGCTCATCTACGGTAGGCCTAGCACGATGGGGTAGTTAGTAACATAGCCTCAGACTCGGAGGTGTTGGCTGTGGGGGTGTACAACCTGGACCACTTGCTCCGGGCACGGCCCCGGTCCATCAGGGAGTCCAGTGTCATGATGTCATCCGGGCATGCCAGCCAGTGTCATGATGTCATCCCGGCATGCCAGCCCCCGGAGCACAGTGGGGGAAAGGCCCTGACGAAAGGCGTATTTTAACGTGGGTTCGTTCCACCCGCTGGCAGCAGCCAGTGTGCAGAACTCCAAGGCGTAGTCGGCCATGCGGCGATCTTCTTGCACCAGGGTCAGCAGCTTGTCGCCAGATCCGAGGGACAAAACAAAACTAAAAATGCTCGCGGGGATTTAACGCTCAGAAGATCTCCAACGGGGACTTGTAGGGAAGGAGGGGAGGAAGGAATCTCTCCAAACCTCTGGCCCGGAAAGTCTGTGAACATAAAAAAGGCAGAACACACAGCAGTTAACACATGGAGAGTTTCGTGGAACCTCGAGACCTAAAGCGTAGCGATTATCAGAGACGAGCTAGAGCTGGGCATAGATAACCCAACGAGAAAACTTGACACAATGCAAGGACGTGGCAATAGTGGCAGTTATGTTGACCCGCAGAGAGCTTCAGCCAGAGAGCTCATTTTATAGTGAGGGGAGAGCTAATTACGAACTCTCCCCAAATGAGCGCCAGGTGTGTTTAATCTCTGGCTGAGCACTCTGCGGGCGCACTCAACCTGCCGTGACAAAAATAATGTATGATTTTGAGTGAAACTGGCACTTTTATTTCTTGGCTTTATTACTCATCAAATAAATTGTAAAATGGATTAATTCATTTTATTCCAAATTTTATTAGTTGATACAATGGCCTATAATAACTAAAAACATAATTTAATAAATTAAATTGTGTATTAAATGGTTTTAAGATGCCCCCATCTTGTAGTTGTTTGTGAGTGCCACCTCAGGGAAAAGGCCTAGAGCTGTAATTAACCCCAGTCCAGAAAGTTCTGGACTTTTTTGTATTTACCCTGCTCCCAACCCACCTGATGCAACTTCTTTTGTCATTATTAACTACCTGTTCAAGTACAAGTGGTAGAGCAGGGGAAGCACAGAAATATTCAGGGCAGGTGGTACTCCAAGGCAAAGGAGAAGTAACAGAGCAAAAAATTAAATCCACTTTGTGAAAAAGTATGAGGAATTTAAGATAAGAATACAAATATTCTTGCAGGTCCAGTGACTTGTGCAGTATTTCCGTTCACTACAAGGTATCTGTTTACTATCAATGTGTTGAAGTGTCTTGATCTGAAGTGTAGGGTTGAAATTAAACAGCTAAAGGTTAAAAAGTCAGTGACTATCAAGTTATTTTTGGCTGTAGTATTTAGCAGTATTTGGTTCCAGAGCCAGACTTCAAACTGTTGACCCTCCCCAGTGCTCGAGTTAATTGCAGGATGGTACACTGATGATGCAGATGGGGTCAGATCATTTGGTGGAATCTTCTGAGGGGCTAAGATTGCTGTGGAGAGGACCTGAGGAGCCAGAGCAGATGGAGGGGGGACCTGAGGGGCCAGAGCAGGTAGCCTGAGGGGCCATGAGAGTCCACTTCTTCCATGTTAGAAGTTTAAATACTGCAATTTAATGCTGCTAAGTAGTTGCCTGAAACAGAACAATCTTATGAGTGTGATACTAGACACTGAACACTGAACACAAGACAACAAACATAATACATGTCTTCAGGACAGTGCAATCAAAGTGGTCCCAGTCCTTTCCAGGCATCTCTCTCTGTTGAACCGCTTTAGCCATATGCTTGTCAGTGTTATAAGTTGTCCAAGTGCCTCTCTAGCATTTTATCATTCAGATGGTACATCTACAACAGTTCCACTTTCAAAAAAAAATTTACATTCTGAAATGTAAAAAAGATCAGTATTAATTAGATTCAGTATTTTTTCCGTTAAATAACTCATGAGTATTCTATAACAGATGAGTATCCTAACCATTATTATTGATTAATCTTAAAATAAACGTAAAAGGATAAATAAGTAAATAGGACAAATGCACAATATCGGAACAGAAAAAACTGTAAGCGGGAAATGGATTTTAATTTACTTATTGTCTATAAGGAGCTGGAGAACGAGACAGGGTATTGAGTGAGTGCAGTTCATAGAATGTAGTAAGCATTTTGTTTTTGTAACTAACGTCGCAACTGTAATGGTCTACAGTACTCACCTACAGCTCATGCCTACGATCCTATGACAGGGGTGTTTTATTTTCAATAACATCCTGTGTTCAGTTACTTTAATACTGTGCTTATGTCCTCTGGCTAATTAATAAAATCCTGCCTTGATAAAATACACCCCAAATGTACTGTTCTCTACAATGTTATTAAACAATCACAACACAAATCAATTGCAGTAATTCTTTTGGCACTACAAAATAAAAAAATGTGACTAAATAACTTGCATTCATACACAGAAGTTGTAGTACTGCTACACATTTCTGCATTATGTGTGATGAGTTAACACATCTTAGTCTATCAAATTAGTTAAACACAACCGAGACCTTAATAGAAGTCCAAGTGAAATGGATCCTCACAAAAAAAGCTGACTATGAGCTCTGTAAAATATTTCATCAGAGCACCAAAAAAAACCAGCATACATTTCACCGTCAGTGACATGTTGTCTCTCCTGACATTTTGTCCACTTTTTTATAGTAGCAGTTATCAGAGCATAGTTTCAGCATGAGCACATTAAATTACGTGCAGGCCCTTGGGCTTAGAAGGTGCATAATAGTGGCCACCAATTAGTTTCTGTCGGACAATGCTACACATTTCCACTTTATGTCTGCTGATGATTTGGCACAATTGAGTCCATCTGATAAGTGAGTAAGTGAGACAAAATGTATAAAATGAGGAGGTCTATACCAAAGTATATACTTAATTAAAAAAAAAAAACTCTGCGCAATTTTGTAAAATATTTCAGCAGAGCACTCCACAGCAGTGCATACCGCACAAATTTCATTGTCTGTGAAGAAAACATTTTCTTTGGACATATAACTTTATATATTTTATATATAACTTTTTTTGTAGTAGCACTACTCAAAGACTGAATCTGAGTGAAATTTCATGCTGGTCCTTGGCTTAGAATGTACAAACCGGATTCCAAAAAAGTTGGGACACTAAACAAATTGTGAATAAAAACTGAATGCAATGATGTGGAG
>JAOVVF010000039.1:7658877-7681618 GCA_028565595.1 Duopalatinus emarginatus | reverse complement strand
GCTTCACACAGCGACACACGGCTTCACACAGCGACACACGGCTTCACACAGCGACACACGGCTTCACACAGCGACACACGGCTTCACACAGCGACACACGGCTTCACACAGCGACACACGGCTTCACACAGCGACACTGTGGAGGAGCTGATTTCTAAAGACCAGCACAGTTTCCTCTGTACTGTTTCAGCTTGTTTTAAGGCTTGAGAAACGACTGGAGAAGACTTAAATTTTGTTTTCTTTTTTAATCAGGATTTTTGGACGATGATGGTCGCCACAATGGATTTTATTCACCTGATGATGAGGACTGCTCCTCTCATGCCAGTTCTAGTGACTGGACTCCCCAGCCACGTATTGGTATGTTTTTATATATATATATATATGTGTGTTTGTATAATATACATTTATATACTATGTGCATGTATGTTGTTTTAACATGTCTTATCTTTGTTTTAGGATCTTACCGCTTTATTCAGCAACAGATAATGAGAGAGACTGATCCACGGACTATTCTACATGACCTGCTTCCAGAAACCACCATTCCTCCTGATCTTGATGACATGACACTATGGCAGATTGTCATCAACATTTCAGAGCCTCCAAAAAGAAAGAAACGCAAAGATATTAACACTATGGAGGATGTCATCAGACTGCTTAATGATTGCAAAAAGATACTTGTCCTGACTGGTGCTGGGGTATGTTTTCCTTGTTCTGTCCGAGCTGCAAGGACCAGCTAGAATTAGGGGATTGATAATCTTCTTGCCATTTGTTTCACAAATACTAAAATTACTTATAACAGTTTAGACTTTGTGCATTATGCTAAATTACACTATTGTACTCGTTGGTCACCTTAGTAGTAGCAAGCTTTCATATGTCATATGACCAGCTTTGGCTTACTAATGAATCAGGGTTAAAGATAATTTTGAAAAAAAAAAAACTAAAGTACATCATGCTGTCTGTTTCTGAGGTTTTACATACAAATGTGTATGATGCTCACTTGAAACAGTATTCCTTTCAGTTTTTTGTGTAGAGCTGTACTGTGTTTTTTTTTGTTTGTTTTTTTTGTATTGACTGTTTTTCTATTTGTTCTCAGGTTTCTGTTTCCTGTGGAATACCTGACTTTAGGTCTAGAGATGGGATTTATGCACGACTTGCTGTAGATTTTCCAGACCTTCCAGATCCTCAAGCAATGTTCGATATTGAGTACTTCCGAAGGGATCCAAGGCCATTTTTTAAATTTGCAAAGGTCTGTGTGCTGTCATTTTCTTGTTATTCTCTCTATTTTTATTTAAAACTAATACAAGTTTTTCCCTTTATTGTAGGAAATCTTTCCTGGACAGTTTGAGCCATCACTTTGTCACAGATTTATTGCTATGTTGGATAAGAAACAGAAAATTCTCAGAAACTACACTCAGAACATTGATGCACTGGAGCAGGTTGCTGGAGTCCAAAGGGTCATGCAGTGTCATGGTATGTTGATTTCAATATTACATTATAAATGTTAATCTACAGCAGTGATCATCAATACATTGATTGTAATCTGCAGATTGATCCTACATGCTATTTTTGTTGATTGTCTAACTTTTCTTTGATACTTCAAGATAATGATAACATGTGCATGAAATATTACATTGATGCCATTCTGAACAGTGAATTGATGGATTTGGTATCTTAATGGAAAGCATGCTTACAAATGAAGTGTACTGATGGGTAAATATGGAAACACAAGATTATTTAATCTGGTCTCCATACTAATGAACCATACTATTGGTACTACCATACCTTTTTTTTAACATTAAGAAAATGCATTTTTGACAACTGATAGACTGTACACTTAATATTCAAAAAGCTGTTGTCATGTCCATAGGGGGCTTTTTGGAGCACCATCACACCAGTGTGTGTGCAGATTTTGTGGCATTTTCTGGTAGCCAAAGGCTGCCTTAAAGCTCCACAGCCACGTCTGGTGCCAAATCTTGTCAGCCCTCTAATCATCAAACATAAGCAGTCATTTGAAGTCTTGGATCTGTGAATACTTCTCACTGCAGTTAGACCAATCCGTGGACATGACGGACACTGTACAGCTAATAGTTTTTGTTTATAAAGCATTTCAGGATTTCTCTGCCCAAAACTCTTCCTCATGCTCATACCTTTGAAAAAGTTACATGGCTAAGGCTGCAGTTATCAAGTCAAATGTTTTGCATATTGGGGAAAATGATCTCACTCAGAAGCTGGTTGCTTTCATAAGTGATTGGGACCCAGCAATGTGAGTTGCACTGTTAATAGGGTTGGGCTACCACTGTATTTTAGTATGCTATGGTATTGAAATAAAAAAAAAAAAATTATATCTACATTGAACACTGGGACATTAAAACATTTCTCTCATCCATAATAAAACCAAAATTATACTTGACTTATGCATGACTTGCTGTAGATTTTCCAGACCTTCATTTTTCTGGTAAAAAGCACTGAATAAATGTTGAATCTGCTTTTAAACAGATGTTTGTGTGTAAAAGTGTAAAAAAAAAATTTACACCTTGTATGTATTATGTATATGTATTATAATTTAGAGTAATAAGTAATACTAGGCACCATTTATTGTAAATAAACGTGAATACTGTAAACCGCCCCTCACAACCCCCCTAAAAGATGGTAATACCATGTACTACCTCATTATCTAAAGACGGTATGCCGGTATTAAAAATGTCAAAACGGCCCAACTCTAAGCTTAGCTAAGTTAAGCTTTGTTGCCCTTTAGTGTATTGATCAAAAAGTATGTTAATTACCATGCTGTCATTCACCAGCAATTTGTAGCTGTTAAAGTATTGTATTTTCTCTGTGTTTTGACTCTCTCGTCAAAATTATTTATTCAGTCAGGGATAGGTGACTTCCATGCTTGATTTACTTGTTTCTGCTTACAGTAACCTGATTCTGCACTGTGTGCTAATTTGCACTAGCTGAGAGTGTTGCAGTAATTTGTGGTGCTTCTTCTTGAATTTGCATAATTTCGGTAATGAGAGACAATGAATTTATGGATAATGGCTAGCTGTTAGATTTGGGATTTATAATGGACTTGACTTGAAATGTCGGTTAACCTAACAAATTGCTGGGCAAAAACAAAGATTTACATCACATGGTCAGTTCACGAAACACTTTTAAAGTGAAACTGGACTCCTGGACTTGGTACAAATTAGTTCCTCAGCCCCCTCTGGCTGCACGTAAGAGGCGAGCAAAGGAGGTGCCCTTTTTGGAATGAGGTGCGACCCGTGTCTGTGGAGAAAGGTATCCTGGTGCTTGAGGGGAGTGGTGGTTGCTACTACTATTTTTCCCAACACGATACTTTGGCCCCAACTTCGTATAGACCACAATATGTGAAATGCAGAAATGAACAAGGACATAGAAATGAAAACAGAGGGACATAAAAGACACTGCAGTAAATGGCCCTAAAGTTTGCAGAAGAGACCCATAAGAAAAAGGTCATAAAATGCACTGATTCAAAATCATGCCTTAAAGCAATAGAATCATGCCAGGCAGGACATCGATAATATTAAAAGAATCATCCTAAGACTAACTGAAATGGACTACAATATAAAAATGTGCTGGGTTCTGGGACACCGTGGAATAAGTGGAAATGAAAAGGCAGATAAACTAGATCAGAAGATGATCCAAAACACAACTAAAACAAAAATTCCTGCTACAGACATCAAACCAACAATAAATAAATACATCAACATAAAATGACAAACTATGTGGGACACAGAAAATGCATGAGATGCATCCAAACATCAGCAGTAAACCAAGAATACACCATGGAAGACGAGTGGACCAAGTAATACACACAAAATGCAGAATAGGTCACATGAAACTCACACATGAATTTTTAATAAAAGGAGATGAGCGACGTACATGTGAATGATGTCAGACAACGCTGACAGTAAAGCACTTTCTAATCGAATGCCCCAAATACACCAGAGAGAGAGACAACAACTACAAATACCTGGAACTGTTGAAGCCCTCAACTAAAATTAAACTAAAATGAAAGCAGAAACGTAAATGGACAAATGGGAAAAATAAAAAAAATAATCTGAACACAATACAGATCATGCCATGTATAACACAACTAGTGTATAAAATGGTGTTAAAAACCAGATAAATGAATAAAGTGAAACTGGATTCATGGCTATTCTACTTAGGGGATCAGGTTGCCATAATGTTTAGCAATCAGTTTAGCTAACCTAACATTGTTAATGAGTAAGATTAAATGCTCATGCAGGATGTGTGGCACATTGTGGCAACTATTTTTACCATCTTACTAAAAAGATGTTTTAAATATTATATTGCCACACTATGTTTTTTTAATTTTTGGCACAATGTCATTTTCAATAACAGTCTTTCATGCTTCTTTTCTCAGTGTAATAGTATAATAAATGACTTTAACACTAACACTGTTATCAAAGCTTTAACAACCATACAACTAGTCAAAGGTTTGCTCTAGCTATGCATTAAGTTTGTATTTCCTTAAAACCTTAAAAGAAAGTTTATCTTAAAATTAATTCATTTGACTAATTCTTTCTTTTCCAGGTTCCTTTGCAACTGCATCCTGCCTTGTGTGTAAACACAAAGTTGATTGTGATGCAATAAGAGAAGATATATTCAGACAGGTATAACTATCTTTATTATAAATGATATGAAGCCACGTTTATTATGAATACATAATCTAATGTTATTAATTATTACCTTTAAGTCAAGTTGCCTTTATTTGCAATTGTATCAAAGTAGTCTTCATTAGTAGTTCAGCTCCATTTCTCATAATGGGTTAGTTGTGCTTTTAACAATGGACAACAGAAATAATTAAATATAGAACCCTACCAAGTCAGTGTTACTCGTTTAACCAGTTTTTTAATGTCATGAGTTTGTCAAATGTTTGAGCCCTGAAAATGACCTGATGACCTACTGCTGTAGTTTTTCTTGGAAATATTGTAATAATAAAAAATGCTGTTGGTTTTAATATTTTTTTTAATTCCTTTTGCAGGTTGTTCCCCATTGTACCAGGTGCTCTAATATCCCTTTCGCTATTATGAAACCTGATATTGTCTTCTTTGGAGAGAACCTTCCAGAAGCTTTTCACAGGGCCATGAAGCAGGACAAGGATGAGGTTGATCTCCTGATTGTTATTGGATCTTCTTTGAAAGTGCGACCAGTCGCTCTTATCCCAAGTATGTGTAAGCTTTTTTATGATGCTTGAATAATGTGTGTGTATACTCACTGTCCTCTTTATCTGGAACACCTGTACACCTGCATGTTCATGCAGTTATCTAATTGGCCAACCAGTGTACTGCAAAGATTGATGCAGATTAAAAAAAATATGATATG
Source organism: Duopalatinus emarginatus (assembly GCA_028565595.1). Lineage (NCBI taxonomy): Eukaryota > Metazoa > Chordata > Actinopteri > Siluriformes > Pimelodidae > Duopalatinus > Duopalatinus emarginatus. Next base: position 7,676,248 of record JAOVVF010000039.1, on the reverse strand, counting down.
ATTGTGACTTTGATCATGGCATTGCTGTTGGTACCATATGGTCTGAGTAGTTCATGAACTGGGCGTTTTACACACAACAGTCTCTAGAGGTTACACAGACTGGTGTGAAAAAAGTAAAGAAAATGAGCTAGTGATAGTTCTGTGGGTAAAAAAGTCTTATTGATTGACTAGGCTATAAAAATAGCCTGATAAGTTTAAGCTAGTATGAATGAGCAAGTAGCTCAGTCACTTTACAACTTTGGTGAGCAGAACAGCGTCTTGGCATTCCCAAAACATCAAACCTTGAGGGGGATGGGTTACAATAGCAGAAGACTACATTTTGTTTCACTCCTATCAACCAAAACGGGAGTCCGAGGCTATCCTGGGCACAGACTCCCTAACTGGACAGTTGAAGATTAAGGGGGAAATATTCACCTGGACCTGTGTGCACAAAACACCAAGTATTTTCCCTTAAGATGTATAGTATGAACCTTAAGAGGTTTTCCTTTACCAAAGGGAATTTTTAAGGGTTTTGCCCAAAATCCCTCAGGCATTTGTCTCAGCCAAGGGAAAAAGCAGAGTAATTTCTAACACTGGCTGTGATTTTGTTTAATTAACATAACTTTGTCATCCAGACAATGGTTTCCTGTTAACGATTTGCCACTAGACATTATAATGCTAGCACTATCGAGATTAAATACGTCATTTTACGGTCACTCAGTTCATGAAATTGCTAGCAAAATGGGAGTTAAGCTCAACCATTCCACGCAGTGTTGCCAGACTATACCTGCTTCTGTAGTTCAGTGTTTTTGCAACTTAGAAAAAAAATACTTTTTATGACCAGTAGTGTGCAGCCCTACACACTGAGGAGTTGTGGACATGGAAACATTTACCAAAACAGACCGAAAACGTTCAGACAGAGTTTCTCTGTTTCAAACTTGCTTAGGAATGGCCTCCTCCATCCACGTCAAACTCTAATTTGACAATCTTAAGGTGAGGTTTTGGTGACATTCACTTATCCTAAGGGAAACATCAGTTAAGGAGCATGGTTGAATGGTTTTTAACGGAACACTTGTAAGAAATTTGATAGTTAAGGGAAATTGCAAAGTATTATGGCAATTTTACAGGAGTGGAACAGAAGGTTTTTTGTGCAACACACACAAGTAATCCTTAATGGTAATCTTACGGTGAGATTTAACTTAATGCTTTGGTTTTTTTTTTTTTTCCAGTTTTTAGTTATCTAGTTTCTAGTGTGGTGAAATTCTACTGTAGACCATCCACTTGAAGATTTAATGAGCATAATAATATGCTTTTCTGTTCACTATAGTTATTGAGAATACTTATTTGAGTTACTGTAATCTTCCTGTCAGCTTGGACCAGACTGGTCGGTCTGTTCTGATCTCTCTCTTAAATTATTAGAATCTTTGAAGAACCTAAAAGTATCTATGGGCTGTTAATATTTTAATTATGGGAGATACTGTTTTTTTATTAGCTATAACCCATACTGATCAAAAGTAAAACAAAAAAGCTTGACGGATTTCCCTTTACATGCAATGAGTATAAAATGACAGTTTACCTTATTGAATTACATTATGAACAAAGATTTGTCTGGGTTTTTTTTAAATACTCTGAAGCACTTGTTTATGCATTTAATCAGTCAGCTAATCATGTGGCAGCAGCACAACGCATCATACAGATACAGATCAAGATACAGGTCAACTGAAACTGGACAATTAAAGACTCTCTTATCAACAGGATAGCTTGTGGTGTGTTTGGTTTTTGCACTATACTTTGTAAACTTTAGAGACCACTGTGTGTGAAATTCCCAGATCAGACTATTTCAGAAATAGTCAGACCAACTCATCTACCACCATGCTATGGTTAAAGTTGCCGAGATCATATTTTATTTCCAATTCTGAATGTTTAATGTAAACATTAACTGAAGTTCTTGATCTGTATATGATTTTTCTCTCTTCTTTTTTTTGCATTGTGCTGCTGGCATGTGATTGGCTAATTAAATGAATGCGTGAATGTGCAGGTGTTCATAATAAAGTGGATGGTGAGTGTAGATACACATAAGGTCGACACCCTCAATATGTTTTACACTCTAATTTATTAAAGGCAAACTGCATTTAACCTATTATATGATAATAATTGCACTGCAGTATTTAATAATGTAATTATGGTTTGAATATTTATTGTAATATTTATGTAATTTATTTGTATTAAGGCTCTATTCCCCATGAAGTCCCTCAAATTTTGATCAACCGTGAGCCCCTGCTTCACTTGAACTTTGACGTAGAATTGCTAGGAGACTGCGATGTTATCGTCAACGAATTGTGTCATCGACTTGGTGGTGATTTTGAGCAGCTATGCTCCAACTCCTCTTGGCTAAGTGAGATCAGAGACCTACCTCCTCCTCTGCCTACTTCTCTGCAGGGACAAACATCTGAAGTTCAAACTACAGGACATTTTTTAACTGAGCAAGGGAAGACGGATGCAGAAACATTAGAGCTGGTTACAGTTACAGACTCTTGTCAAACTGCACAGTGTCCAAATAATGGGAATTTGAACACATCTTGTACAGACAAGGAACCAAGAACCTCTCCAGGGCTAGAAAATGGTGCAAGCTCACCCAAACCCTCAACACCAGAAAATGATGAGTGTCTTAATGCACAGCCAAGCCCTTATCAAGTGAGCTCTGAATCCTATCAAAATGTATCATCTAAGAATATTGAACACAGTCCAAACTCGCAACAAGAAAGAGAGGAGATAAAGGAGGGGCTGGATATGCAACCTGAAGAGAAACACACAAGTCAAAGAAATGATGTTCGCAAACAATGCTGGTTAAAACAAATGTGTCGAAATCCAATCAGTAATCGCCTCGGAAGTAAGAGTCTCTTTGTCTCACATTTTATTTAACAAATTTTAATTTATAGTGTTAATGTATATGCATAGTAGCTACTTTTTAAAAAGTCTATTGCTTTAAAAAACATTTGCTACTTGTAATGATATGTTTATTGTAGGCTGTCTGCTTTTATTTGAAATCATTTGTTTTTGTGTGCATCACCTCTATTTTCCAGCTTCAGAGTACTTATTTCAGGTTCCAAATCGTTATATTTTCCATGGGGCTGAAGTTTACTCCAGCTCAGAAGATGAGACATCCAGTTCTTCTGATGAGAGCTCTTGCTGCAGTTTTAGTGCTGATGAACAAGATAGTGATGCTGAAGAGGAAGGCACACCTGGAAACTGTCTAAGAACTGAGGAGGGTGGTGTTGAAGAGACAGTGGATGAAAATAATTGCATGTCGAGCATTCACACAGACAGTATAACAGAAAATCTCAAAACACTGACAGACCTTTAAAATATTGTCTCCTGATTCTCTATAAGTACTATGTATGTCTTGTGCTTCTTTTTGAGACTGCATATTTTTGTACTCTTTTCCCCCAGTTCCACCCTGTTACAGCATGCTCGAGATCTGTATCACAGTATTTTTTATTTTGTTTTGTTTTTTTGTTTATTCAGATTAAATTAGAAAGTTAATTGAAAGTAAGGGTGAATTTTATATTTAGGTATGTTCAGTATTTTGTATGTGCTTCGTTATGTTGGCCATATATAGCTGTTGTGTCCAGTCCACCATTTGATGAGCATATGTTTTGGATAAATTAAGTTAATCTCAGTTTACTTTGGTTGCATATTTCTTCAACACATGCAGTAAACTACACACAAAACTATAGAAGAATGCCGAGTTATTGTAAAAACAAATCCGTACAAATCAGAAGTTAAGAATTAGGATCATTTTTGGAAAGTAAACATGTAAGGTGCACAACAACCTCTTAGATGCAAGAAAATCGTACAGGTACTTTCAAAAAATAAATTAGGACAGTGCAAAACATGTATGTGACTGAAACAGAAAGGCCTGTTGATTTAAATCTTGAGGCTTTACATGTTTATAACTAACTAACTTTACTGGGAAAAAACAAGCGCTTGGGTGAGGGTATTGCATGTCATGCTGTAATTAAACAAAAGAATTTGTTTAGCTGGTTAAAATAATTATTGTTATTCTAAGTTAAAATGTAACTGTACTGTACCAAAACATTTTGGCAACTTTGTAATTACTAAGGTAAATTTTATTTTTCTTATTATTATATCACCTATGTTGCAGAGATTTCTTAAATTCATGTCTTCCCAAGTGTTTACTCTCTTAATTATTCCTTACTACCACAGTAGCCATATCTTTGTAAAACATTTCTGGACACGACACCCATATGTGACAAATGATGGTTTGAGTATTGCTAGAGAATCTGCTAATTAAAACACCTTGTTGGGGAAAGATCAGAGAAGAATGACCGGACTGGTAGCACTCCCATGAAGTTGAATCAAGTAATGGACACATGGTTTTATACCAGCATTCCTCCCTGTCTCTTTTGTGTTATGCCGACTGTTTTGACAGCGACTGGTTGGTTTTCTCAGAGTACAATTCTTGACAATCCTCCTGTGGATAAATGACCAGTCGGCATAACCACATTTACCCAGGGCCTACATAATGTGTTCTTGTTCTTACAAATTTTTAATTTAGTTTCATTTTGAAAGTGTTAATGTATAAACAAATCTACTTAGCTACTTTAACGTAGCTAATCATTTGTTTTTGTGCCCCCCATAACCACATTTAGCAAGGGCCTATGTGTTCCTACTCTCCTTCCCTGACCACCAGGTCAGTAGGATTGCTTGTTGACATAGTGATACAGCATCTTGACTTCTAGTTTGTGCTCCAGTGGATGAATCAAACCTTGATTTTCATTTGCTCCGTATTTTCAATTTCACAATTTAGGTTAACCTGTCATTTTTCACATCCTCCCTGGTCAACTTAGTCGACTGAGATAATGGTCAGTGAAATGTGGTACTTCATGCAATTTCATTTTAACCTGGGTGTCGTCCACATATCTAAACAAATAGCTAGGTGGTGTCCCTGAATAGGACCTTAGTGCCTTCTTTTCCACCTCCTCTATATACAGGTTGGCAGTGTAAACCTGGGGAACCCATAGTGCACCAAAGTTTTGGCCTATATTACTGCTTCTTGTATGTTAAGTAGGTGGATGAACTAATACAACTTTCTGAAATCTCTTTCCTGGATTAGTGCTCATGCATCTAATGAGCAGTAAAATGAGCAGTAGAAAGGCTTCTCAGCATGCAGGAAACATCAAAAGCTGAGGCTCGTTAGCTACAACAGCAGAAGCCCACATTGGCTTATAATCACGTCAGCCTAAGATTCTTGTTCTTGGCTATCACGGGCACATCAATATGGGCTCACCCAAACTGGACAGTTGGAGGGAAAAAAATCACCTGATCTTTTTTCAGTTTTCAGCTGTCTGGGTCCATGATCAGATTACTGAACTTAGCTGACGAGAAGAAACTGATGTGGTAGATCCAGTTATGGTGCTGTGTGTGTGAGGCACAATCAGGAGCCCATGGCAAAACCACTCAGAACGGTATGGAAATCAACGAAAACGGAAACTTTTGCAGAGCCACAATCTACGGATGTAGCAATCCTAGCAGAGGCTAGCAGCAGCCAAGACCAGCTAGCATCAAGCGAGATTCTACAAGCCATCCAAACGATGAAAGAACCTGATGTGGTCCATCCACCTGAAAATGTGCATTCTAAGATCCTTTTCTGCTCAATATGGTTGTAAAAAGTCTATGGGTTTCTGTAGCCTTCCTGGCCAGCTTCCTTTTAGCTTTGTTTTGTTATTAGCTTTGTTGAACCATGCCCTGGTCAATTACCCTAATTGGATCTTTGATGTAAACATTAACTGAAGCTCTTTAAATACTACTTTCTCCTTATGGGTTTCTCTTTTTGTTGCCAGTTCTAACTTTTCATCCAATGACTACTGTGCAATAGGTGTTACCATTGCTTGCAACTAATTTATTTCTGATAACCACAATCATAGTGTGGCTAACTACACTAGAAGCTATTAAGAAAATATAAGGTTGATATGATCCAGCACTAGGATATAGCATTAGCAGTTTTTATAACCAGGCTGTTAGGACAGTAAAATTTAAACTTCTGGTCTGACACTTGAAACATATTATTTCAAGTCATTGAAATAATATTATTTTTATTATATATATATATATATATTTATTATTTTTTATTATATAGTGCTGTTAACAGTAAAAAAAACAGCTTTACAGAAATCTAGGCACAGGTAATGGTGGCAAAGAAAAAGACCTTGAGACAACATGAGGAAAAAACCTTTGGAGGATCCTGACCTAATAGGGATGAGTTGGTATAATATAGTATTATACCAATATAATACAGCATCTAGCAGTGCTAGGTTTATTAAAAATTTCTAGCTTTACATCTGCACTATCAAAGTAAAGTGATCCACTCTATAGTGATTGGTACTTAAACTGTATAGTGATTGAGTGTAAACTGCTTTTAGTAAGTGCAGTCTCAAGTGAAGGAGGATCCAAGTAGACCTAAATGTAACAAGGCTGTATATAATTAAAATGGATAGCCAAAAGGTAACAGTAATGAGCACCTCCCTGAAACATAAAGCAGCCAGTCTATTGTCAAGAAACCTGACTGAATGGGTAAGAGTGGGGTTATGGCATCCAAATATCCTAGTTTACTAGTACTCTATAGAGACTCTGAAACATCCAGATACCTTAGTGTTTTTGGTAAGTGGTAGTTTGTGGTCCTGGGAGTTGTAGTTTTTCAGCCCCTTAATGGCCTATTTTATGGCATGAGCTTTTTATGCCACAGCATCATGTGAAGGTCTCAGCTGATATGTTGTCTCCATACTATTATCAGTTAAACCTTTAGTTAAATTATGCAATTTATTAATGTTTCAACCTTAGACTACTTGTATTTGGCTCATTTTCTGTAAAGAACATATACAATAAAACAATTTCAATAACTTTACACTGTACATATAATATTAAGACAATTAAGCTGTAATATTATGTAAATCTGGTTATGGATACTTTTTTATTACAATGTACAGTATGCAGTAAAAATATTATTAGGATGAAGCATTACAAATGATATTTACATGTATTAATATAGGGAGCCATATGCCTGATGCTAAGGAATCCGCCTAGGTCCCAGGTTCGAGACCCACAACCGACAAGACTTGACTAGAGTAAGGCACCTAACCCACAAATGGTCCCTGGGTGCCGTGGATAAATGGGTTTCCCACCTATCAGGGCATGTGTGCTCACCACCCCCTAGTGTTTACTGGTGTGTGTGTGTGTGTGTTTCACTGCGCAGATGGGTTAAATATGAAGGTGAATTTCACTGAACAGTGGTCAGAAAAGTATCTTACTCACACTAATATAAAAATTTCTAATAGGCTTGTAATACAGATCCATTCTTAAACCAAATGCATAAACAAATGAATGACACTAATTAGTAATGTAATGCAATTTCTGTAGTGTAACTGCAAATAATAATTACACTACATACTGTACATTTTAATAAAAAACCATTTAAAATAAAAACTTGCAGTAGTTCTCTGCAAATTATGTGTGGACACAGACCACTTGAGTAACCCTCTCTCGATGTCATATGACATTTTATTGGGACTCAACTGCCCTTACAGTTGTGCTTTATACATAATTGCGCAATACTTTTTACTTTGTGTGTGTGTGTGTGTGTGTGTGTGTGTGTGTGTGTTTGTGGGGGGAATGGGGGGGGGTTGTTGATAGGGAATTCATTCTTAAGTTCATTGTGTCGTCTTACATTGTGTGCTCTTACCTGGTCCCCTCCAGTATATTCACAGTGTTATACACGGAGACTCACTCGAAACAGGCCCCGAATATTCTGTTGTAACTCCCGTTAGGAGGCAGCAGTCTGAACCACAGAAATACTCTACACATCTTGATGTATGTGTATCGCATCACATGCGAAGCTGGAAGTGCACCATACACTGACTTCATGATCATGGAGCGGATAGGACCAGAAGGTCCCAGGGTCGGGCCCTTTGCCCTTTCGTGCTGTGGGTGTGTGTGCTCACTGGCCCCTAGTCTTCACTAGCGTGTATCATCGCAAGACGTAAATTCCACTGTACGGTGATCTGAAGATCAACTCACTCATTCACTCCCTAAATAAAAATCCTAACCTAAATAAGACGGACTCCAATAACATAGATTTCAAATAAGCCATAAATCCACATAGATCTTCTGCGTTTTATTGACAGGAGTAAAAAGTAAAAAAGAAAAACAACTTAGCATGTTGTAAAAGTTGTTTTTATTTAGCATTAATATTGTCAGTTTTCTTTTATTATTTGCATAAATGAAAAATAAAGGTGATATTGAACATTCTATCATCTCCTTCAGTATCTGGGACACCTCTAGGAAGGTAAGCTACTTTACAGACATGCAACCAACCTGAGATCAAACTCAAATAACACCTCAGTTATTATGGGTAATGTGACAGATACTGTTGAATTTGACTGATAAACATTGTTTGTTTGTTTGTTTGTTTTGGGGTTTTTTTTCAGTGGTTTCAAAACACAAGCAGAGGTGCTCCAGAGTGGTGAGAAATCCTCACAGACTATTAAGGAAGGTTTTACTTGGAGAACCACAGATTGGTCTTTCTCAGAGGTACATCTATATAGAAATGACGGGTGAAAAAAGAAAAATGGGAAATATTATCAAACATTGTAAAAGGTGTTTTTATAAGCATTAATCTTGTGTCTGTTTATTTTATTATTTGTAGAAGAGAAAAATAACTGAGGGTACAGATTAGGGGCTCTTCACCATGATTTAAACTCACACACTTTTCTGTCGTGCCACAAGTATATATTTAACTGTAATATTTTAAGAACAAGATAACCAGTCGTTCTGAATTTGCTGCACAAATCCATAGTTAAGAACACGTCCCCCTTAGATTGAATCCCATGCAAACAATCATCATCAACCAAGGCTACCATATTAGGCTAAGCCTATTTCATTGTTTGATTAAACATTAATTTAACGTTGTCTTAGATTAATTTTGAGGGCAGATAACAAAAGAATAAGTTAGATGCTTTGTGAGGTGGCAATAGGGCTAACGTTACCTCCTCCAGTTTCAGGCAGCCTGCATCGTTACTGCTTACACTGTGACTGACCTGTGTACGGTGAGTTATTCTAGCCTAAGTAATGCGGACAACCCGGAGTGGATATTCAGCGGTATTTGTGTTCTCTTATCGATTAAGTGGAATGGATTCTTTTGTGAAGCATTAGAAACAGTGCTGGATAAACTAATAATATTTTATATTAAAAGTGGGGGGGTCCAAACGAACAATTATGAAATATGAGGGGGTCTCATCCCACTCACGTTCAATGGTGGTGACGCCCATGCTCGAAATACTACGAGTATTCTCATTCTGACTTTACCCTTGAAATAGAGTGTTTTTTCTATGCTCCAGCAAGGTTAGTGATCACACTACATGCATACTGTTCCACTGTTTACACTGCCAAACCGTATATAGAGGAGGTGGAAAAGAAGGCACTAAGGTCCTATTCAGGGACACCACCTAGCTATTTGTTCAGATATGTGGACGACACCCAGGTTCAAATGAAATGCATGAAGTAGCAAAGTAGTTGACCAGGGAGGATGTGAAAAATGACAGGTTAACCTAGATTGTGAAATTGAAAATACGGAGCAAATGAAAATCAAGGTTTGATTCATCCACTGGAGCACAAACTAGAAGTCAAGATGCTGTATCACTATGTCAACAAGCAATCCTACTGACCTGGCGGAACACATTACATAGGCCCTTGCTAAATGTGGTTATGCTAAATGTGTGTTACTGCAAATAATAATTACACTACACACTGTACATTGTAAAAAAGTATTTAAAATAAAAACTTGCAGTAGTTCTCTGCAAATTGTGTGGACACAGACCACTCTCTCGAAATACTACGAGTTTATTCTCATAATATTCTGACTTTACCCTTAAATAGAATGTTTTTTCTATGCTCCAGCGAGGTTAGCGATCACACTACATGCATACTGTTCCCCAATCCATCTGAACAGCATCTCCTCAAGCTGGCCAAACTAGCCACAGTATGGAGTCCCTATATTAATACATGTAAATATCTCTGTAACACTAGTCAAGCGAACTGGACATTTTGTTAAATGTTCAAATATTCCAGTTTGAATGCACCCTAAGTGTATCTAGTCTGTATGAAATGTTTGCTGAAAGAATTGCTTGTAAAAATAAAATATCCTAAACAACCTGCTAAATTAGAATTTGTTGACAGGGAATCTGTGGAGGACTTCAACCCTCCTTAAAAAAAAAAAAAAAAAAATTAAAAAAAAAAAAAAAATTAAGTTATATGGCCCTTTTGGCTGCCCATACTCGCTGCTCCGCCTCGCTAGATCCAGAAGCTCCAAAGTTTCATATCGAGCCTGCAGTATTACTGTGTTGATAACTGGTAGGTTCATGAGATACACGAGTTGATTAGCAGTGCGGGATTAGTTAACCTAGCTGGCTGAATACAGTCTAGTAAATATTTTATACTAGTTCTGAATATTTTATTGCTGTATAGCAGAATGTAGTGGAGCCAGATGGTCTATAAATCAGCCTTCAGGATGTTTTGTTTGTGTGTTGTGACAGAATGACTGACATGGAGAAGTTACTCAGCTATAAAACTGAAGATCTGGAAGATTATTACGGGCTGCTGGGGTGTGATGAGTTGTCCACGGTAAGATGTCTGCTTTTATCATGTCGGTGTAGACGAGTCATGAGTGTGATCCTCTGTGTTATTACTCTCCACTCATTACAAACACATTAATAGCCTGAAATCTGCATTAGGATGGTCTTGTATAATAACACTAGGCTACTTTATTGAGAATAATCGGATAATGTGATCATTTTTCATTAGATCCAGCGGTCAGTATGTCGGGGCTTGGGGCCTGGGAGCGATTAGAAGATGGACGGCAAATAGGGACAGTGAAATCCTGCCGTCACACAAAAATAAAGAGATGATTTTATAGAGTATTAAAAATGTACATCTTTTAATTCCTTATATGCACTATATAATGTCTTAGCTACACTATATTCACATGACACCATCAAATCATTAATTAGCCTTCAAAATGACAATGTGAATTCATCATCAGTAAATCATTGGTGTGGGTTGTTTAGCTTATTAACTAAGTTTTATTTCTCTCCAGCACATGATATATTTACATGTATCTTATATTATTTACATTAAAGCTCAGAACAGAATGCGTATTTTTAATGTCAAGATTCAATTTGTTCTAAAAGTGAATTCTAGATGTATTTTTATTCTGGAGAAAAAATAAATCTTGAATTATGGATGCAAAAATATCAGACCTAAACACCACACATTAAATTTCATACTTAAATTCTTTATTACTTTAAACAATTTAAACAAAGTTTTATCTTAAAATCACATACAAAAGTCATTTTCTTTCTGAAGACGCTTCTTGGTGGCATGGTGGTGCAGTGGCTAGTTCTCCTCACAGCAAGAAGGGCCTGGGTTTAATTCCACACACAGGTGGGCAGAGTACATGTTCTTCCCATGTCTGTACGAGTTTCCTCCCACAGTCCAAAGACATGCAGCTTATAATACATATAATAAATTACTCCTAGGTGTCAATGTGTCTGTTTGTGCATCCTCCCAGAGATTGGCCTGGAGACCGGGTCTCACAGCACCCCCTGTGACTCGGTAGTAGGATACGCAGCTTAGACAATGGATGAATATAGGAATGCTTCCTTCAAAATTTAAATTTTGTACGTCACTATAGATTCATACACACCACCTCTAATCACTAAAACCGTAATCATTGATTGTCTCTGAGAAGGCAAAGCATGAGGCAAACCTCTAAACTACAAAATATAACATGGCTTGAACAATTTGCTGTTTCCGGCAAAACGTTAGCAAGCGCAGCACCTGAGCGCACTCACACTTATGCTGGGGCCTAGAAAACTTTAAATATTACTTGTTTTGAGCACAATTACATTTCTCTAGCTAGCCAGGTTTGATTCAATTTTATTTGTACAGCACTTGTAACAGTTGGAATTGTCCTAGCCTCACAGAAATATTAAATCCAGATTTTTAAATTTACATACACTTTTATCGCTGATTAGCAAGCTGGAGGTGATACAAGTTGTTTTGGCTTAAATGTGTCATTCGGCAAAGAATGGAGGTGCACCTTGGATGAAAATTCCTGCAATTTGGCTGAATTAGAAAATATATACACTAAAGTGCCAAGAAAAACTGGTACAGACAAGACAATGCAAAAAACTTTGCTCCATAACGGTATATGGTTTGTTTAGCTGGCAATTCTTGGGACCCCGGTGTGTCTAAATACGTTAGGTAAATGCTATGTATGCCGCTTTTCTGCTATATAGTTAGTTATAGTTCTATAGTTCTTGTCCTGCATTTATTTGACAGGTTTAGCTACTTACAGCAGTACAGTGTGGTGCCACACACGTCCTGCAAAATTATAGTGGAATATATATATATATATATATATATATAGGAAATGGCAAAACCCCAAACTCAGATGAGTGTTCCTCTAAGTCACAAGATCTCAACATTAACAAACACATCTGGGATGCCATGCAACATGCTGTAGAACACAGAAATCCTACACCTCAACTTACTACAGAAATAGACAATTGTAGACATACCAGGGGCCCCCAGATTGAAAGCTCTACAAACCTATGTTTATAGTCTGTTCTTTTCCTATTTCATTAGACTGAACAAATTATGGCAGAGTATAAAGTGAGAGTCCTTTCTTGCCACCCTGACAAACATCCGGAAAATCCTAAAGCAGGTAAGTGCAAACAAATAAGCAATTGAAAGTAGACTATTATGATGAGCCTGTTTATCTTTTAGGGGCTGTTTATTCAGACTTTACATCTATCTATCCGTTTACTTATAAATAAAAAATAAATACAAATTAAAAGATTATTTTTATATTGTTATTGCATGAATTAATTTGTCTGTGCAGCACAAGAATTCCAAAAGTTACAACAGGCAAAAGACATTCTCACAGATGAGACCAAAAGAAGAAAATATGATTACTGGCTGAGAAGTAGCATAACTGTGCCATTCAGTGAATGGCAGGCCTTGAGTGACACAGTTAAAATTGTAAGTGTAATTGTAATATATATATATATATATATATATATATATATATATATATATGCACAAAAATATGAATTACAGACAGGTTAAACATATAAGCAAATAAATACAGGCTATTTGTGTTTCCTTCTATTTTTAAGTCAATGCACTGGGCTCTTAAAAGCAAAAAGGAGCCAATGCTAGAAGCAGCAAAAGACGCACCTGAAATCCAAGCTGGTCCATCAGAAACTCACGTACCAATAGAGGTCATATCGTCTGATGAAGAACTTTCAAGTAATTTTTACTCTTACTGTTAAATTATTATGGAGCCCCTGATGGGACATGGTGTAATTGTTTTCAAGTAAAAGAGACGCTGTTCTTTTTTTTTTTTTTTTTTACATAGTATCTGGTGGTCACCACTTTTTTACCTTAAAAAAAAAAAAAACACCTCGTACATTTTTCATAAAAAGAAATTACACCATGTCCCTTCAGGGGCTCTGTAAATAACCAATTAAAGCACAAAAAAAAGAATAGCAAAACCCATTTAATCAATACTTGTTTTAAACTTTTAAATGTGCAAAAACCTTAACACATTCACACTATCATTCTTTTAATCTCAGTAAAAAAATTGTTATTAATATGATTTGTTTCATTACTGATATTGTGGATCTCTGTTCCCCACAGGTGGTTACTGGCATCACAAATTTCGGTGTACAAGTGATACTCCCTCAAGCCTCTTAAAAAGGTTTAGAAATTATCAAATATGAAGAAATAATTACTTAAAAATAACTGAATAATTGGCACCTTTTTGTGGATTTAATAGATGATATATAACCTAAATAAAATAGTTTTGTGAATTGTTTTATATTGTGAAATAAAGCATGGATATTGTCATCACGTAACAGCAATATCGCACACAACTAACGTCATGAACAATCCATTAATATGAGTTGAGAAACAGTGGTTGTGAACCTGTGTAAATAAGCTGGACTGGTGACAGCAAAGCCCATCCTTGCAATCTTGAACCAGGCAATTCTATTCTAATTTATTTCTGGCTGTGTTATTAAATATATCAGATATACCAGATATATAGTTATATAGTTAAGGATCATTATAAAGGTTTCTGCACTTGGATCAGTGTTGTTTTCTGTTATTGTGGCATTTCATCTGCTTTATGGGGTCCATGGCTCAGGACCACCATTATGTGGCACTGTATTCATGGCTGAAGGCAGATTGGGGGATTCAGTATATTTCTTTGTTTTAGTAGGGAGGACACTATCATTGGTCAGATAGACGTGACAGTCCATAACATCTTTTATAGTTCTGGGACTCCCAGGCTCACTTTGTGGGCAATATACACTGACGTGCCAGAAAATGTGGCACAGAATCCTATGCAAATGGTGGTGGCTCCATAATGGTATGGGATTTGTTTAGGTGGAATTCCTGGTACATCTACATACAGCTCTGTAAGGTGAATGCTATGTGTACCTTCTTTCTGATGAGTTACACCCGTTCATGTCCTGCATTCATTCTGATGGGTTTTAACCTCTTTTAACAGGACATGCCAACATACACATGTAGAGATGCCAAATTATGGTTAGAGGAACACTCATATGCTTTTGTGGTTTTGCCATTCACACCCAAGTCACTAGATCTCATCTTGAAAAACTGGAATACCTGTGTAATACTTGGTAGGCCCCCACGTAAATATTCTGTAGGCAATAAACTTTATACTTCCTGCAGAACAGTCCACAATTCCACTGTATTATGAAGGTGTAGGATTTCTGTGTTTCACAATGCATAGCATGACAGATATGTTTGACAATGTTGGGATTTAGTGTGATTGGCAAAACCCCAAACTCAGATGAGTGTTCCTCTAACCATAATTTGGCATTTCTATGTGTGTCTGGTGGCACATGGTCCTGTTGGAAGAGGCCAAAACCATCAACTCATCAAAAAGAAGGCACACAGTGTTCACTATTCAGAGACGTTTGTAGATGTATAAGGGTTCCCATGAAATGCCAGCTAAACAAACCCCATACGATTATGGTGCCACCACCAGTCTGAGTATTTTGCATAGGCTTGTCTGTACCAGTTTTTCTGGCACTTCAGTGTACTAGCAGACTGACAATGGCAGGAAATCACAAAATTAGGTTAAACCAAAAAATAAATTGTATGAGATAGAAAACATTTAAGAAGATTACAAAAATCTTCAGCCCATAAAAAACACCCAAAAGAGTTGAGAAAGCATAATCTTTGTTGTCCATAATAATTATTCATAGGCAACTTACACAGAACATTCTTCAACATTATAATGTGAAAATGCAATTTTCAAAGCAATGGAAAGTGGAGGACTGCTTAGACAACTTTTTACAACAAAAAGCTTTACTGGCGTCTCTTAATATATGAACATTAAGCAGACTGGAACATGTCAGCATGTGTTCTATAACAGGCTATTATACCCAGTATTCATGGGAGCATTTGCATCATGCTACAATCAATGACCTCTAAAACCAAACAATTACAGAGGCAAACATTTACCGATAACATAATTGATAACATTTAACCAAAGGCAACATTCATATTCATAGGAAGGTAATGGGCCCTCTATACTGCTCCATCATCGTCCTCCAACACTGCTGCCCTGTTTGAGAAAACATCAGCTAGCATGTGTTTAGGAATTTCTGAACCACGCACTTTAAGTGTATAGCACGCATCCTCCACCTTACCAAGGCTCTGTCGAAGAGTATGCAACTTTTTAGAAACCTCATACGGACCCACATTACCAATATAAGAAAAGCCATCGTGGATCTGCCGCAGGAAGTTACTGAGCTCAAAAGGTGTGTCCACATCTCCATTTCCAACACTACTGATGCACATACGCATCAGCTCACCAGTCAGGTCAGCAATGCCCAGAAGGTAGTCAGTTGGCGTCACTTGAAAGGCCAACACACAGGCTCCTGGCCTCAAACCCCTGCCACAAACCTGAACCAAAGAGTAGGCCACATAATGAGCATCTGTACATGGAAAAAAAACCTAATATCCCACAATAACATGCAGGTGATCAAGAAAGGAAAATTATGGAGTAAAATCAGAGTCAACAGACCAAATGTGTAACGTGATATTACTATAAATCTTAATTGTAAAATGTTTTTAAATATATGTTCTGGAAAAAATAGTTTTTAATTAGGGACAGCTGTACAAGTATTAAAAATTTAACCTGCTCAAAATTTAAATCATAGTTGAGCAGATAGGAGGAGTAGTTTTAGCAGTTTGGAAATATTTTGAAATAAACTATGCTACATTAAACTGCATGAGAAGTGAAAAATAAAAGTAAATTTAATAAATCATCTGAAAAACCAACACAAGGGAGCAAGGAAGAATGTCCCGAGACAACCCATGATTTGTAAAAATAATTTACCTAGGCCTGGGGGATATGGGCAAAAAATTATATCCCAATATAATTTAGCTGAATGGCTATATACGATACAGTATTATATATGTTATATGTATTAAATAATGTTTAAAAAAATCTGTTTTATGAACAGCACATTCAGATTTATGTTACCTCCACAACTCTCAATATAGTTCAAATGAAAATAAAATGTGCATGTTTAAATATGTATAAGACAAAGGTTTTTATTGGGTATCTTAACTTTTCCCCCATGACTGTATATTTTGCTATTTTTCATGATGTATGAAAAAATTGAGTTGTAAAGCAAAGCTAAATAAGATGTCAGAAAAACATTTTTATTTAACAAAATAAAGACTGAAGTAGATGACAAATAATTTATTAACTTTCAGACCTTTAAGTTTTAGAAAGTGCTTGGAACAGTGTAATTAGGCTACATGTTAAGGACATAACACACATGTAAACAAAAAAAAATAAACCTAAGTGTTCTGGAAATTGATTTGAGAGTAAATGAAAATGTGGCCTAAAACATAAATAAATAATTATAAAATAAATTAAACAAATAATGAAATGTTTCTTACGTGTCATCCACATTTCTTTTTTTTTTTACAAATTAATTACTCTTACTGCCCTCCAGCATTTGTGTGTGAGAGAGAGAGAACGCAGGTGAGGCTGTGAGCAGAGAGAGAGTGAGAGAGCGGGAGGGGGCGGGGCTGTGAGCAGAGAGAGAGAACGTGGGAGGGGCAGAGCTTTGAGCAAAGAAAGAACGCAGGAGGGGGCGGGGCTGTGAGCAGAAAGAGAGAGAGAGAACGCATGTGGGGGCGGGGCTGTGAGCAGAGAGAGAGAGAACGCGGGTGGGGGCGTGGCTGTGAGCAGAGAGAGAGAGAG
>JAOVVF010000039.1:7633340-7658777 GCA_028565595.1 Duopalatinus emarginatus | reverse complement strand
GTGAAGCCGTGTGTCGCTGTGTGAAGCCGTGTGTCGCTGTGTGAAGCCGTGTGTCGCTGTGTGTCGCTGTGTGAAGCTGTGTGTCGCTGTGTGAAGCTGTGTGTCGCTGTGTGAAGCTGTGTGTCGCTGTGTGAAGCCGTGTGTCACTGTGTGAAGCCGTGTGTCACTGTGTGAAGCTGTGTGTCGCTGTGTGAAGCTGTGTGAAGCTGCCTCGGCTGTGCTGTTATGATCCAAAGGGAAAGTTTAAGTTGTCAAATGTGTAAGCATTGCCTATTCCTCGACCAATGAAAAGCCTCGGAAGTTTGTCAGCTGTGTCTCATGTACTGTAGGGAAATGTGAGATTCTTTCCGAGATAACAAACCGTAACTACAAAGGACACACTGATCCTTAACTAGACTAACCCGAGCTCTGCACTTCTCCCGTCTCGTGCTAATGTTAGTAGAATAGTCAAGTCAAAGACATTACAATTCTGAATCAAAACAACAATTAAGGTTTGTGGCTATGTACCAAACGCATCACTTTCACGACCAGATATGAGAGGCTTATCTGCGTTAGAGTAATCGTTTGTGAGCTCCGAAGTCACAACAGGCTCGGTGTTGTTTTCTTGTGCCCCTTCCGTGGCCTGAGCCACCCCCAGCTCGGGCTCTGTGTCTCCTGTCTGTGCTGAAATCGCCACCGCGTGACTCCCGTCCGGCTCGTCGGCACTTCTTACTCGCTCTACATGAAAAAGGTCTTGAACACAGCCCTGAAGAACACTACTCCGTGGTTTCTTAGAGACCGGCTCGTCTGTTTCATTACAATCAGATATAACTTCGACCGATTTACAGTCCGAGTCCGCCATGTTTTAAATGCGCGTTTAGGCCGCGCTCCCCCTTCGCCCCCGCCTCCTCCTGTAGAGACAGGATGGGTGCGGAGTACATTCGGCTGCAGCCAATCAGATACGAGTTTTCCGTTGTCAATCAAATTTTAGTAAGCCAATCACCAGCCAGAGTTAGTTATCCATGTTTTCTTTACTGCAGCCAATGGCTTTCAGATGACAGTTTTGCCGTGGTTTCCTACATAATTTATATATATATATATATGGCCCATGGTGGTGGTGGTGTTAAGGTATGGGCAGGCATACGGGACAACGAACACAGGTGCCTTTAATTGAAGGTATTTAGAATACAGAGATCTACCTCCACCATGAGCCACTTAATTCACAAAGTGAACGAAAAATAGGAACAAAAACAAAAGTTTGTATTAGATTATTTTTTTTGTTATAACATGGCAATGCATCTTATACCATTGGACAGCCTGTTAATTTCCCTTTTAAATGGTACATTTGTAAGTAATATGCATTTGTGGGCTGAGCAGCTGAGCTGAATATGTTGACAGCACCCATGAAAAAATTGCCAAATCTTGGCCATTCCCAAACAGTTTATTCTGCCATTGACTCATTTGGTGTTTGGTGGACTGTATCATTGAACAATTTAACAATTTATTAATTTAACAAACTGTTGTATCGTAGTGTCAAAGTGTGGAAAATTTCCTTACTTCCTTCCTTTTTTTTTAAGGCAAGATGGACTAGTCTTCACTTCACATGCACATCTGTGGGTTTTATCGTCCCCAAGTCCAGTTACATATTCCAGGATCATTTCTGCCCTGTGATTTATAATTATGTTTTTATTAAACACTTTAAATCCATTTTTGAAAACACATGTTGGAGAAAATCATAATTATTTTACATACAGATTTTGAGGCTGTTATTAGTCAGGACACAGTGTCTGAGGATATTAAATGTCTGAATAAAATAAGATGTATAGTCCAGCAAAATTTCAGACATTTATATACTCCCAAACGAACATTCAAAGTTGGTGACTGGGCCTGGAGGCAAAAGAAAGGAAGGGTGGAAAGCTGCAGGCCAACTTTGTTGGCCTCTTAGTTATTACAAAGATATAAAAGAAGTGTGTAGACCTCCTGGAAGAAAATGGTTGTCTTGTAAATGTGGACCATCTTATAATTGCCAAGCAAACATGCCACTGGTGCCTCACAGAACCGGTTTAAAAAAACCCTGAGAGTTCCATTCCATGTAGAACAGCTGCCGCATCCCCACGATTCCCTGCATCATTAGCATCCCAGGTAAAACAGTCTGAAGTTTATGAATACGTAACCCCTGCATCACCAGTCTATGTTTTACTCTCAGCATTTGTTTCAGCAAAATCGGCAGTAGAACAATGTAAGCTGTTGTACATTTTAATGTAAATTACTTTAATGAAATTCATACTGATAGATTGCAGCTATGACTATTAATTATTATTACAGTAGTTTTATTAATAACCACTTACCAGTTGTATTTTGTTATAACACAAATGTTTATAGCAATACACTGTGCAATAATACACAGATCTGCATTATGCCCATTATTGCCTGGGGTATTATTTACATTATTTACATTTATATTATTTACATTTGATTGCTGTTTTTGTGTATTTGTGAAAGTTTAAAATATTAACATTTTGTTGCTGTTAGTATACTATGTGAAAGTATACACAAACCTACTTGCTCAGTGAATCCAAATACAAATGCACATCATCAGTGAAGTCACAAATACACACATAAAGCAAAAGTTAGCAGTAGTGGAGACCGGAATATGAGTGACATCACCAGTAACATAACATTACAAATCCAAGCAGTTGCCAAGCAGTATATGACTGTTGTGGTCTGCAGCTAAAATAATCTATAGAAACCCAATGTTTTCTGCTTGTCATGATGCAAAACGAACTCACCATTGATGTCCATGAGTCATCCCTGCTCGTTCACCTCTTCATGTCCTGGAAGTATTTAAGGTTTTAAGGTTTGAAAGGTTTGAAAGGTTTAAAGCAGATTAAATCCAATAACATAAGATATGGCTTAGAAACTGAATAAATGGGCAGTTTCAAATATCCAGAGCAATATCAGGATACAAAGTCACAGTCCAAAAAAAAACCAAAAAAAAACCGAAAATACATTCTTATGCACATAATTAGGGGGTGCTATATAAACTGCAGAAAAACTGCTACATGTTTCTCAAGACATCCCAGCAAGCTTACATTTGGCATGCAGCATCTATTAGACTGTAAGGTATATTTAAAGAACAGCTTGATATCAAAATTTCTGCAAAACCAGAAATTTTACCATTAGTTATATATTCTTAGCACAGATTTTGACGATCTTTGTCATGGTCTACGTGATAAAGCTCAATGGATCAGTACATATTAAATGAATCAAATTTTCTATATAAAACTACTGCTCACTGCTCACTCACAGGCAAATAAAGTCCTTTTAAGAAAAGTTAGGAAGTCAATTTAAGGCCTTTCATAAAGTGGCTTTCATATTTCATTTTTACTTACTCTGTACAAATATGGCCCAAACTTCATTTACAGTCTTGTAGCTTGTAGACTGAAATGTCTACATATTTACTACAATAAAAATTATGTTCAGCACTTTCTCCTATATTTGGACTTTGTACTGTTTCAACTATTTAACAGTTTCTATTAAATGTGTTTAACTGTAACATTAAGAGCAAAAGGTGAGGATGTAAAAATTTATATATATTTTTACAAAGAAACACTATTTCTACAAATTCCCACACTCATAAATCAGGCCTTAATAGAGAATAGATTGCTTCACAGATAATAATAAGATTTAATTTTAAATAAGTCTCATACAGCTGCACACGTTTTTTGCATGAATAGTTTTGTCTTTACTGTATGCACTTGACATTGTATAGCAGATTTAGTTAAAATTAACCTCTAGAGGGTGCTACTATATTATGTATGGACCTTACACTGCTAAAAATTCATTTGGTCTAGATTTTTGAAGGCATCACATGTTAATGCAAGGTTTTAAAACATGATTTGTTAAATCTGGTGCATGTGAGTCTCGAGAGAGCACGACTAGACATACATATGTACTTGCAAACATATATATGTTATAGCAATGTTAAATACAAACACAAGATTTCCAAAAGTAGTTTGATATCTTCAAAATGGTCAGAAATGCACAAAATGTCACTGCTGTATGCTTTCGCAAGTTATGTTCAAATTAATTCTTGTAGATTTGGGCTTAATGATTACATATTAAACAAAGGTAAGTGTCTATTAGTGTGTATAGCACACATAATATTAATGACCTTATGAAGAAATATGACAAATGGTGTGCATTTGATGATCTTTGTATCTTTTTAAGTGCAGGTCAAAAGGTCTTTATGTACTGTGTAATGCAAAATAATTGATGTGTAAGTAATATTGATTTTATTTAAAGGGGCTCCATATCATGTATGTTCTGTCTCTAAAAAACATATCACAGATCACACATACCATAGATCCATCTATGATGTGTAAATGTTTCGTTGAAGGCCCCTCATCGACTAAGGTTCAAGATGTTGAACTGTTTTAGACATTTTGCTTTAGGTGCGAGGACTCCATAAATCACCACGTGCTGCCATATTTGTTAGTATTTCTCTCGGCTGAAAAGAAATGTTAAACAAAGACAAAGACTGTTATTGGCCTGATGGTGGTGATATAGTGCAGCAAAACAAGTTTTACCTACTATCTCCTGAAGAAAAAAAAAAAGAAAACATTGTTTCCCCTGACTTCTTAGGTCAAGACAAATCAATACGCAATCTGGAACAATTACCTTGGCATAATATGCAAAACCTAGTTTTGCAAACTGGTCCTAGGATTTATTCATTACATAAAAATACTCAAAAAAAGGGGCTGACTTTTCTAAACAATATGATTTATTAAAAAATTCTACAACCCAAGAATGCTTTATATATATATTTTTTAAACCTTGGCATGGTTATTTCGTAGTAGACTGCTATTTGGTTTACATACATTATTTATGGGGGACTGTAACTGCTGAATAATTGTTTCTCAGCAACTGTATGTCCAATTAAACTAAACCTTTGCAGGTAGCATCTCTATATAAATATAATATAAATTATAAGTCTAATATAAATTATAAGTAAATTTGTTAGGGCCACATGATACATCAAAAAAAGGAAATGTAGGTCAAAACTGACCCAGATCAGCCATTTGGAGGCTCCATATTACACAATTCCCTTCTTAATAAAATCACAGACTTTGTGACTTTGAAACCTAAATAACAGAAGAAAAAACCTAGGGCACATCAACAGAGAGATCTACAAACCTACACGTAAAAATAGGAAGTTTCAGCCAGATAGCCCAGCAAAAGCCTCTATAGCCATAATAAATGTTTTGCATATAATCACAGGCTTTATTTTATTCTAACCTTAATGGACAAATGTCAGGAAAGTTAGGTCATATCAAACCACATGCTGGTCATTTATGGCCTTTTGTGGCCTTTTATGCTTGGAACCACAGTTGTTGCTTGTGGCTATATTTAATCTTTATCTTGTAACATTACCAGTATTTCCCAGACCTCATCGAGCAGGTCTTCAGGGTGAATAGAGAGATCAGTTAGGCTATTCAGGGAGGCGGCTTTGTCTCAGCAGGGGAGCTTTGTTCAGACTCTAGTGAAATACTGCTTCAACGGAAACTTATTCCAAATGATCTTGGCTGCCAGTGTCCAGACATTCAGGGCATACTCAGCTGCAGTCACTTTGCCCAAGACACACAACATTAGCTCCCCTTGTCTTTGTTAGTATGATCAAATATTTCTTTAAAACAGAAAGTAAATGTAGCATAAGTGGCAATTGTCTCAACTCTCTGGTTCCAGACAGCTGTAGCCCACTTGAAGGCCTTTCCAGTTAGCAGACTGAACACCTGGACAATCTTGGCATTGTTGATGAGACCCACTTGATCAGAAAAATAACAGTAATTATCAGACCCACTCAAGTGACTGGATCACCTGTCAGCTGTTTAATCAGAACATTCATGGAACCCTAGAGTACACTTACCAGAAAGGCAATGGAGTGGATAATGCTACCTTCTGAACAGAGAATATACACATTTGGATCACATTGTTCAGATTGTTTTTCAGTGCATGTACCAACATTCAGCCAGTACTGTTGGGTGAGACGACATTACACATAGCTCCAGTTAATATCATCTGCAGAGGTTCTTGGGTGTGACTGGTGGACAGAAGGAGCAGCACAGGGTTTGTTAAATGTTGTATGTGCAACCACCTACAACCGAGCATCAGCAAAACCAAGCAGATTTGAGGAGACCTCAGGCCACTTCTGTGACCGGGTACCACCACTGATGATAAGTATGTTAAAGTGGAGAGGACCTACAATTTTAAACCTTAAATAAATAACCTTAAAAGAAACCCCAGTATGATCTTTCAGCAACTTTTTCAAATTTCAGTGTGGCTGTAAACATGAGGATTTTATTCTGAAAGGAAGAGGTAATAACAGTAAATATAATACTGCATTATTTAAAGGACCCTACGTGAAATTTATGGCTGATTTAAAAACATGCATTACATCCATAAAAAATTTATAAATAAATTATAAAAAAAAATCTTTAAAGCTTAATTTGTCATTGCCCATATGTTCAAGCATAAAGTAATGTAAGTTTAATCGAATAGTGCACATTAAATTATTACATTTTATTTCTTTGATTTGATGTTTTATCTTTGAACAAAGAAAAAAGGAGGAAAAAGCTCCCAAATTTAATGCCATCTGACAGTTGACTGTCAGAGCATTAAAAATAAATGTCCCATCATAATAATTTCAGGATCCAATTCTGAAAGGCTGCACTGCTGCCCACTGCATTAAACCCCTAAACACAGCCCCTAAATAATTCTCTGTCCAAAAATAAATGTAAATTTAATGTTATTTTTAAAGTTTTTTTCCCCCATTATTCCTTAAGACAGGGATTTTTTGTTGGTGGTCAGATGGAGAAACAATTATGCAGATACAGGCTATAGACCCTCTGTATTAATAACATTTATCACCACTAATGCTAAATTTATTTATGAATTTGTTTTTACATTTAGTATTATTTAGCAAAAAGCAAAAGAGCAAAGTTATGTATATACTAGTATGTGTGTGCTCATGTTGAATGTATCTGAGTCTAGGTGTGTACAATCATAACAACAATAACAAGTTTGCAGTCCAGCAGAAAAAGGGGTGGTTGATTGACCAGTACACAGTGGAAGGGAGTCAACTGTGTAGCAGAATAGTGAACGGAGTTCCCATAGGGTTTTGTGAGCAGTGTAGCTAGAGGAAACATCCCTTCCTGGTTGACTCTCTTGACTGGCCTATTGGTCTTGTGAATGATAACCAGGCTTACAGCGCCCTTGAGTTTCTCCATGAAGCTAGTCCAGACCCTAGAAGTGAACTGGGTTCTTCGGTAACTTAATATGTCTTTGTGGATGCTGTCATACCTGAATATGTGTGTCCTCTGGACTCTGGCAGGTCTATAATGAAATCTATAGATGTGACCAGACGTGCTGGACAATAGCATTAGTTTGCCTAAAGATTTCACTGCACAGATGATTAAAAGTGGAGGTCAAGTTACTGTGTGTGAGCAAATAATTTCAAATTTATTAAAGGATAGTATAGGAAGCTACGAAGCAGTGAATGTAAGAAATTATGTTTGGTCACAATTAATCTACAGCAATACACATCTCAGATGAATAATTAGAAAAGTAATATATAAAATATTAAACAAATATTTACAAAATATAAAATATGTTTGAATGTGCAGAAAAATGCAGGTGTGTTAATATGTGAATGTAATATTTATGCAGAGGCTCCCCACCCAGGAAAATTTCGCTAAAAGATGTAAAACTACATTTCTTTTTGGTTCAAAGATGAAAAGTGGTTGAAAAGGCATTTATGTGGGACATATTTTCTATATACAGTTTTAGTAAATTAAAAATGAAATTTTGTTTTTCCTTATCCAGCTAGTGTTAACCCACCTTTAACACTATGGCACTAACCCTATTGTTAATATTACTCAAATATGCAGAAGTTTTATACTTATTATAATAGCTTAAACAACTAAACAGCATACTACATGATCAAAAGGCAACAATATCTTATTTTTATTTTGTAAATTCTTCCTTACAGCGGGCCAAACAGCAGTTTTTGGCTCTCTAACTTTTACCTCAGGCTCATACATTGCCTACGCAGTGGAAGGCAAATGCTGCAACTTACTTAAATACTGTTGCAGACTCACTCGATTTAATAACTTAACATGATAGATAGATAGGCAAAAAGCAGAAAAAGGATTATTTCTCTAATTAATTCTTTCTTACAGCATCCATCTGGCATTGTGAAATGTAATTTAGTTCCAGACAGTTAAAAAATTATAATTATAAAGACGTGAAACGTAATTGGATAATGCATGACTAACTCACAAGCCAAATAAATAAAACCAAATTTAAAAATGGAACAATAAAATAATCATCTTATTTCATACATATATAATCTGAACATGTGGAGTTTTTGTAATCTATGAGTATTTTTTTTCTAAACAGAGTTTAGAAAAAGGAAGCGATTAAAAAGTGCAATTAAAAGTGATATAAGCCATTGGTAAACATACTTTTGTCCCAGCTTTTTTGTGTGCAGGCATCAATTTCTACATTTGTTCAAATTTAACCAATAGAATTAAAACCTGAAAAACATTAAAAACACGGAAAATCTTTTCTTAAATAAAGGTTCAAGTAAATTAATGAATTACACATCTCAGTTTTTAGTGCATTATTAGAAGGCTTTTTTGCTATTTTGTCTCAGCTTTTCAGGAACTGCAGTTTTTATATACATTATATGGACAAAAGTATTGGGACACCCCATTCAAGGTTTGAATTCAGTTATTTTATTCAGTCCTGTTGCCACAGGGGTATACAATCATGCACCTAGTGATGCAGTCTGCCATTACAAAAATAAAGTTGTACAAAAAGTACAAAAAGTAAGTACAGAAATAAATGTGAAAAAAATTGTTAAAGTATAGGATGTTCTATCATTGCAACAAGTCAGTCTGTAAAATGTCTTTCTCTTAGATATTCCATGATCAACTGTAAGTGGTATTAGTGCGTAAAAAAAATCACCAATGCTCTGCTAAGTCATTAATTTCCTCTGGCATTCACATCAGCACAAAATTCTTGTTTTTGGCATGGATTTCCATGGCTGGCCAACTGCATGAAAGCCTTACATCATTAAAGCACAATGCCATGCATTGGATGGAGTAGTGTAAAACACATCATCACTGGAAGGGTATAATCAATGCTTCAGCATACAAAGACATTTTGGACAATTTTATGCTTTCAACTTTGTGGGAGCAGTTTGGAGAAGGCCTTTTTCTCTTCCAGCATGTCTGTGCCCCAGTGCACAAAGCACAGTCCATACAGGCATAGTTGGGTGAAAGTGAATGAATGAATGAATGAATGAATAAAAGTGAACTATTTTTGCCTTACTGTGTTTGCACACAGAAGGAACGTGACTTCCGCATTTAACCCATCCATGCAGAGAAACACACGCACCAGTGAGTTTGGTGTGGAAGAACTTGACTGACCCACACAGAGCCCTGACCTAAACCCCACTGAACATCGTTGGGATGATCTTTTGATGTGTGTAGAAACCCTCCTGAAGGAAGCTCCTGGGATCTGGGGTTGTTGGTTCGATCCTCACTCTGGTCTCTGTCTGTGAGGGGTTTGGTGTGTTCTCCCGATGTCCTGTTTCCTTCCACATCCCAAATAACACACATGGTAGGTGAATTAGATGTGCTAAATTGCCCTATGTGTAAATGTGTTAATGAATGGGTGTGTGTTTATGTCTGTCTTGCATCCAATGATGCTGGGTGGGCTCTGGACAAACCATGACCCTAATATGTTTTTTTTTCCCAAACATTGTCACTTGTTTGCTTCTGTAAGTAAATTAATGCCATCTAGATTTGACACAAAATGATTTGATTGATATGATTGATTGGCCATAATATTCAGACAGATATGAACCCTTTTTACACTTATGTGTTGTGTTAGGATAGGAAAAAGGGTTTCAAAATGCTTGGTAAACAATGGCAGCAAATACTCTAATCACTTTTACATTCATTTGGCAGCTTCCCCCTGCCTAAATGAATAATGTTGGATGTTTTGAGACTGGGGAGTGCAGCAGCTGACTTATTCAACAGGTGGAACAGGCACAGCTGTTCCACAAAGCTATGTGTAAGGCAGGGTCAGCTACCAGAACAAGGGCTGTGACTGGCTAATTTTAAAACAGCATTACAGTTGGTGTGATTTGACAGACAACATTAAAATGGTCTTTTCTATATTCAAAGACCACCATCTACCCACATCCATAGGGTATCTACAGATGTATGGGCTAAATGAAACTGAATGGAAATCACCAAAACCACACATTTGAAATATAGCAAATATTGGTTAGTTGATATATACATGATTTTGAACTGTCACTACATTTGCCACCGTTAGATCAGTTAAGAAATAACAATGCAATAAAAGCTTCTAGGCACAAGTGGGTAATATTTCAGAGAATTTAATGCATGCATTGTCTGTCTGCATTACAGCATGTTGCAGAAATTAAAACAAAAATAGATAGTCAGATATATGATCTATCAATGCAAGTTTAAAACACCTGCTATGTGACTGACTGACTCATGAGAAACACATGCTAAAACATATGTTTTGTTGTTTGACTTTAACAGAGGACGTTCCATCTCTTACTGTGGATATAACTGAATTGAAAAACAGAAATGTGCCTAAATAACACTATTTAACATTTTTTTTTAATTAATTGGTTCCTTAGTAATGAGTGTTATTTCCTGATTGCTAATAAACTATATATGTATGTTTGCCCATATACACAATGCATTAGGAAAGTCTGTAGACCATTTTACTTTCTTCACATTTTATGTTGCAAATTTGTGCTAAAATTTAACAAAATCAAGTTTTCTCCATCAGTCTGCACTCAATACCACATAATGGCAAAGTGTAAAGAGAATTTCAGAAGAATACAATGCAGCTGAACCTCCAAGGTGATAGCTGAAGCACTGGAGTGCACCCTGACTACATAACATCTGCCATGACAACTCACATCAGCACCACTGGGTGAATCCTTGTCTATGCAACCAGAAGTGGACAGTGCCAACTCAAGAGTTCAGGGTGACAATAACCCTAGCCAACATTTCTCTGTATATCAAAAGACAGCAAACAAGGTCAGTTTTGAAAGTGAGCAGGAGGATGAGGAGGATGACAGTCTAAAACACTGTAGGCAAATGGAACAGACTAATGGTGGAAACCAGCAGGGTAACCAGGCTTTGCCTAGCTCATTTTTTCAGATAAGAGGGAGTCTTCTATAATATCAGATTGGGCATCGGTGACAAGCTCATGGTGGTCCCCTGATCCAAATATAACTTACGGAAAATTAAGATCTAGCCCATTCTCACTCTCTAGGTTGCCATTTGTGGAACCAAAAACCCCCTGGAAAAACTAAGGGACTACTTCCACTGACCATGCACGGAGGAACAAGTGCAGAACTTCTGCTACGAATGCCCACATTGCCAGCACACTTTACTGAAGCAGCCTGCACCCTTCGCAGTCATTCCAATTTTCAACATAGTTTGCCCTTGGAAAAGGTGGAAATGGATTATATAGGACCACTCCCAAAACTGCCCAAAACGTGGGTACATACCAGTGATTGGGGGAACTCATACTTCTTTTGGGACCTATCCCCAAGGACCTCCAAACTGACCAAGGTGCACCAATGTATACCTGTCCACACCTTAACTCCATCTGAGTTCCTCTTTGGGAGGAGGCCTGAATGACTATTAGATGTTACTAAGGAACCTTGCAAGGAGCAACTGTCCCACTCCATAATCAAATACTTCCAAACTATGCAGGATCTGAACTGGGTAGCTCCCTTTATTAAGCAATACATGGAAGAAGCACAAGAAGAACAGAAACAAATGAGCATAACACTGCATTCAATTCAACGTTTATAGTCTAATTTGTATACCACGTACAACAGTCCAGCAATGGCATCACATTATTGTAATAAAAGTGGATTTACCTGTTTCTGCCTTGCCAACCTTTGTATATATCTCTTCAAGGCCAGGTCATACAGTGGTCTAAAAGGCTGAAGACCTCCTCAAAGCAGCAAGAACTAGGAGAATTGGTGGATGAGTTCAAAGACATGCTTTCTAGGTCTGACACATTTGGTGTAACATGACTCCACAGAGGTGGCCCTACCAAATCCCAGATGCCAGGTGATTAAGAGCAAGTCACCAAAAAGACTTGAAAATAAATAAAGAGTCTGTCAGACCCTGGTCCAGCCCCATCATGGTTGTCCCAAAAACTGACAGATGCATCAGGGTTTCTAACAGCTTTACTCTCAGTTATCCAGCTTGAATAGTTGAGAAAATTCAGCAAAATCAAAAAAGCAAAATTTCCTGGCTCAACATCTGCACCCTTTTCTATATACAAGAAGTTGTTTAGAATTGCACTATATAGTGATTATTCATAGTCACACTATTAATATTATGATTAAAATAGACGCCATAAAAAATACCCATTTCCCACTTCTAAGTGGTAGATATGTGCTTTCCTGGAAGGGTATTACAGATGGTTTGTCCCTAACTTCTCCTCTCTAGCCTCCCTCCTCTTAGACCTAAACAAAAAGGATTGTGATGAAAGAACATTATAATGCTCAGATTTTGGTACTCCTCTCAAAGAACACAAGATGAGAATGCTTCAGAGACAGGCCTAGGTGACAAACTCTTCCAGATCTTTGATAAGAAGAAATTCAATCCTATTCATAAGTAGAAAATGAGTAATGGCGCAAGACCCGAACATAAAACAGGCCATTGAGAATTTGAAATACTATCTGTCCAGTAGACATTTCATTCTGGTCACGATGTCATCCTGCAAATGCAGTAATAATCAAAGAACCAGTCATTTCTGTCATTTGCAGAACATCTCATTCCAGATACAACATTGAGCAGAGGGCCACCAAGGGAATGCAGTCAGGCTCACTGGATATTTGGGCTTATACACCACTGACATTAAGGTACTGTGACATACCTGACACCTGCACAAACAGCAGAATGCTCCTCACACTACTGCTGCCATTGTGCTGATTATACAGTGTTATTTCAGCACTACTGCTGAACATCAATGAGAGCCATAGGGCAGCACATGGCTGAGGCCACAGAAGGGTTAGTAGCTTCTGTCAGACATTCTCTATTAATTACCTAATGCATATTAATTAATTAATTAATCAATTAATCAATCAATCAATCAATCAATCAATCAATTAATTAATTAATAATTAAAGCAGATAGTCACCTCACTACCCTCGGAGTCCCGGCCCTCCCACCCACTATTACTGGCTGGCGTCACCCTGCCTGGCCAGCAGCGAGTGGTACCACACTCTACCTTGATTCAATTCAATTAAATGTTATTTATGTACTGTATCAC
Organism: Duopalatinus emarginatus; assembly: GCA_028565595.1. Lineage (NCBI taxonomy): Eukaryota > Metazoa > Chordata > Actinopteri > Siluriformes > Pimelodidae > Duopalatinus > Duopalatinus emarginatus. Next base: position 7,645,388 of record JAOVVF010000039.1, on the reverse strand, counting down.
TTTAAACAATAGACACTGTGCCAAAGCATCTATTAAGGAAAGATTACATTTATAGACACTTTATTTTTGATGAGCATGAGGTGACAATGACAAGGAAAAGCGCCCTAAGATTTCAAGAGGAAGACAAAAATTAACCCGTCCTCATTTGGGTGACATGATAGTGCAAGTGTCAATAGTCACCTGATATATAAAAAGTGAAATATTCAGAATACTTCAACAGTAGAACCACCAGTTCCATATGAAGACTATAAGCTATAATAACCGCACACACAATACACCTACTACATTTACATAACTCCACATAACTGAGAGGGGTGTAGTACAACAGCCACAGTCACAGCATTTTTATACTCCATATTAAGTGTAAATCTAGATCATCAACTGAAAAAAAATACAATCTGAATGTGAAAAAAAAGATCTGAAAGTGAAAAACAGATCTGTGTCCAAAAAATAAGCTTTGAAACTCTAAAAAATAAGATCTGAAACGGAAAACCAAAAAGACCAAATATCAAAAAGACCAAATATCAAAATATACATTAAACTGAAAAATGAAAATAAATCATTTATTTAAACAGATTTCAGAATTAAATCAAAATGTTACAACTTAAAAAAAAAAGTTTCCTGCACTTATTTTTATTTTGAATATATTGTTGTATTTTTCAAAGTTCAAGCTCAAGACCGTTTTAAAATAACAAAACTTTTGACATCTCTAATGCTTCTCTGCCAGATACACTCACACTCACAAATAAAGCTATTAATAATGAAAGAGAAAGAATGACTAATCATCCTGCACTCTATATACTGAACAAGCTGAAAGTTTGTCATGTTAAAATTTTAGTACCTTAATTAAAGCTTTGTGAACATTGTTTTATCAGGCCTCTGCATGTGTTTTAGATGAAAACAAAAGCAAAAGTTAAAACAAAAAAATAAAATAAAATAGGACTGCAGAGAAGAAAATTAAAAATACATTAAAAGGAAAACAATGATGCAAAAGTTCTGATGGCAGATGTTCAGAAAACAGTAAAGTTTACACACAAACACAGGCAAGAATCACACCCCCCAGTACTCCTGAATTACACCCCAGCACCAGCAGTCCATGCCCGCTCTGCACTGCCATCTGCCCTCATCCATCTCACTTAAGAAATCAAAAGCCTTAACATTATCCTTTTTTCTGCTTGTGTTCTTCCTGCCATAGAGTGACATCATTTTATAATTTTACTTTTTACATCACAAAATGTAAAAAAATGTTATAACACCATGGTAGAAGACAATGCCTTTTTATTATTAGTGATTTATGTTTTAGTGTGGGAAAACGTAGTTTAAACAAGCGTGTTAAAACAAGCTTTAAAGTAGTGTCAGACACTAAAGGACACAAAAACACAAAAGAGACTATTTTTAATGTTGCACTCAAACTTTTGACTTTGACCACTTATCTCTTTGTGTGTCCAGACATCAGCATGTTAAAGCATTTTAAATCAGTGATATAAAGGATAAGGTCATATGCCCTAGAATGCAAGCATGTTCTGTCGGTTCCCCTAATGTTCCCCTAATTGGTGGACGAAGTGAACTCTGAGAAATAACACATTGTTAATTTTATTTTTAAATCGTTTTAAATCTTTTAAATCTTACACCTGTTTACAGTTAAACATTGAAAACTTGGTAAACTACCTCAATCCACTAAAACTCTCTGGCAGTCTATAGAGGAAATGTCCAGGCAAACTCACAATAAACCCTAGTTGTTCTTAACATTTTAAACCTGTAGTATTCACCCCAGTATCTGCACCTTCAAATTAAACATCATATGTTAAAAAAGTGTCACTCACAAGTGGTGTCAAAATTCAGTCTGGTGTTTCATTGCTGCCCTATATGGTATATGCCTATATCAGATTTGAAACACCATGTTTGTACACCATTTTTTCTCCTAACCTCTCTCAATGTCTGAGAAACACAAGCATTCAGATTCATCTGTCCTGGCAGCCAGGTGGTGGAATGAACTGGCTTGTTGAACAACTGGTGTCCAACTGGGAGGGGGAAGGGGGGGCACTCAACAACTGTTACTCGCACACATTCAAGACACAGGGAGACACCAGAGAGGTTTCAGTAAAAGACACAACAGGACACAAAACGAAGTCCAGATTCTCTTTATCTTCAGTTCTTCTTCAGACTCCGGATTTTTTGGTGAGACAACTACATTTAAAAAGCAATTTGATCAAAAGAGATTTCAAATTATACCTGAAGAACACAATTCACTTTCCTTTCTTTCTTTTATGTATTTACAGAATGGTTGGACGACAGGCGAGCGAAGCAGTACAAACTTGTTTCTGATACCTGGTCTCACAGGGTTCGAGAGGGTTGGCCTGTCCAGTGTTTCTTTGGCTCACTTATTATCACTCATTCTCTGTTGCGCTCACAGGACAGTTTAGAAGACGGACCTCATTCTCACGTCCTGGCGAAGCATAACATTTATACCACATTCACGTGAGCTTTTCCTTCCTCCTCCATCTCAGCATGCCTGCCGTTTTCCTCCTAATCCGCTCGGTGGTCCTCCGTATCCTTGGCAGCAGTTTAGCCGGCACAGTAGGTCACTTTCTCCGCAGAAGCGTCTCCGCTGCGGCTACCCACCTCTCCGCTGCGTTGCGGCTTATCTGGGAGCGCCTGAGCTCACAGGAGTCCAAGGAAGCCATTCTTGGCTGCGTGCTCTGCATTCTTAACATGCACAAAAAAGTGGACAACTGAACATTTTCTCTTCTCTTCTCTTCTCTTCTCTGTTTCACACAGCCTCTGTTTAGTTTCTTTGGGTGAGGATTATTTATACTGCTTGACAGGGTTTTTTTTCATTAGGGGGGTGAGGGGGGGTTTTTTTTTGTGAAACCATTCTGAGCAGATTTATTTATCAGTACGCACCAGTGGACTTTGAACTTTACCTGAACACAGAGCAAAACACCTGGTGGGATTGTGAGTGAGGAGAGAAGAATATACCGAGCAGGATGAACAGAAACTCTGTCTCCAATTCTACCTCCAAATCCATCCACGAAATTACCATCACTGACTGCCTGGAGAGCACACAGGCCACTCTGACTACATTTAGACTGCATTCAGACCACAGCAACAACCACACAGCAGCCACCATACAGCTGGACAGATCAGTGGGGGTGACAGTGAGCAAACCCAAATTAACATTACAAGGTAATGTTACATTCTTGCATTATAAACCTTTACAAATAACTAATAAATGTGTTGACATACATACCTAACAACCTACCTACACATACCTACCAAACTACCACATTGAGAATACCTGATCACCTGCTCATTTATGCAGTCATCCGAACAGCCAATAATGTGGCAGCAGTACAATGTCTTAAATCATGCAGATACAGGTCAAATACAGTATGGTTTTTTTTTGTAAAAATCCTGAGATCAGCAGATTATACTGAATTAAATATCCTGAATATACAGAAAATACTTACACCAGCCTGGTTCTAACAACCATGCTACAAGTCAAAAAGGTTACACTTCTTCATTTTAATGCTTGACGTGAACATTAACCGAAGCTATTGACCTGTATCTAGATTATTTTTTGTATCGGAAGTTGGTGTGGTACAGTGGTAATATCACTGGCTCCCATGTGAGAGACCTGGGTCTGATTCCCGAGTCTAGGCAGTCAGTCTGTGCTACACCAAAAAGGGTCCTTGGGCAAGACTATGAACACTGCGTTGGCCTACCTGTTATACCAGTAACCTTGTAAGTTGCTCTGGTTAAGAGCGTCTGCCATAAATGTAAATGTATTGCGTGGTCTTATGATTGGCTCATGCAGTTATCTAATCAGCCAATCATGTGACCACGGTATACATTTGCATTTGGCAGACGCTTATCCCATCTGTGGTTGTTCCCCAAAACAACATAGTGGGTAATAACCTGCATTATATTATTCCTGACGATTTCACATTTTGTGCATTTTGTAATTTTAAAGAAGAGCAAACCATTACTTTCCTGTGGTGAATTCAGATGATGTTGCTCTTTAATGTCATTAAAATAGTAGAATCACATTGCACCATTCTGTAAATTCAGAGCCATTTATTTTTGTAAACGTTAGTATGTTATATATGTGTCTGTTGTATGTGATACGTTTTGCTGTGCAGAGATTATGAACACCCCAGCAATAAGAATACAACTGTGGCTGTTGAAGAAGGACAGATGCGTAGAGGTCAAGCAGGTGAATGCTATAGATCACAAAGTAATAATAATTAAACAAAGCAATTATATGCAATTAAATGCAATTATAACCATTTTGTAAACTAAGTTTATAAGTGTACAATGTAAAAATGCCATTTTTATAAAATATCACAGTATAAACTAAATTTAAATTAGTAACACCTATAAACCTTAATCAGCTAATAGTGTGGTAATGTTCGCAGCAACCATCAGAATGAGGGAAAAATTCACTGATTTTCTCTATACGTGCCAGATGGCCTAGTTTAAGTATTTCTTTACCTGCTAATTTTCTGTGATTTTTCTCTGTCTCTAGATAAAAGAAATCAAGAAAAACAAGAGAAAACAAAAAAAAAATATTCAGTGACTGGCAGTTCTGGGGACAGAAGTGAATTTTTGGTCAATGAAGAATGGTCAGACTACACAAAAGAACAGAAAGCTGAGGCTGTGGTGGGAAGAGGCTCACTAACTGGACAGTTGAAGACTGAAAAATATAGTCTAGTCTGATTAATGTTCATTTTTGCTGAAACACATAGATGCTACGTCCGAAACTTGATACCAACAGCATGAAAGCATAGGCCCAAGATGCCATGTGTCAAGAGTCCAGGCTGGTGAAAGTTGATAATGGTGTGAGGAATGTTTTCTTGTCACACATTGGGCCTATTAATACTAATCATCGCTTTAATGCCGCAGCCTATTGTTGCTGACCATGTGCATCCCTTTATGAGCACAATTCACCCATCTTCTAATGGGTAATCCTGCATGATCAATGACGATAAGTTTAGTGTTCCTCAGAGGCCTTCCCAGTTACAGGATCTGTATCCAAAGAGAAAAACCTTGGTATGCAGTAGAACAGGGGATTTTCAACAAGGCTGAGATAATGACTTTATAATAATGACTTTTCCATGGTGGGAGTTTAGTCATATATGATAACGACGTGTTGTTCTCGCTTGTGTCGTGTTTTGGTCTGTTATCTTGCTGTTTTTAAAAAAAGATGCTTGAATAAACCTTAAATAAATATTATTTTCAGCTTGGTTTTGGAGAGAAAAATGAACCTGTGAAATAGCAGTCTTCACTTAACGGGAGTAAAGCTAGTGTGTTAGTGTGACCTTTAAAAAGATAAATGGTTTCTGTAGTCTGACCATTTCTGTGCCAGTCATTTTTCAGGTATATTGAATGTAGAGGGAATTCTGCAGTTAAAGCAAATGGATTTGCTGGTCTGTGTGCATTGTGTCAGATACAAAACATGATTCATTAATGGCACAGTTTAACTGCATACTAATTTCCATGTAGATGACAAAATATTTATTTACAGTACACACATATATACAAACATTTCTGGTTTTAAAATGTAACCTCAGTTAATGGACACCTTTATGGAACAAAAAGGGCAAATGATCTGACACAACATAACAAGACATCTTTACCATCATTTTATGACCGAGATGTTTAGTCTTGCCAGTTGTATTAAATTGCCTCAGTTGGGATTATTATAAGTTGTTTGCTAGTATGTGGGTTCAGCTAAACATTGTTCCAATAGTTTTACTGTGTGCTAGGGTTGCCACCTGTCATGGTTTTCCCTGGACTGTCCTTCTTTTTAATAAACAGTCCTGGGAAAAAAAAACAATTGAATGTCCTGGTTTTCTGTAGGTTAGTTCAATTTCTTCACCATGTCTGTTAAACTGACTATTTAGACTTTGTCTGTATGCTTTAATTTTGTCTTAAAATTTATATTTTGTATTTTGTACTGCAACTACACTTTTAATTATAGTAAAACTAAACTTACAGATATACTGTTAGATTACTAGTTACATATACATTTGGTATACATATACTCTCACACCTTGGAAAAATATTGTCAATAAAATTTGCCAAATGTTAATCTGTTTCTGTGGTGGTTAATAACAATGTATACATAAAAGATCAGGTTCAGTTCCACCCATGTACTATTTACTCTTAGGTATTCCATCCCAAACTATAGTACAAGCCAAGTAGACTTCAACTATAAGGCAAGACTTCTTAATAGGTATAGACCAAATATATTTACAATTTTCTGTATATTGTCAATATAAGCCAAGTATACTTAAGAATAATTGTGTTTGGTATATCACTGACATAAAAGTACATAAAAAGTAAACTGAAAACATACTGTTACAGCCGAGGTCAGAATCAAACCCAGGCTGTTGGAGTGGAAGGCAGTTGTAGAAGTAAGTGAGCTAATGAGGAGACTCACAAAGTTTATTGATAACTCCCAAAAGAACGCTGAGAGGATAGGTGAGAGAAAACAAAACACAAAATCAGAGTATGGCAGTAACACAGATCCAATTAGCAAAAAATAACAAAAAACAGTCTAAGCAAAAAGAGGTAAAATGCACAAAATGGGAGCAGAGAGCATACAGCAAACATAAACTGCAGCACAGAACTAGGAAGTTGATCAGATGATCAGATGATCACATGACCACGCTAATTACAATGTCCAGGTGGACCATTTGGAAATTGAGGGAAACTGAGTGCAAGGTAAGAGGCAGGGCCTCAGTCCATGAAAACAAGAACAAAATCCATGTGACACCAAGGGCGCCGAGGTACAATAGTGGCCACTAGGTGTCACAACAGTCTTAATTCCTCACAGGACCCCTCCCTAAGAACGTCTCTGGACATTCCCTGGGCCAGGGGATGGTTGCACCGGAACTGCCCCTGCCGGTAACGTGGACGGTCGAATAAACCCAGAGGCCAGGGTGTCCATGATGTCATCCATGGCCCAGCGCTCTGGCAGAGAGAGTGAGAAGATCCGCCCCTTTAGTAGGTAGTGCCTGGATGCAGGTCAATGGCGTAGTCATAGTGCCTATGTGAGGGAAGGGACGCAGCCCTACTTTTACTGAAAATCTCCTTTAGATCCCCATACTCAGCAGGAACTTGAGTGAATTCGGCAGGGTCTGGCGACTTGGCGGGAGGCATAGAAGGCCTGGGAAAAAGGCAGGTGTCATGACAGGTGGAACCCCATTTCCGGATGCGGCCGGTCACCCAGTCTATTTTGGGATTGTAACGGTTCAGCCACGGGATGCCCAGGACCACTGAAAACTCGGGTGAATGAATGAGATGCAAGGATATCTCTTCTCGGTGGGCTTCTGACTGGAGATGAACCGGTCGGTTACTTATGTGACTTTGCCATCACCCAGCGCTTGGCCGTTGCGTGCCGACACAGACAAGGGGACCCCCAGACGAACGAAAGGAATGTTGCACTTACGGGCAAAGTTAATGTCCATGAAGATTACTGCTGCCCCAGAGTCCACCAGGGCCTGGCGCGGGTGAACGGAGTCGCCCCAGAAGATGGAGACTGGGAGGAAGACTCCTTGGCCAGGAACCTCAGGAGACAGGATGGTTCCCATCACAGCCCTCTCTCAGCTGGACGGGCTTGCCCTTTCTCCCAAGAGCTCAGGACAGGATGCTCGAAAGTGACCCGATTTCCCGCAGTAGATACAGCACCTCATCCCTCCTTCGGGCGCTCCCTTTCAGCTGCGGACAAATGGGTGTGGCCCACCTGCATTGGCTCAGAAGCGTCCAAGGCTGGGGTGGCGGGCTTCCAGGGGGATTCAGGGGCGGGACCTGGTCTCGGCGATGCTCCCTGAACTGGTTGTCGAGGCGTATGGAGTGCGATATCAAGGCGTCCAGGCCCTCAGGGACCCCCACGGAGGCCAGTCCAACCTTTATAGGGTCTGACAGGCCATGGTGAAACGCTGCAACCAGAGCGGGCTTGTTCCACCCTGCGAGGGTCCAGAAGGAAATGGTGTAGTCTGCTACACTGCCCCCGCCCTGTCAGATAGACATAAGCTGTCTCGCCACGTCTTGACTTGCAACTGATTGATCAAAGACTCTCAGCATGTCTTCAGACAACCTCTTGAACACTCCAGGCCCTGCCTCTGCCAAATGGATATTGCCAATGCTGAGGCTTTCTCAATGCGTGTGCGTTTGTTATCCTTCTATTTAGGGTCCCATTATTCCAATTACAGTTCAACTCAATATTAGTTATTATAGTAGCCACATATTCCACACTTGCATATGGTTAACTTGTACAGTTTGTCCACACTGATAACAATGAGGCAAATGGATTTCAAGTAGTCAATGTTTTTAACAGTCAGCAGTAATTTTAGTGCTATTTAACTGTGTTCTGTTCTTCAAAAATACAGCAATACATTTCCGTGTTATTTCTCTCTTTGAATTCTTCATTATTGTTCATGCTTGTTAGTGTATATGCTATATATTTTTATTTTTCCACTGTAGTTGTAAATAAAATAATTATTACTTATCTGATTATTTTAAAGTTCATAGTTATTTTTAGTCCCAAAGGACAGCTGTTTTACTCAGCAAAATGCACTGTGCAAAATGATGATTGTTCATGTATTTACTATGCATTACTAAAGCAATAGAACACTCGAGGTTGTGTTATCGTGACTGTGATGACATCCATGCTGTTCTTTAACGTTTTAATACTGGCATTTCCTTCTTAAACATGTTAGTTTGGTCGTTTTCTCATGGCATTTACATAACTTTTTGTTTTATTTTATAATGAATAGTTTCCCTACATTAATTCCTATATTATTTCTGTTTTGGGTCAAATAAAACCAGCTTTACTGCCTTTTACTGTGCTCTCTATATCCACTGTTAATCTCTCTCTCTCTCTCACTCTCTCTCTCTCTCTCTCTCTCTCTAGTCTTGGAAGTAGGGAACAGTACCCAATGTTTATTTAATATTTTCGAACTTATAAAAATACATCATTTATAAACTGCTGAGAAATAAAAATACATCTTTATGAAACTTATGAGTCAATGCAGTTACTTCTGCACAGTAAGTCTGATGAATTAAAACTGTTTTGAGGATAGGCAGGTTATAAGGTTCTTCATAATAAATGAAGTGACTGTGTGATAATCACTGTGTGATGTTCAGCATTAAATACCATGCATATTAAGAAGCCATTAAAATTCCCACTCAAATACAAATTGCTTATTTTTTAGGTGTGGCTATTTTCTGGCTTTTGATATGTGTCGGCTAAATCTCGTAGCTTCATATGTTATGCTTGATAATGCCTCACTTCAAGTTAAAAAAATCTGACTTGTGAGAGCTCCAATGTTAACAAACAAACTTTATTTTCTTAAAGTTTGCAAAGAAAAAAAGATATTTGAGAAATGAAATGCTCCTTTTGATATTTGTAAACTGTAAGTGAAAACAGCTAAGGAACAGGAACACTGAGTGCTGTTTGGGGTTTCTAAGACATACAGGTTATGATAATTACTTTTTTGAATATGAGTTTTAATGTGATTGGTTGATTCTGAGCACAGACTCTGAGTTACAAAAGTTGTTTATACCAAAGTAGCTAGGTTGTTTCCTTTTCCATTTCCTGTAAATGTTTTATTTGTTTGCTTACTTTAGTTGTACTTTGTGCTATATCACTACAATTCTTACAAAAGTGTTTATATTACTTTTACAGAAGTATTTATATTCACTGTGCTTCTAGACCTTGTGTAAAAAACAAATGTGAAAAAAAACCAGTAGGCCATGGAGTATTGCATCTTTACAAATGAGCAAAATAGCATTTGTTTTTTTAATTTGCATGTTTGCCTTAATGAGTATGCAACATAGGACATTTATACCTAAACTTACAGTGGAAAGTGCACAGGATGAAGTCAATAAAAATTGATTAAATTAGAAGCTACAATATCACTTGCAACGCCAGACATTTCATTTAGGAACAGAGATGGTATATGCAAATAAATATATCTGGAACACTTGGTGGTTGGTGTGGTACATTGGTGGTTGGTGTGGTACATTGGTAACATCATTGGCTCCCATGTAAGAGACCTGGGTTCGATTTCCGGTCTGGACAACCAGTCAGTGCTACACCAATAAAGGTCCTTGGGCATGACTCCTGGGTATGACTCCTAACACTCCTAACACTTGCATCAATGTCTTCTCCTGTCTGTCTTGACTAGCCTGTGTATCTCTATATAAAATAATACACACACACACACACACACAGGTGCGTGCACACATAAAAACAAACACACACACAGAGACAAACACACAAACATACACACACATATGAATGCACACATGAAAACTAACACACACATGACAGCACAGAGTGCAACATACTCACCGTTTCTGCAGGAACTGCACTTTCTAGTTTAAACAGGACTTCCATAAAAAATCTCATTGCTGTGGTTGTGTTAAAGCTCCTCGACCCTCACTTTCTGCTTTCAGCACCGCTCCATTTCAGAAACTCACTCCGATCTTCTGTCACTCATCGGGTTATTACAGTTACCACCGTCCACCTCACCAGACCCCATATACTTACTGCATCGCACCCCCACCACATCTCACCTCATCCAACTACATCCCACCCCCACCACATCTCATCTCTTCAGCATCTCACCCCCACCACACCTCACCTCATCCAACTACATCTCACCCCCACCACACCTCACCTAACTACATCTCACCCTACCACACCTCACCTCATCCAACTACATCTCACCCCTACATCTCTTCCCCACCACACCTCACCTCATCCAACTACATCTCACCCCCACCACACCTCACCTCATCCAACTACATCTCACCCCTACATCTCTTCCCCACCACATCTCACCTCATCCAACTACATCCCCCCCACCACATCTCACCTCACATTTTTTTATACAATATAAAAATATAATTGTACAGTGTACACGCATTTCGCAAACACAGTTCAGCCAGCCTATTACTGACTGTTACATACGGAAAAGACTTGTGACAAACGCCCTCATTCAACATCCTAATCCAGCTAATGTAATAAAGCACACACACCACCAACAACACAGTCAGTTCCGCAGGTTCAGGAAGAGACTCTGTGATTGGTGCAAACCATCCACGTGACGCCGCTTCTGTTCGTCTGTTCCTGTGAGTAAATGGCTCCTCCTGTGAGAAAGGATTAAGAAGGAACCTGGTCATAGCGGCGGGTTTGTAAAAGAGAAACAACATCGGGTTTTTCTGAGGACGGAGATACCTACTGTTTAATAGTGCAATGAATGTCGGGCTTCCGCTTTGTTTTGGGATTGAACTCTGTCGTAAATAAGGACGGGTTCTAGTGTTATTTGAATAGTAAACACTGCAGATGAACTCGGTGAGAGCTGCGAACCGCAGACCCAGGCGAGTGTCGAGGCCGCGCCCGGTGCCGCCCGAGAGAAACAACCAAGAAAGAGGTAGGCTACCGGAGTGTTTTATATTTAAGATCAAGCAGATAAGGCCAAGTGATCGCCTGTGCTCTTCTCTTTGATTCACTAATGCTTTTTCACGAGCAATTTGGATTTAAAAGTACAAGAGGCGGGCGGTGATGTAATTCCTAAGCATCAGGAAACACCGCGGCTCTCTGTGTGTTCACAACCGAGACTAACAGCTTTGTTTCAGTCTCTTTAATCCTGTGTGATCTGCTTCTTTCCTTTAGTTTAGCTTTTATGATTCACCCCCTTCCTGATTTACCCCTATGTGTTATTATCAACGTCCATTTTAACAGCAACAGTTCACGATGTTTTTCTGAGTTGGTCTGTAGCTTTGCTGTAAGCCCTGCTATAGCAACATTAACTACAGCCGAGGTGGATTTCATCTTCACCATGCTCATCACTATCATTACTCACATTACTATCATCACTAACATTACTATCATCACTATCATTACTATCATCACTATCATCACTAACATCACTATCATTACTATCATCACTATCATTACTATCATCACTATCATTACTATCATCACTATCATCACTATCATCACTATCATTACTATCATCACTATCATCACTA
>JAOVVF010000039.1:7597013-7618284 GCA_028565595.1 Duopalatinus emarginatus | reverse complement strand
CAAGAAGGCCTGGCTCACAATCTTTTTTTGTAGTTTATGCCAAAGATGTTTGATGGGTTTGAGGCCATGGCTCTGTGCACTTGGGTACAGTCATGCTGGAACAGAAAAGGGCTTTCCCCAAACCATTTCAGTGGAAGCATAAAACTGTCCAAAATGTCTTGGTATGCTGAAGGCTAACCCCTGAAAAATAACCCTATAGCATTAACTCTCCTCCACCAAACTTTATAATTAGCACAATGAAGACAGACAGGTAACTTTCTCCTGCATCTGCCAAACCTGGACTTGTCTATCAGACTGCCAGCTACAAAAGATTAATCAATACGCAGAATGTATGTTTCCACTGCTCCAGAGTCCAGTGGTGGTGGAGCTCTGTCATAAAGCTCTCTGCACGAAATTTTGGTGCTGATGTTAATGCCAGCAGAGGTTTGGAACTCAGTTATACAACCATCAACCAGGGTGGTGGGTTGACTTTTATGCACTATAAACCTCAGCACTCGGCAGCCCAGTTCTGTAATTTCACATGGCCTACCACTTTGTGACTGTTGTTGCTGAGTTGACTAAATGCTTCTACTTTTAAATATTATGACTCAGTTGTTCATGTAATATCTAAGAGGAAAGAAATTTTATGGACTGACTTGTTGCAACGGTGGCATTCTATTCCAATACCATTCTTCGATTCACTGAGCTCTTTAGAACAACCGTTTCCCCCCCACAAATGCTTGTAAAGGTGGACTGCATAGCTAGGTATTTCATTTTATACAACTGTGCTAATGGCACTGAGTGTCCCAATACTTATGTTCATATGGTGTGTGTGTGTGCAATGTTAATGTAATGTGTGTCTAGGCATGCACTACAGAAAATCTCTGAAGGTGTTCTGTTGTACTGACACCAAGACAAGTCTTCTGTGGCATCAGACCAGGCAGACGAGCCTTCATATCCTATTCACTTAAGTGAGTCTTGGTCAGTTCTTGCTCCTGTGGCTAGTTAACTAGTTTTGGGACACTCAACAAGATCTGTGGTTTTGTGGATGCTCTGGGCCAGTCATCTAGCCATCACAGTTGGGCTCTTTCCAAGTAACTCAGATCTTTACACTTGGGTATTTTCCTGCTTCTAAGAACCAACTGTTTAATGTCTCCCTAATATATCCCACCCCTTGACAGGTGCCACTGTAACACGGTAATCAGAGTTAATTTGACATGGTCTAAATTCTGATGTCTGGACGACTGGGGCAGATAATCTCCAAAACAGCAGCTCTTGTGGGGTGTTTGTGGTATGCACCAGTTAATATCTACAACAAGTTGTTCAAGGAAGGACAAACAAGGTCGTGGCCACCCAAGGTTTACTCATCTGCATGGGGTTTGAAGGCTAGCCTGTTTGAAAGGATATGCTGCTAACATCTCAGTGCTTCAGTACACCTTCAGAAGATTTGACAGTTTTGGCAGATAGTCTTAAAGTTATTGGTGTTTATATGTATGTGTATATGTATGTGTTTGAATCCTGTGTGTGAGTCTTGTAGCATGAGAAAGGACAAGGTGTGATTGAGGAGAATGAGGTCTACAGCAACACATTAGCTGGAGTGTGGGTAACCACAGGAAGCACACCTGTACTGCGCAGGAATCGAATACACAGTGGAAAACAGGTACAAATGACTCCTCTTCGCCTTGTCATTCGGATAACATCTTTTTCTTTTGGTAGTGGAAACATCCATGAATCAAATAAGCACTTGAGAGAACATAATTCATAATTGGTGAGACATTACCAATCATAAATTATGTTCTCTCAAATACTTTTTTATCTGAGCTCTGCCTGTCTATCTTTATCGATATTTTGGCCATACCCAATAACACTACAGCCATGCTTAATGCATTTATCACAAGAAATCATGAACCCATACGTATGTGTATGTGTGTGTATGTGTGTGTATGTGTGTGTGTGTGTGTGTGTGTGTGTGTGTGTGTGTGTGTGTGTGTGTGTGTGTATAAGAATGATACTCTACCTGCTTTACTGTTACAAATAGTATTACTGTTCTCTGTACTGAATATATTTGGGGAAAGTGCTTTGTTGTACTCAGTCCATTTTTACCTTGCATAGGAGTAGACCCTTAAGTGAACCATTTTAGACAATACAACTTCAGTCCTCATTTAAGTGCCACTACAAAAAAAACGCTCATCTCATCGTGTGACAGTTTATTGTTTGATTATGAGAATTAGTTTTTCACAAGGCAAAGCAAACTGCCTCATTAACGTTAATGTTAATTTGACAAAATGACAATTTTTAAACATGAAAAATTTGGAAATTTGTCTAATCCTTACAATTTAGATTTAAGCTTTAAATAGTAGAGATACTTTCCCTTTCTCAAAATATCTTATGGTTTGTCTGTTTTTTTTTTTTGTTTGTTTGTTTTTTTTTGTGTTACAACTGTTTGATTGGCACAGAAAACTGTCCCATTGACATCCATGTTAATTTAGCACCATGTTAATTCAGATTAGTTTTTCCTAAATGTTCACATGTTTTTAAACTGTCATAACTCAAGAATTTTTGCTCAGTCTACACACATCATCAGGGATGAGCCTCTCACAGTTAGGGCAGTCTGTTAACTAATAGGTTTAATATTTTCAGCCTTGTTATTGTTCAAATCTGGATTTTCTGAGCCACTGTTAGTTTCCTTTTTTACCTCTTTCTCTCTCTACCTCTTTCTCTCTCTACCTCTTTCTCTCTCTTTTAACAAACACACAAACATGGGGACACGGGCTCCGGCCACAACACAATAGCACTAGCAAACTCTTTCTGGTTATTTTTATTATTTCACCTGCATATGTATTTTCCCACAACTTTTGAGATAATGATATAGGACAAATGCTAATTGGAGCCTACAGCTGAGATTTCTTTTCCCCATTGTATTTACAGGTTGGAGTTTATTTCTATGATAATGGGCATGGAGTGCTGGAAGACAATGATATCTACAACCACATGTATTCAGGAGTACAGATCAGGTCATTTCTGAATGCCATAAAAATGATTAAAGAGACTTTTGTATTGTTTGCAGCTTTGGCACTGCTTTTAATACTTAAGACGTTATATGCATTTAAATTTCTCATATAGGACTGGAAGCAACCCAAAAATAAGACGAAACAAGATCTGGGGTGGACAGAATGGTGGCATCCTTGTTTACAACTCTGGTAGAAATTTCTGATCTCCATTAGAATCTATGTAATTTGGTATGCTGCTGAAAAACGGCATGTTTTTTGCTGCAGGTGGCTGATATTGCATTCTAGTCAAGTTGATAAATTCTTTATGATCAATTGACTTAGTTGTACGTTTTGATATATTTTTAGGTTTGGGCTTAATAGAAGACAATGAGATCTTCGACAATGCCATGGCAGGGGTTTGGATCAAAACAGACAGCAACCCAACACTTCGTAGGAATAAGATCCATGATGGGAGAGATGGAGGGATTTGCATATTCAATGGAGGACGAGGTTAGTGCTCTAGAGACAGCTTGAGATATATACAATGGATTTTGCACAGATTTTTAAAATAAAATAACTAAAAGTAATCTGAAAACTCGTAAACCTGGAATACTAGAACTTGCATGTACAACATTTGTTAATAAAGCACTAATACAGCTATTGTTACACATATCATTCCTTAACCACACAATTTCCATTCATTCTGATTTTTTCAGCTAGGTACCCATGTATTCCAAAACATGGTTAACCCTGCTAGTATTTACAGCATTTAATATGCCTTACGGAAGTGCTATGTAATGTCCATCAAATCCCCCTCTTATAAGTAAAATAGGCCATGGTCTAGAAGACCGTTAAGCTAAAACCTTATTAGGTTAGTATTTGTCATGTTCATGTATTCTTAAATCCTGCCATTTTATTGAGGTTATTTATTTTATTTGTAAAAATTGTATGTACATTGTTGGTCTTAGGTCAAAGGTTCCCAAATTAGGGCTCGCAACCTAAAGTTTTATTTTTTCAGTAATTTCTAATTAAAACATGAAGCTCATATATAGATTCCTTATATACAGAGTGATATATCTCAAGCATTTATTTTTTTTATGTTGTGGATTATATCTTACATCTCATGAAAACCCAAAAGTCAGTATCGTAGAGAATTAGAATATTAAATAAGACCAATTTAAAAAAAAGGATTTGTAATACAGAAATGTTGGTCTACTGAAAGATATTTACAGTATATGCACTTATTTGGTCAGTGATCCTTTTTGCATAAATTACCGCATCAATGCGGCGTGACATGGAGACACTCAGCCTGTGGCACTGCTGAGGTCTTACCGAAGCCCAGGTTGCTTTGATAGTGGCCTTCAGGTCATCTGCATCTCTCATCTTCCTCTTGACAATACCCCATAGATTCTCTATGATAGTTTAG
This sequence comes from Duopalatinus emarginatus, assembly GCA_028565595.1. Taxonomy (NCBI): domain Eukaryota; kingdom Metazoa; phylum Chordata; class Actinopteri; order Siluriformes; family Pimelodidae; genus Duopalatinus; species Duopalatinus emarginatus. Next base: position 7,613,889 of record JAOVVF010000039.1, on the reverse strand, counting down.
GTAAGGTGAGCACTGCAGGTGTCATGGGCACTGCAGGTTTTCAAAGGAACAGAGCTCATCAGCCTGTTTAACATCACTGTTTAGGAAATCGACAAATGTTGATAGTTTGACTTGGAAGCCTGATAGGAATGTGTTGGCTCTGATGTGCCAGCTAGTCAATGTCATTTTTAAATGTTCCAGATATTCTGCATAAGATAAGTGCAAGTATAGGCAGGGAAGCGCTCTGTCCATTGCAGTGTAGTATATTTGGTTCATCTAACTGAACATTTTTGGATTGTGGGAGAAAAACGGACCTCCCAGGGGAAACCCATGCAGATATGGGTAGAAGACAAACTCCACACAGAAGGGCTCTACACTCAAGTAATGTTAACATTACTTAAGTGTAGAAATGAAATGGTCAATGAAAATTACTGTTGTCTTTAACATAATGTTATGTTCAGTTTAATTAAGCCTGAAGCAGTTCTTGATGGGATTTTTTTTTCTCCTGCTTCAGGGTTGCTGGAGGAGAACGACATCTTTCGGAACGCACAGGCAGGGGTCCTCATCAGTACCAACAGTCACCCTGTACTGCGAAAAAATAGGATATTCGATGGCTTTGCTGCAGGTGTGTGGAGAAAATGTTTAAATCCTTAAAGAGTAATTTTGTAGAGTATATAAATGTGCCATATGTCTAATCATTTGAATGTATAAAACAGGTATTGAGATCACGAACCATGCAACTGCAACTTTAGAAGGAAATCAGATTTTTAACAACCGCTTTGGTGGGTTATTTCTCGCATCTGGTGTCAACGTGACCATGAAAGGTGAGTAAAAGTGGATAGTCATGAGTGGATCTGCTTGCTGAATATGTAAGGCTTTTTTTAAAAATAAACAATCATTTTTAAACACAGATAATAAGATTATGAACAATCAAGACGCCATTGAAAAAGCTGTGAGCCGTGGACAGTGTCTGTATAAGATTTCCAGTTACACCAGCTATCCAATGCATGATTTTTACAGGTAACACTATTCCACAGGCTTAGTTCCTATTTGAAAACATTAAGTTTAGACAATTTTACATGGAGAAGAACTGACCAAGATCATTTTTTTTTTCCTCCACGCAGATGTCACACCTGTAACACAACAGACCGTAATGCAATTTGTGTGAACTGCATCAAAAAGTGTCATCAAGGACATGATGTGGAGTTTATTAGACATGACAGGTCAGTCCCATCTCTTGTACTTTGCAGTGCGACAGTTAAGTGCGCTTCTGAATTTTAAGACCTCTATTACTGAAAGTCTGAGTTTTTGTCCTCTGTGTAATCTGTGTAATGTTTTTTCTTCACAGGTTTTTCTGTGATTGTGGTGCTGGAACATTGTCAAACCCATGCACGTTAGCCGGAGAGCCGACACACGACACAGATACACTGTATGACTCTGCGCCTCCTATAGAGTCCAGCACACTACAACACAACTGAGTCTGTGACCTCAAGGGACTCCATACCACTCCTTAGTGATGTACCGATGATCCTTTTTCCATTTCCATATAATACCAACATCAGTGCTTAAAGGAGTGCCCAATGCATAAATATGCAGACTCGGTTCTATTACCAGTTAAACATTTCAGTACAGTGGCACTAAGTAAGATTGTTTCAGATATTCACATCCAAGATCTATGTTGTCATTGCTTACAGCATAACCTGTCAGTGGAACAGAGAATGTGTCAGATGTAAATCCAACACATCAGATTGGTGGAACCCTCGCACTCCTAAATACAGTGCAGAAATCAGTACGTCTAAAAACTGGCCTAAGACGACAACTAGTAATGCAAGACTAGCATTCCGCTGGGGATATAGTTACCCTGCTTTGTTTTCCAAGAGGTGGATGGGTGATGCATGAAAATGTTGAGTCTTAAGGCATAGACTGATTTTGGGGAATGCTAGACAGAAACTTGGTAAAAGATTGCTGGTTTATATCTGAGAGCAGTCTCTTAGTGCCTGTCTCCAACTACTATGATTTATGTATGGTGATAAATGACCAGCACTGCAGCATTTTTAAACAAATTAACTGGTATTCAATTTTCATGCTTTCTCATAGTTTTGTATTTTCAAGTGAAAATCTTAAATGTACTTGATTGTTTTTTTTAATTTTATTTTATCAAATATTAATTTGGGGAGTTGTTATACCTTTTGGACTCAACTGTAATTGTACTCATGGTGCAGGATGTATTGTTCTTTCTGTGAAAGAGATTTATCAGGAAAAGTGAAAATGAAACACTAGCATTGCTGTTTTTTTGTTTTAATTAAAGGGTTTTAAAGGCAGAATGAGTGTTTTCACAAGCTTAATAGAGTAAACATTTATGCCATTTCTATGTTCTTAATTTAAAAAAAAAATACCAATTTAACACCCCCCCCCCCCCCCTTTTTTTTTTTTTTTTTATGACTGTATAACCCACCTCTCACTTGTCCTTTTTGGGATTACCCTTTCATTGGCTAATAGCAGATTTGTGACTGCTTAAATAGTTATTGTAGCATTCTCATAACATCATTGATTTGTTTCCTTGTCCTCAAACGTCCTGGGTGAAAGAGTTATACCAAATGAATAAGCTGCTACTCTGCTTCAGTAGTTGTTAGATCAGATTAATACTGATTAGTTTTTTTTTTTTTGCTTTGACTTTTTCTTACAGCCACATTTGGTAACTGGCTATTCATCCAGCCTGAATTATATGCATGGTCTATGACAGCTAGATTTAGTATTTTGTGAAGTATTTAATCTTTATGGAGATGTTAATAACAAATATTTAATTTCCTAGTGAAAGAGAGAAAGTGTGCATTTTTAAGAATAAACTTTATTAGATCATGTTGGTATTAGTGAAAATATTTTCCAGTTGAACAGTAGGCTTCTTATGCAGAGTACAGTTTTCTTTACTGCAGGTTGCCAATCATCTGAACCAGTCTGGCAAACTGCTCATGGTTAGCTGTGGAATCTTCAGCAAATGAACACACTTTCCTACGGAGAGAATATAAATAAATGTAAGAATTTTAACACACTACAGAGAACCTGCTATAAAAATAAATAAATAAATATAAATATATATATATATATATATATATGTTTCTCACTTGAAGATCCTCAGAGCCATGGTGCTCCTCTCAAACTCGCGGGCTTTACGATGTCCTGACTGAATCACCTCTTCAGGAATATCAGCGAGGCGTGCAGCATTAAAGCCATAGCTCTTGGGACAGGCACCACTGATGAACTTGTACAAGAAAGTGATGGTCTCCTGACTGGGATCCTCATCACACTCATTCTCAACCATGCAGGCCTGAGTGCAAATGTTGTAGAAAGATGACAAGTCTTAACCAAAACTGCATTAAATCTGAGTCATGACCCTCTAATATGTAATAGACAACTGCAGTTTACATTTCCCTTCCTTGATAAATGGTGCCTGGCTGCAACAGACGACAGATTATAAAAATCTGCAAAAACTTATGATAACTAGCATGACACTGCATGACTCGCCTGTAAGTGAAACTACACTGCATTTTTATTACAAAACGTTCAAAAGAAAATACAATGTGTTTAAAGCAGTTTTTTAAATCCATTGCATTTCCGCAATGAGTTTAATTAAATTTGGCTTTCATTATGTTGTATGATGAATGGGTACAAATTAAATGTCTAAAGAAAATAGATTAATTATAATCATATGATCAATCTCAGGCTGAGCTAAAGAATAAATAAGACTCACCATATGACCAAGTTTAACAGCACAGTCTTGAGCATAGTCTTCTACCAGGGAGTGGTAGTGTGTGGAGAACAGAGTTCGGCAGCACAGCCTCTTTGACAGTTCTTTCACCACGGCACTTGCTATGGCTGTGCCATCATAGGTGGCTGTACCCCTGCCTATAGCCAAGCACATTAAATGTGACACAGACGGTGTGTTGGGTGCATTTTAGACTTTGAAGAGGAAAAAACAGTAAGGAAATGTTAAAAACAACAAACGTGGTGTTACCCAGTTCATCTAGAAGAACGAGTGAATGAGTGGTCCCATGTAGGAGGATACTGGCTGTTTCACTAAGCTCCACGAAGAAAGTACTCTCTCCTATTGTTACAGAACAGGTAAACATGAACATCTAGACAACATCAGCTTCTCACTATCACTTATTTCTTTCACTATAAAATGTTTTGCTTTTTTTAAAAATTAACTAGCACATAATACAAAAGGGGAGGCACCTCACCAGACATGATGCGATCTGATGCCCCAAGGCGAGTGAACACTCTGTCCACAGGGGTTAGGCGCAGGCTTTCAGCAGGCACATAGCACCCCAACTGTGCCAAGATTACAACCAGGCCACACTACAGCAAAAAAAATAAAAATTGCACAGGGCTACATTTCTTCTCGTCACCAAGAGAAATGACTTTAAAAAGCATGAAGCTATACAGCCAATGTTTCCCCAGACTAGTTACAACTCTGTCCATTTTAAAGGGCAACAACCTCCATGGAAAAGATTGTTAAAAAAATATTTGACAAATAAATGCAGCACAAATCCTGCTTATTCTAATAACACTGTTTTCTTTAGTTTTTCCAGCAGGAACAGCAGCTGCTCTCAATTCAAAGGAGCTTTAAATTTGCATCTACATAACCTAGTATCAACCCCAACATAATGACAGTGAAAAGTAAAAATCCAATCAAGGCAGAGTTAAATGTATTCACTAATTAGAACTTTGCCAGTCCACAAGAATGAACTCACCTGCCTCATTAGAGTGGACTTGCCTCCCATATTTGGCCCTGTAACAAGTACACATGGGGCTAGTGCCTTTTTGTTGTCTTCATTCTCCTCTTCCTCATTGCCAGGACAACCAATAAAAATGTCATTGGGGATGAAGTCATCACCAAAATAGGTTTTGGTGACGCAAGGGTGCCGGGATCCTCTGAGGTCCAGGAAAGGGGAAGAATGGGGGCTATTACCAGGCAAAACAATCTCTGGTCTTACCATCTGTCCATTCCCACTCTGGCTGTATCGGGACAAACTCAACAGCACATCTGCAATAGCAGACAATAACACAGTATTGTACCCTGTTTCACAAGGCATGCATTCAATGAACTCAATAAAGTACCTAACTTTATAAAAATACTAAACATGCCCATAATCCATTTGTGATTTATTCATTTTCATAATAATGTTTACGGAAATATGCACTCACCAAACACTTTATGTGAAAATAGGGTCAAAACCTGAAGTGAAAGTATTTGCCTACTGTGCTTGTACACAGAGGAATGTGACCTCCTCATTTAACCCATCCGTGAAGTGAAACACACACCAGTGAACACTAGGGGGCAGTGAACACATCTGCCCAAAGCGGGGGGCAGCCCTAAACCAAGGTGCCTGGGTATAATTTGAGACATTATACTAATACAGATTAGGATCTTTCTTTGTATTCAAAATATCCTGCAGATATTTCAGGTACATGTTCATTCTTTGACTCTCTTGTTGTACTACATCCCTACAACAAGCTGTTTATCCTGCTACTGGATTGCAGGGGGTGCTGGAGCCTATCCCATGGCTCATTGGGTGAAAGGCAGGGAAACATCATCCCACAGGTGTTTAATTGATTTGAAATCCAGTGAATGGGAAAGCCACTGAAGAACACTGAACTCACTGGCGTGTTCATTAAGCCAGTTTGAGATTACTTTTGCTTTGTGACATTGTATTACCCTGCCTTAAAAAATTTAATTCCTCAGACCAGGATACATTTTCCCGTGATAACATATTGTGTGTTGAACCATTCAGTGGAAACTCTGAGGACATCCCAAAAAGATCACAGAAATACTCAACCCAGCCTATCTGGCACCAACAACCGTGCCACAGTCAAAATCACTGAGATTACATTCAGATGGTTGATGTATGCATTACCTGAAGCTTGATGACTTAAAGAGTTTAGTGGCTGTATAACATTGAGAGCATTGATAGGTAAAACTTTTCATTGTGATTTTAATTTACATTTATGAATTAATTTATGAATTTAAAAATGGGATGAAATTTAATGCTGTAATTATGTAGTGATGACACTGGGGGAAAAAAAATTAACAAGTAATTACTTTTGTTCTTACCAAGAACTGACATGCACTCCACAGCAGTCTGCCAATCTCTGTAATTTTTATCAAAGTTGTAAAACAGTCTCCTCATGCAGTCTTTCAGTGCAGCATCCCTTTTGTCCTCCCAGCTCTGCAACTCTGAGAACATACGCTCGATCTCTTTTGTTGAGTATCTCTTCCAGCCCTTCTTTGTTGACCTCACCTCATATTCTTCTGGTATGTTCCTCTCAGAAACACTATCTGGAACCTCCATTTGATAGCGGTTTCGTCCTGTGCCCCAATAAGAAAGATTCTTGCAGCCAAGTCTTTTTTTCTGTCGATCCAAGTATTCCTGAAGATTTCTCTCGCACTCCTTGATCCCACTTAAAGCCTGATCATACTCTGGGTCAAAGCCAGACTTGGGTGTAATCACACCAGTTGTACGTGCTTTTTGATGGTCGAAAGCTGTATCCCAGCGTTTAAGCTCCGGTTTAAGATCAGGAAACAGGCCCTCATTACTTTTTGTTTTTAGGATCACAACTTGCCGAAGTAATTTGGACTGGAATCCTACTGAAACAGATTCCATGATTGACACTATTTCCTGCATGGTTTTGAATCCTTCCAGTGCTGAAAGGAAGTCAGCAATCTTTCGTTTGCTATAGACGATCTCCTCATAAAAAACTGCTCTGCTGTCTGGATGGTCCTGTTCCTTCAGAGGTGTACCCATACTATGGATTTTGCTGAGCAACCTTTCAAGGTCTGGAAGTTTTTTCAGGAGCTCTGTAATCTCAGTAGCTTGTGCTGGAGCAGCCATTAGGTCTTCAAGAGCATTCAGTCGATCATTAATGGATGCTGGGTTACAGAGGGGACCACACAGCCATTGTTTTAGCAGCCTCTTGCCAAACGGAGTACAGCATGTGTCCAATTGTTCAAGCAGAGTACCTTCAGTGCCTCCAGAACTATTCTGAAGAATTTCAAGGTTGGCCAGTGTTACTCCATCCAGCACCATGCGTTGACAAGTTTGGGCAAAGAAATTCGATGCATTCTCTGACTGCTGCATCTCCACATCCACTGGAACATATTTCTGAAAGTTAGCCATGGAGAGAAGTTCTTGATCAACCAGACATTTTTTAAGATAGAATATGCATCCTCCAAGTGCAGAGAGAGCAAGTTCATATCCTTCCTTAGGAGTAAGACCTAGCGAGTCACTTTCAGAAATCATCACTTTTAGAGTGCTAGGAAGAGCTGGTCCTGAAGAATTACTATTCTCTTCTTTACATTCTTTAAAGTAATCTTCATCCGCCAAGGTTTTCAGGGTTTTCTGTGCATCCCAGAATTGCGAGCCAGCACTGAGACCCTCATGCATTGCTGAGGACAGAGCAGCCTTGAAGATTTTCCGTGTCTCAGCTGACAAATTACCTTTTTCAAATAGCACTTGGGCTGGCATATAATGCGCCAGTAAGGTCCTCAAACGGGAACAGTGGCGGTCATCTTGGAACTGGCCTACATAAAACTGACCCACAGAGCTATCAATAAAGCAGACCCCATATATGTGGCATTGGCCTGCATTTTCCTCCTGATTTTTTTCTTTCACACTCAGCAGGTACTTGCTGTCAGCCTCAGAAGGAGCACCATCAAGCACACTATATGTCCGGGTTCCTCGAGTGATTACTCTGCATACTTCTCGCCGAACTACGCGGTCAAATTTAGTGGGACGCGCCATAGCCTTGCATCGTGCTTCCATCATTTCAGGGGTCTCAGTTTGTTCTACACGTGCCACCTTGTAACCTTTTTGTACAAGCACATCAGAGAAACGGCCAAAACCTATTTCAGGGAAACCAGAATGTGCCCAGGTACCTTTCATGAAAGTAAGCCCCAATTCACTGACACCAATCACAGCATCCATGTGGTAGAGCTCATAAAACTTGCCTACTTTATAGAAAATAACAGTATCAAACATCTCTGACTTGAGCTGCCACCATCGGCGCATACCAGGTGTAACCCTGTTATGGAAGTCATCAGGCACGTACAAAGTAGTTGGATCATAGTCATTATCTGATTGACGCCTCCTCCGAGCATCCTTTCTTTTTCCATCCTGCAACCAATCCAATTTTTCATGGTCCCACACACCAGCCCCATCTAAGTTTCCTGCAGCACTACCCTGACTTTCAAAGCTGTCTGGAGCAGAAAAAGCAGACAGACGTGACTTTGTGTCAGTTGCAAGCCCCACGGGATAGCTCTTGTGAACCTCTGAGGGTGCAGCTGTACTCTTTGTTTTGGTCGTTTTCTCGGATACACGTTTCCGTTTTACAGGTTTTACAGGACTATCTGGTTCAGATTCGGGTGTACTGTCCTCTGCTTCACTGATGACCCCTTCTTCATCTTCACTGGTGCTTTCTGTCTGATCTGGCTTGAACTCCTCACCAGAATCCTCACTGTCTGAGGCCACCACGATACGCCGGCGTTTCTGAGCATGCTTTGCTGCACGTGATGAGTGCCTGCTAGGCTTCACTTTCTGAACCTCTTCTTCTGATACTTCTTCATCCGACAGTGTTGATTTTTCAACCTAAAGAGAATGCGATTTCATTTAATAATAAATGATAATCTATATTATGTTCATATGTATTTTAAATACATGTTTCTTGCTATACATGTTTAACGTCAAGCGGGCAGGAACTTCCGGCATTCCATCAGCAAATAAAACCAGGCACCCTTCTATTTTATCCATCCTAGGTCAAAACATACAATTAACTAGGGTATTACAGACACTCTCCAAAAGCATGAGGGTTAAAAGAAAAAACACACATGCTATGCTTTAAAAAAAACAAAAAAACATACATTTCTATAAAATATTTCTCAGTACATTTTTTTCTCAAGAACATGTCAAAGCTAAACCAATATACAGATAAATATTCCAGTAATTTTTTTAAACTAATAATTGAATTATTTAAATATTCTTTAATGTTAATTAATTAATGTTTAACACAATTTACACAGAATACGCATTAAACAATGAAACATTTACTAAGATAAACATACATACTATTTTTTAAATAGACGCTCAAAATATATACTTGACGTTTCTTCTTACCTCCATCATTTCTTCATCCTCTGCTTCATCATCAGAGGCATCAGTACAGACAGGGATCTTTAGTCTCTGTTCAGGAGTGTCCTGCAGCACATGGTCTGCCAACTCCATTGCCCTGATTATCACAGGCTTGCCGCAGTAGAACAAACCACCTGTTTTGGCATCTGCGCTGTCTGAACCTGGTAGATGTAACCAAAGTCACACAATGTTTGATTGCTTACTCAGTTTTGGTATAGCTTCAGATACACACCAGACAACCTCAGCTCACCTTTATATTCTCGAATGTACTTCTTTCTGACCCAACCCCTCGTCGGTGGCTCATCAAAAAAATGGACATGCACTCTCTGATCTTGGCCTCTGCCCCTCATCTGCTGCCCAGTCAGGGGCTGGGGGACTATCATGCAGGGCCACCATGGGTGTCCTTCCAGTTTCGCCCATACCAGATCACCAGCACTGGGGTGGAACGAAGAGCTGAAAATGGTTCAAATTTCACACACTTTATAGTTTTCCTCACACTTTTTATTGCTATTTCTTTAAACTTTTGAAGCTATTAAGATAAAGTTTTGATGGACTGATGTATGATATACATTTTGGTCATGGTTTATTGGCTGACTGATGACTAATCCCTCATTCAGACACTGTCTCAGATCTCAGTTTATTATCACTAACATATAAACGAGTGTAAAATTATCCATCTGGTCAGTTTATGATGTCCTTATTCTTATTAAAACACCAATGCAAACTCATTCTTGATTAGCCATTAGCCTCACTATGTTGTTCAACCTGCTGTAGGCATTTACTACAAACACACACAGCAGTTAAATCAGTTTATTTTCCTCAAACCTCTGATTTGTATCCGCAACTCTCTGTCCAAAAATCTGCCCATGAGCGACTTTAGCCTTGGCGGCTTTTTCCGCAGTCTTCTTGTTGTTAGCAGCGGATACTTTAGCTTTCTCCTTGGGGGAACTGTTAGATTTGGGGACTGAAGAAGGCAAATCTGCTTCGGTTGGAGACGGATTAGATTTAGTTTTAGCGACGGCAGGCGGTGACTTGGTAAAGAAATTAAACAGAGAACTTTGCTTCGCCATGACTGGTTTAAACTCTTATCACAAGCGCTAAAGCTGCTCCACATCCACACACAGCCTGGGCGGATCTCTGTGTGTTCGCGGGAAAGTGCAAAGAGGAAGTGGGCGGGGACTGTGCGTGTGTGTGTGTGTGTGTGTGTGTGTGTAGGCCTGTAGACTGTATATTATATTTTACCGCCACTTACTGGACTGGAGTATGGAGTCAGCCATCAGGATTTAACACTGTGTGTGTTTAAATGTTGTATTGTCATGTAAAAATTATCTATCTATATTAATGATCATAACAAACATAAAAGATAAAGTTTTTAAGGTATTGGACTTCTGACCATTGCTGGGCCCTTAAACGAGGCCCCGAACCTTCAACTATTCAGTATTAATAAGATAAATGTAAGTCAGTTTGGATAAAGAGGTCTATCTGTTTACACTGTCCCAACTGGATAACATTAGTTTAACTGCTGCTATAAAGTGTACAATGTTTACAAAAATGTATACAACTTGTCTGCCAAATGCTAAGCATCACGGGCAACAGATCAGACCCACTGCATCCAGGACAGCATCTTTAGGGGCAGACTGATAGAGCTGCACTGTGACAAACAACATGTGAATCCAGTGGTCTGTCCATCTTAAAAAAGCCTTATCTTAAAAAAAAAATTTAAACAATTTTCCTCATAAATTCCTAATTTTTCTTTGTTTTGTGACACCTCTTACTCATCAATGTTACTTTTCCCCTGATGTCACAGAAACCCTCCTTACTTTCTTTTTCATACATCATGTAATGTAATAATACATTTATTTATATCTTTCTCACAGTATGTACAGTGACCAGTTAAATGCTGATTAACTTAGTAGTATTATAACTTTAATATGCTTCATTTTGTTTTGCTAGCTGCTCTGCAAACTCATTTTCTTTTACCCCATGTACTGGCACCCACAGAAAACTTACAGACGGTCCTAGATGTTGATTTCTAAGAAGGATCTGGAGGATATGATGAAAAGAAGATGAAAGTGAACTATTTTGCCTTACTGTGTTTGCACACAGAAGGAATGTGACCTCCGCATTTAACCCCTCCATGCAGTGAAACACACACACACCAGTGAACACACTTGCCCGGAGCAGGGGGCAGCCCCAAACCACGGCGCCCAGGGAGCAGTTAGGGGAGTTAGGTGCCTTGCTCAAGGGCACCTCAGTCGTGTCTTGCTCTGGGTGGTGATCGAACCGGTTCCCTAACCACTAGGCCACGGCTGCCCACCCAGGCCAACCTCGGACTATTTGTTCAGCTTACACGGTGTTGCTTGGGAGTCTGTTCTTATTAGCTGCATTTTCTCTATCCACAGTAGAGCCAACATCATTGCTGCCAATTCTCCTAAGCATCCTGTTTTTAATTTCTGATTTAAACTGTGAAATGTACAGAGGGGCTCCTACCCGCCCTGACACTGTGCCGTTAGATGTATTCATAAATATCCTATCTTATAAGATATAAATATCTTATATATTTGTTCTAAATATATTCTTGCTCTTTGCCCTTTTGATGCTTATATACTGTTCACTGTTTAGTGTCACTGTGCTGCTCTAAATCTGCACTGGACAGAGCCATGGAGAGACTGCTGACAGCATCACAGTACCACTTAGACTTGTCAGCCCTATAAGCAGAGGTGATTTATCCTGCCTGTGGGCCCAGGGGCTATGGCTGGTCTTGGAGTTTTTTATCAACTCTATACACAACACAACACAAGACAACTGAGATCCTTCCAAACTAATAACTAATAACAAGGTTATCAAACACATAGTAGAAAACAACATGATGAAAATTAGCTGACAGTTAACTGGTACAATCATTGAATACAGATCCAGTAAAAGAATATCTTGGCTAGTAGGGTTCACACCTTGGTTAACTGACCTTGATTGCTCTCAGAATGTGACACTGAATTAAACAAATATTAGCAATTTATAAACCGTTATTTTGGGGATTTTTTTCATTAACTCCTGTTCTCGTGTTTCTTTTTCTTTTTGGACTTTCCTTTTTTGAACCCCACTCTCATACTTTCTAGCCTCAGACATTTTGATAACGCGCTAAATCTAACAATGGGCTGAAGCCCTGGTAAGCCCATGCATTAAGTTGCCCTTGCCTATAAGTCATGCCATTTTATCTGATTTTCTTTGATCTATCCTGATTTTCATTTCTTGTACAGGACACTCTTCTTACTTCTGCTAAATTACTGTCACTATGCAAATTAATAAATACCTCAGCTAACATTTTGGCTTGGTCATTTCTTAGTCTGTAATTGTAACTTTCCACCTCTCTTCAGGATAGAAACAATGGTCTGTATTGCCTTTTATTTTCCTGATTATAGTTTTTCTTCTAATAGATTACTAAAACTGGCCAAACTGGCCATAACACTTACAAATACTTTCTTTTAGCCATACATATTACTCTACATTGTACTGCCCTTTTATACCTTATAAATTTGATATAATGAAACTATTGGGTGCCCCATGGAACTTCTTTCCTCCCTATGCTGCCTTTTATTTTCCACTGGCTCATTAGCAGAGTGACATAAAATTCCTTTTAACTTTCTATTAAAGTCTTCTATACCATTCTCTAATGTTATTTTCTCATTTTTCTCACTGCTGGTATCTGAAACTGATCCCCAACTTTTCTTCCTCTTGGTTATAATTTTTCAGTCCAATTCTCCTGTCCAATACATTTTTACCTTTTTTTGGCTTAAAGGAGCCATTTAAATTGACTGGCAGTGAATACAAATTTTTAGGTATTTGCCAATTTAATAGCAATAATAATCATAAACACTGTACATATTTTAGCTGGTCAAATTGTGTATATAGCAGCCAAGTCTCATGAATTGTTCTGAAGCTGAACCTGAAGATCTTGACAGTTCTGTACTAAAGTCACATCTTGCAAGGATACACAAACCCTGATTAGAGGCCAGTAGTAGGTCATTTACTATTTTTATCAGCGCTGTCTCTGTGCTATGATAAGTCTTAAATCCTGACTGATAATTTTCATGAATATTGTTTCTGGTAGTATCTAAGTCAAAAACCATAATAACACTACAAGATCAAAACAAGGTGTGCTACTGACAGTGTGGTGTCTTGGATTTTGAAAAGAAACCTTAAATCCATAAACCGAGACACTGGGTTTTACTCAAAACAGGTTAAAGCAATGAACGTAATCAGGAACATAAAATGGGTTGGGAATGAAAATTCAGGAAACTGATAATGGGTGTGTGTGTTCCCACATCTGCTCTCTCCTGCTGTACTTTGAATCCACTGCAGATGTGGTTTTAAGTGTGACATTCCAGAAATAGAGAGGTGGCTGAAAACCTAAAGCATTCTGGAAAGGGGTTAATTTTCTGGCAGTGTGGTGCATGGAGTTTTGGGCATTCCCAGGGAATGTACTTGGTTCAGGTTTGTTACTTTTCGCTGCATTAATGGTAGACACATTTCCCCAGCTAGTGACCTAAAATGCAGCAGCACTGACAATCTTATACTGGGGCAAAATATTTTGCTCTAGCATCACTAAGAGCTTTTCTATAATTCACAAGACTTTCGTTCCATGCTGTTTGAAACTAGTTTAGTTTGATTTTGTTTGAAGTTTTTTGTGTGATCTTTCTTAGCGTTTATTTAGCTTTACGCACACTAGGGGGCAGTGAACACACTTGCCTAGAGCCTACACCTGCCAGAGAACAATACTCTGCAAAATGAAAGAAATTGGAAAACAAATTTCAAGCATACTGCTGTCTTCAAACGCATCAACCGCAAAGTATTGAACATTGAGTATTGCATTTGTATATCTTGTTCTTATCACAGGTTATGCACACAGGTAATTTTGTAAGTCGCTCTCTTAAATATCATAAATGTAAATGTAAATTTATCTGAGATGGTCTCTGCCTACAACAGCCATGTCCACTTTTCAAAAGGCCATCCTGGATTTATATCAAACATTTGGGTGGAATGCAAGCCTACTGAGTTCTCCTAAATACTGGTTCTCCTGGGAGGCAGATGTGCATGAAAACCAAGGGCGCAGGGGCAGCATTAAATTCTATAGACACCCACTAAATTCCCAGTGCTCCATATCTGAATACTCCAGCAATTAATGGCTGAGGGGTTTATCTTTTAAGCTATGTCCGGAACATGGCTGCCATCTTAAAAGCCACCATATTGGAAGGGTAAGTTTTTTCCAATGGAAAGGAAGTCATGTAGCATATCAAAGAAGACCAGAACCAGGATTGAGGTGATTTTGATGTCTGGGGAATGCAGCTGCCATATCATAGCCACAGACTCAGACCCAGAAAAACCACCAATTTCACACAGTGCTGTTGCATCCCTTATTGGCAAATTCTGAGAAACTGGGACTGTGGACAACACAATGTCTAAAATGCAGCATGCAATATCTCGCAGCAGAATATGGAGTCTGCCAGTCATCCCTTTGTATGGATTTTTCATTCCAATAAGTGGCACCCCTTCAAGATCTAGCTTCAGCAGAAACTATCAGAGGATAAACCTGATAGACGTGTTGAGTTCTGCACCTGGGTGTTAGACCAAAATCAGCAGGATCCTGCATTTGCAAAGGACATTCTGTTGAGTGACAGAGACAATTTTTATGTCAGTGGTGAGGTCAACCACCGAAATGTGAGGTAGTGGAGTGACAAAAACCCTCACAACACCCCAAAGTTGTAGGTGATGCAAAGATACCAGTGTGGAATTAGACCTGTTTTCATCAACCAGACCTTAAATGCTCAGCACTACCTGACAATGCTACAGGAAACAGTGCTCCAATCCATTCTGACTGTAAATGGTAGTTTCCCCTGTTAGTTCCACAGGTTGAGGCTCCAACACATTACAGGGCAGGTGTTCATCAGTGGCTGGATATTCAATTCTCTGGTCATTGTATTGGCTGCTGTTGTCCTGTGAAATGGCCGTCCAGATCACCCAACCACACATCAAATAGCTGTGCATCACAGGGAACATTCCTGGTTGTTGTTGCAACTTTTAGAATGACCATGTCATGTAACTGAATAACTTCTGTTCATTTGAAACCTAAGATAAGAAATATGAATAATATGCTATTATTGTTTTCTTATTGCAAACATTGTTATACAATGCACATATTATGCAGGCAGGCAAAAAGTGGAGAGAAAGGAACAGTCTAACTGGTAAGTGAGATCAGAGATTTCTAATCCTGTATTGGCCTTTGTGAGCCTGATGTACATCAGAGCAGAGATTCACAAACAATTTGGGTTTTCTGGCAACAGAAATCTGTATCACCTAGAATCACGTTCAGTTTGCAAATTTACCTTTTCGTGTGTTTTTCTAATAATAAACAAAAGTACAGATATTGATGCATTTTGTTCTTTTATGAGCTGTTTGTCGCAATTCTACAAATTTTACAAGTTTTTCCACATCACTATGCTAATAGTATACAAAAAGGTTTTACTTTAACCTCTGACAAGGACATTTATTATTTTTTAAAATCTTTTAAAATGCTGGTGTGTGTGTGTCCGTCTTCGGCATATGTGTGAATCATTTGAAAAGGTACAAAAAGCTGGCTGCATCTGCAAACAGAATACTTTAACTTTTTTACTTAAAGTACATTTAGGGGCACATACTTTATACTTTTACTTGAATAAAAAAATAATCATACTTCAAATTTATTTAAGTAACTTTTTTACAATGTACTAGTACTTTTACTTATGTAAGGGACTTCTGTACCACCTCTGCTTTTAACAGAGAAGTAATGCTCCTCCACACAAAGTGCACACAGGTAGACTATCGATCATGCTCCTGCCTTCCCATAAACGAGGCAATGAAACAGTGAGGATGGTCCTCTGAGATTCCTAACTGCTCCACTGAGTCCATGCTGGTCACATGACAAATGTACAGGTTTACAGTTAGACCAGACAGCATTCATAGCCTTTAATCAATATGGAAAGCAATAAAAGGAAATACCAAGTACAGAAAGGCATTAAGGACACCAAGAAATTTTGCATCAGCAATAACCCCAGATTACAGCAATGCAGCTATTGAGCCTAGTATCTATGGCTCACATAGTGTACCACTGCATAATACATGCTACTCTAGCAGTGCCTAATGTGCGATCATCCAGTACCAATAATATAAATGTAAATTACCTACAGAGGGAAAATACAAAGTAGATACTCCACTGCTTTAAATTATGACATCCTTATAGATTGGCAAGTTACAATTTCTATGGAGCCTAATACCAAAGATATTAACAGGGCCTATGTTCAGAAATCCTGCACTTTACATTGTGTGCATGGTTTCCATCTGACATTCATTATCATATTTCATTTACTGTTCACTATTTAAACTACTAGTTTTTCTTAGTTAATTTTAAATTACTTTACTTCACTTTTGTTTGTGTATATTAATTTAGTTTGTGTTGTAGTTGGTGCCTACTGTGCATTGTTTTTGAAAATAAAATATCAAAACAGTTTGAGCTGTGGATTTGGCATTGTGGACATCCCAAGTGTGTTAACTACATGTGGAAATCTGACTCCTGGTATTGTGCCTGCCTGTATCGTTAATCAGTGAGGGTGGGTGGTAGTTACTGTGGGTCACATGATGGGTCACATGGCTGCCTAGGAAGTATAAAGTTTGCTTTGTTGAGA
>JAOVVF010000039.1:7548338-7576687 GCA_028565595.1 Duopalatinus emarginatus | reverse complement strand
TGCACTTTTGTTTTTGTTTATATTCACACATCTGTGTCACCCAAATAAGGATGGGTTCCCTTATGAGTCTGGTTCCTGTCAAGGTTTCTTCCTTTTGTCATCTCAGTGAGTTTTTTTTTTGCCACTGTCGCCACCGGCTTGCTCATTAGAGATAAAATTTCAAAAAAATTCTATGAATGTATATTTAACCCTTTTCATTATTTCTGTAAAGCTGCTTTGGGACAATGTCCATTGTTAAAAGCGCTATATAAAAAAATTGAATTCAATTGAATTGAACATGTTGCTTTGCTTTTCACTATGCCTGAGTCTATGCTTTTATTTGTGCATACTTCATGCCAGGCCATGCTTTTGTGTTTTCTAGCCTTGTGTGTTTATGCTGTTGTGTTTTTGTGTTTCATGCTTGGCTTGTGTTAATTAAAATACACTTTGCGTCTCCATGCTTGTGTCCACCTTCTCTCCCTCTCTGTGACACAAAATACACTGTAACATTGTTTGGGTCTGGGAAATGAGGAGTCAGGACAAAGGCTTGGGGAAGCTCAACAAGGGGTTCTCTTCATTTCAATTTTTACTAATGTCTCTTTTCAGCGCTTTTATCCCTCTTTCACTGAAACACACATGCAGCTTGGTAGCTTAGCTCTCTTTCTCAAGGTGCTCTTCTCCACTTTTATTCCCCTGCACTCACTGAAAGACAAAATGCAATTCAGGAACAATTCTTTTGAGGTGAGAATCCTCACACTTACCTGACAGTTCAACCTGCTTCTCTACATTCGTAGCACGTAGACACTCGACCATAGCCCCGCAGCTACATACGGCAGCCATCCGCCTCCTGTCATTATCCCATGGTTAAACCTAGTGTCAAATAAAACTGAGCTGTGTCTAGCCGATCAAGAACTCATTAATGCGAGGCATAAGGTATGCATCAAATTTAGACACTGCATTGATTTTTCTCTACAAAGAGACGGACCATCCTGTTGGGTTTAGGCACAAAACCTACCAGGCTATTCTACTCACTGTAGCACTCCTTAATTACCACCATGTCAAGCATTGCCTAAGACTCTTCCTAAACCACCCAGGGGGTGAATTGGGCTGCCTTTATATTCACCTCTGGTCCCAGCTTCCCCATCTCCTGAATCACCATTACCAGGGTCAGAGGTAACATCTCTCCCCATGGTTTTATAAGATTGAGGTGATACATTTTCAGTGCATCACATCTATTAGTTCACCTGAACTGGAGAGGAGGCAGAGACAGGCATGGAGTTGCCTGGAATAACATTTCCCTGGGAGATTTTCTATTCTGTAAAAGCGTTCTTGATAACTCGCTATAGCTGATATGCCGATATATCGGTAACTACTAAAAAATAGGGGTGCGTGAGTACAACAATCCGCTGGGTGAAATGACCATCAGTTACTCTTACTTCGTGTCTCAGGGTCTCATCAATCATCTGCTTCAATAGGAAAGTCCCCTCTCTATGTCTTTCTGACATGGAGCTAATGTAGCAGCGACACCTTCCTAGTCAAAGTTGAGCTTAAGGCCCTTCATTTTTTTTCACTTCATGCCTTCATGGACACCATTTTCTGCACAGAGGGATAGTCATGCTTACCGTAAGCAAAAACTCTTAATCATACAGCATACACCTCTAACTTTTTGGGGAAGGCACTTTTTGGACACTTTCTGTGTCCACATACTGTTACTGAAATATACTCTAGTGTCTGTGTGTCTGTCTGAGTGTGCACTTGTGAGAGTATGCTTTTCTGGCATGGACCATTACTTTACTGCTTGTGCATCAGTTTAAAATATTTATAATTGTCAGTATTCCCCCAATCGTTGATGGTTGGCATCAGCTTATTTTTACTTTGGAGTCTTTTCAATTCAGCATATTTTGTTTAATTATAGTAATTCTTATTTTCCAAGCATTTGTTTGCATGCATTGTTTTTCTATGACTGTCAATAAAGAATGATCAATTCTTAACTATAACTTATATGCATATAAAAATACAATGGCCTACAAAAGTTCTGTTCCTTTTTTTTTATAAGCTTTTGTGTTCTTGAAATTATATGCCAATGAACTAGAAGTATGTATAAAGCATTTGCATTTCTGTCATTCACAAAACAACCCGAATCTTTCAACATCCTCTAAAATCTTTTAACAGTTTGTTTCAACATCAGATTTATAATAAGGAAATAGTGTGCAACTGCATATCGAACCATCTTAGCTGACTCTCTGTTTTGCTATCTCTTTCCCCTAGGCTTTGGGATGACAACCCCAGTGACAGTAGCTGGCAAAGTATTTCTGATCTTCTATGGTCTCCTTGGGTGCGCAGCCACAATTCTGTTCTTTAACCTTTTCCTTGAACGCATTATCACCCTCTTGGCTGTGGTGATGAAAGCTTTTAGGTTACATCGCTTGCGCACAAGTGGCCTCCTCCCACCAGGAATCTGCCAGGACTTTGCAGCCAGCACTCTTCCAGGCTGGAAGCCCTCAGTCTACCATGTGATGCTGATCCTGGGCCTGTCAGCTATCATTATCTCCTGCTGTGCCTCAGCCATGTACACCCCTATAGAAGGCTGGGCCTACCTTGATTCACTCTACTTCTGCTTTGTCACCTTCAGCACTATTGGTTTTGGAGACCTAGTGAGCAGCCAGAGTAAAGCCTACAGCTACCAGGGCCTGTACAGGTTGGCCAACTTCCTATTGATCCTGACTGGAGTCTGTTGCATTTACTCGCTCTTCAATGTAATTTCTATTGTAATCAAACAAGTGCTCAACTGGATGCTGAGCAAGATGAGCTGCCTATGCTGCCAGCGCTGCAACAAGGGTAGTGCTTTCTTGGGGCGCCGCAATGCCATCCGCCCTGGCTCACGCCTAAGACAGGGCAATTTTGGTAACCCATATAACTCCGAGGGACCTTGTGACAATGACCAGGAGGGAAGAAGGCTATCTGGTGAGATGATCTCCATGCGGGACTTGGCAGGCTCAAACAAGATATCATTAGCCATCATGCAGAAACAGCTTTCAGAGTCTGCAAATGGGTATCCCAGGACAGTTTGTGGAAGCTCAAGACACAATGGCTTTTCTGGTGGAGTTGGAGCTTTGGGTATCATGAACAACAGACTGGCAGAGACAAGTGACTCTAGGTAAAGGCATCTTATGGATCAAGGAAAGTGTTTCTAAGTACATGAGCCCTGATGTAGTGATGTATTTTGTTTTGACTACAGTCTGATATGACCTTGTAAGGAAACAGCATGATTTGCATGATGTATTTTAGGTATCCATTTGAGCCAGGATAAATATGATACCTCTTTTGTTTGGAAATTAGGCTACAACTCAAAAGGTAATGGATTTGTGTTTAATGGAGTAAGACTTTAAAGTGTGAAAACTGCATAATGATCTTCCTAAGCCTTTTAAGGGTACACAGTTACTCTAAAAGTGGGAGTGTTTGTAGTTAAGTGCATACAAGATTTTCTAGCTTTTACCTAGTTCTTCTAAATAAAACATTTGAAGTGCATAGTATAGCATAGCTATACTAACAATAACCAAACTTAATTTAAACATAGAGCATTGCTTTTGAGTAATATAGTCCTTCTATATTATACAGGATCAGCTCTCTGCACTGTAGGTTAAAGTTGCATCATTCTCAACTTTTAAGCATATTGCACACACCTATATTTTATCTATGCATCTTTCTTTTAGGATTATTGCTTGATATTTTTTTTGTAAATAATCTTGATTTTTAAAAAAAATCTAATGTAGAACATACATATGATAATTATGTTAATGCAGTTGTGATCCATTTGGGAATACTTGCAGTAATAATGACTTATGAGGATGAAAACCTAATTATTCTCATCTTCCAGTCATGAAATAAATAAGAATAGAAAAATAGTATGTGTACTTACATTAACTATACATACTAGTAAATTAAGTAAGTAATTTATTCATTTGTTTGTTTGTTTGTTTTGTTTGCTTGCTTTGGCAAAAATCACAATGAAAATGTATTGCATTAGATGATTAGAATTGAGTAGACACTGTATGGTACTCTGGTCCATTCTTCTAAAGGAAACTTTCAACTCAGGTGTATTTTTGGGATTTCCATCAAGAATTACTTTTCTCGTGTTCATATAGCAGCATTTGAAATATTTGATAAGATTTATATAAATGTTCTTCTGCACTCTAAAGTACATAAACATAGATCCCTGATTTAAAACTGATTAAATTTGCATGTTTCTTTTTTCTCAATACCCACAACTGTGATCAAAGGTTTGGATTTGATTCAATTTACTGATAAAATTGCATTTTAAAAAAGTTGAATATTGTGAAAAAAATAGTAAAAAAAGGTAAACTGTAATATTTATTCAAAGTCTTTTTTCTGTTTTACTATTGATCAGTATCACTATAGCTATCTTTATCAAATGGACAAGGATGTACAAAACAGAAACATCTAACTTCTGGCAAGTATGTTCATTTATTTGGTGGCATCACTATGCCATGGTATCAAGGCAATCACCTCATGGCACTGTAGTAGCCCAGGTTTGATAGTGGCCTTCACCTTGTCTATATTGCTGAGTCATGTGTAGAAGGTGTCAATGATCGTGTTCTGGATAAATGTCAGCAGTGCTCTTCATGATTGTGGATTCTTGTGCTGAACAAGACAGTGCTTATACTGTTAAACAATGAATCACTCACAATTGAAATGAAATATTCTAATAAAATTAAAGATACTGTTTTTTAATTTCTTGAACCATACTGATCAAAAATAAAACAAAAAAGACTGGAAATATTGACTTGTAATGAATAGAAAATAAAAATGAAAGTACCTTTTTGAATTAAATTATAAACTTTTTCATCATATTCTACTTTTTTGAGATGCACTAGTACAGTTTAGTCCTGTTTAAGACACTCAAACTCATTTTTTCTCAACTATTTTAAGTCTATTGAGTGATATATATATATTCATCTTCAAACAGTAAACGGTAAGGTCCATTTTTTTTGTTTAACAAGAGATTATATCTGCTGTAAACAGTGAAGAGACTCAGAGTTGAGAAGACCACCCCAAGTTTGACAAGATATTAAGTTAAGGAGGTGCTTTCTTTTGCTTTTATTTTTTATTTTTCATACATAATGTTAACCTATTTTTTCCTGTGCTGTTTTATATTACAAGAAGAGAACCCAGGGGAAATAAATTATTGAAATGGTGGCATTTCATATGGGGAAAGATATGTTGACTTGGTCCAGCCTCATGGAAACACTCTCCTTGTTACATGGTGCAGTGTATCGGGCCCCTGGTGGTTTCTAAAACATACATTCAGTACATTTACACATAAAGCATCTAATGTGTGCCTGGGTGCAAATAGTTTTGTTGACTCAGATACCTGGGTGCCTGTCTTTACCATGATACATACAACAGGGTGTATATAGCCATACTGGCTCTTCCACTCTGGGTGAAAATTGTTGGGTACTGACACTTGTGTGCTAATAGCATCTGCCTTTAAATATCCTTTACTTAAAAATGTATTTATTTTAAAACCATTGTGCTATTCGCTATAGATGGTGTGGTTACTATTTTTGTACATCTACAAGTCCATTCTACTTAAACAAAAGTGTCATAAACAAATTGCATCATTGTTTTTAAACAGAATATCTAATAACAGTTTTAAAATAATTAAAAATTGTTAATAAATTCAACTGTTTATGAATTAATTTTAGTAATAATTTGATGGGTTTGCTTTTTAATTGTTTTAACATTAATCAAATGTTTGTGGTAGCGTTCCACAAGCTTTTCACAAGCTGGAATTTTTGTTCATTACTCAGATGTAATGTAAATCGGCCAGGTTGTCCCCCTGTTCAAACATGCTTTTTCAGGTTAGACCACACATTTTCTTTGGGATTCAAGTTATGCCTTTGTGATGGCCATTCCAATGGCATTTTTTTATGCTTATGATAACCTGAAAACCTCAGTTTGACTTTTTATGCCAGTCTTAGAAAAGGGACATTTCAGTCCTGACCTTAACCTGACAGAACACCTTTGGGATGAATTACAGCGGAGACTGAGAGCCAGGCCTTCTCATCAATGTCTGACCTTACAAATGTGCTTTCAAAATAATGGTCAAAAATTACCATAAACAGACTCTTAAACATTGTTGAAGCTGTTATAGCTGAAAAGGCTGGACTGACATCATATTAAACTCTATGGATCAAGAATAAGATTTCACTCAAATTTCATATGCGTGTGAGGGCAGACAAGCAAATACTTTTCCTTCAGTAGTGCCTTTTGTGTTGATTTGTGGTTCAGTTGAACCTTTCAGACAAAAGTCCATTCCTGGGGTTTAATTTGTGCCTTCTTCCTAAACAAGAAAGTATCTGTATGTTCTCAAGGTTTTTATATACACATACAATTGTTTGTAGATATATTCGTGGTACCTTTGGTTGTTTGGTAATCGTTCCTATGGAGGAACCATTATTGTAAAGGTCCACAATTTGATTCCAGAGGTTTTGGCTGAGTTTATTTTATTATCCTATGGTATCAAAAGCAAAAAGGCATTCCCAGTAACTCGTAATTAAAACATATTGCCAGAATTGGGTAGCAACATGCTACATTTAATTACATTTACTTAATTATCTTTATTAACAAATTGTAATTTTACGAGTTGTTTTTAAAAAGGAGACTTTATACTCTTAATTGAGTATATTTAAGATGCATATTTACTCCATTACGGTTCCTCACATTCCTCTGTTACGTTTCAAATAAATTTTGCATGACTCATTTAAACATGACTCTCCAACTCTATTTACTATTTAAAAGCATCTTACTTCATTTGACCAAACAAACAGAGTTGTACACTAAACTACAGGTAATGTCTTTAATTGCGATGGGCTAAGTTATAGATTTCAGCCCATTGCTCATAGCAATGGCTTAAGTGGCAGAAAATGCTTTGGAAGAAGAGCTCCCCTGGCCTCATATCAAGGCAATATTATAAAAATAATAATATAAAAACAATATCTTAAGACCAAATGTAAGTTTTAAATGGATGATTTACAAATGCAAATGGATGTTTTACATTTTGCTTATGTGCTCATGTTATTACAATTAATTTGAAGATAAATTTTGATTTCAACATTTGACATGGTTGTTTGTTTGTGCTGCCTAAATAAGGCTATGATTTTGCAGTTCAATTTAGATGATTAAATAAGATCTAAGGAACACGCTCAGTATTTCAGTAGTATTTTTAGAAAAACTCTTACTTGTACTTTAAATAACAAATTACTACTTTTACTTGAGTAATAATTATATTAAAATAACAATACTTTTACTTAAGTTCAGTGTTTAGCTACTCTACCCAGCTCTGCAAATGGCCAATCAGAAGTTTATAAAAGTCAACACATCAATTTCTGATATATTTCAGACTGTTTAAAGACAAGGCCAATTTGGTGTATATAAATTGCTGACCCTCTGCAATTTTTGTTAAAGATTTGATTACAGATTAAAGCTGAAATAAATCTGTTTGTAATTGATTTTTTAATAATAGCATCTGATATTAACAAAAAGATAACAAACACTAAGCACAAACAGAACAGAGAACTATAAAAATATACATATAAAACACAAAACATGGCAACAACGCAATATGCTTGTAATATGCTAGGACACTGTGCTACCCAAACATTGGCATGGCATACACAATGCAAAACAAAAGCAATGTGAGACAGGTGCAGGAAACACAGAGACTAAATACATGCTAAATTATAAGCACTGGGGCTCATGATCAGGAAACTCATTACACTCATGTGGCATGCTTGGGCTTCTGGGTATTGTAGTCCTGACACTGTGGTGTGTTCAGATGAATTAATAATCATTTATAAAAGAGACCCTGTCTGTTAAATGTGTTTGTTCTTTAATGTACAGTAACTGTCTAAGCAGATGTTTCCCCAATTTGACAGATCTAGGTTAAGCCCAAGGTTAACCTGTGTCATACTAGCCAGTTTTATTAAGATTAGTCATATCAGTATTCTTTGGTAATTTGTGTAAAATTCTTAAATATATAAATATATATCAACTCTATCAACAGGAATCTCATATTTATTTGCTGCTTTTCAGCAGAGACCATACCTAATAGTCTATTGAAAGCTTGATTAATTAAACAGGTGATATCAGGTGTGGCTTCTGTTTGACTAGAATGGAGACCTACACCAATACCACTACCCTTGGACTCCCCTGTGGTAGATGATGAACAGGACAGTTGGGACATAGCAATCTTTTTTGGTTCCAAAAGCACATTCAGGGCAGATACAGGGATTTGATTTCCAAACCATCTAATAACCTTTTATTTCCATTTCTGTATTTAACGCAAATATAATAGTCTCCTCTGCTGCAAGCTTAGTGTAGCAACTGTAGCTATTTCACTTATAATACCGTATTAGTCTTATCCATGCAATGCTGTAAATAGCTTCGGGGTGACTGAAATTATGCAGCATGGCATGATAGGAATTGTAACCCTTTTTCTTGTACCAGAGTATAAAGTCCTTAATTTGTGTCTGCTGCATATCAAAAGAATAGAACATATATAGAGCCTTTTTAAAAACCCTCAGGTAGTTTAAAATTCAGGATTGCTATAGAGTAGCATCATGCATGTTATTATATTAAAGCCATAACAGATCGTTGCTATAAGTATATTTTTCTAATGTATTAAAAAAATTTAACTGGTACCTATAATGATTATAAACTGGAGGGTTCAAGGACTAAACAGTCATGTGTGGGCACTGTGCATAAAAAGTGGCTGATTTTGTGGCATTCACTGCATAAATAGTTTGGAATATGTATGGAAAATGCATTTCGTTCGAGTAAATAATATATTTGTAATATATATTGTAATGTAAATATTGTTGCATGCCTTATTTTTTTTCTCTGTAATGCGATCAGGAATTTTTTATTTTTTTTGTTCTGTAAATCTTTTGCATTTTGCAAAATGTATCTCCATTGATTGCAATGGGTTTAAACATCCCAGAGTCTTTCATCTGCCTTGTCCATTAAAGGAAATATATTTTTTTCCTTTTTTCCTTTTTTCTGAAATAATTAACTATGGCAGCTCCATACATCCATATACATCTACAGTGATTTAAACAATCTTATTTGTTTATTTATTTATTTTTACTGTAATATTAAAAGCAAACAATGAAATATACACTGTATGGACAAAAGTATTGGGACACACCTCATCATTGAATTCTGGTGTTTCATTCATATAAAATCAAGTACCTAGTCAAACAGTCTGCATTTGTCGAATGCCAGGAGAACATTACTTGCCTGACTGTATAGTGCCAACTGTACAGTGTGGTGGAGAAGGAACAATACTGTGGGATTGTTTTGCAGGAGTTGGCCCTTTAGTTCCAGTAAAGAAAAATCTTAATGCTCAAGCATAATAATATTTTGGACAATTATATGCTTCTATTCTTGTGGGAGCAGTCTGGGGAAAGCCCTCTGTTTCAGTATGACTGTGCCCCAGTACACAATGCAAGGTAATTAAGGCATTGGTGTTAAATGACTCAACCCCATCTAACACCTTTGGGATGAACTAGAACGGAAATTGCAAGCCAGGCCTTTTCATCCAAAATCATTGTCTGCTCTTTGGGATAACTGGGCAGAAATTCCCATAGACATGCCATAATCTTGTAAAAAAAAAAGCCTTTCACAGAAAAGTGGAAGCGGATATAGCTGCAAAGTGTGACCATCCTTATTATTATTATTATTATTATTATTATTATTATTATTATTATTATTATTATAGGTCCATGGATTTAAACACCATAAAACATTCTGCAGGTGTAATGTGAAGGTGTCCCAATACATTTGTCTATGTAGTGTATATTAAATGTGTTTTCAGTTTATGGTGTCTGTAACCAATTTCAGATTATTAGTTATTGTGACTGTGTAACAAGTAGAAATAAGCACTGCTGATGTGAGTGACACTGTGAGGTTAAACAATGTGACATTTAACAATGATGACCTGAGGGAAGAGTCAGTGTGACATTTCCAGCATATGAGATGCTATTGCTGCCAATGCAGTTAAACAGTTCTTCTGGGAAAGCAACAAATCCAAGTAAAATCTGATTCAGTTCATATTGGGTAGTAAGTCATGCTAAATCAAATGCATAGCATTATTATGTCTTTGTCTTGGATTTTGTTTACTCAATGTTATCGATTTTTAATTTGATTACATTTCAATTATATGGCTTGGAGTAAAAATAGCCACAGATTCAGTTCAGCTCTATCAGTCTTTCCATCTGTTCTGTCCCTGTTTATGATTGTGATGAATTAAAAACTAAATTCTAATATTTCATAAATACTATCCTACGGTTTACTATGTATGGTTTTTCTGAGTCATTTCATGTCCTGTGCTTGTTTACCATTGTTTTGCTGTATGCAGTCTCCTTGTGGGCTCAATTTACAAATTTATAAATAATTATAAATAATTTCATTTTTATCTCATTTATACAATAGTCAATGTAGAAACTTAATAGTAGAGAAATGTTGAGAAACAATGTTGTTTTGCTGAAGTACTTCTACTTAAGGTCAGCTTATCACAATTTGATTACAAAATCAATTCAATTCAATTCAATTTTATTTGTATAGCGCTTTTAAGAATGGACATTGTCCCAAAGCAGTTTTACAGAAATAATGAAAAGGGTTATAGATTTATAGATTTTTTAGATGTTTTATCCTTGATGAGCAAGCCGGTGGTGACCGTGGCAAAGAAAAACTCCCTAACATGACAAAAGGAAGAAACCTTTAGAGGAACCAGACTCGTAAGGGAAACCATCCTCATCTAGGTGATGCAGTGCTATTATAAATAAAAGTGCAGCCAGAGAAATAAACTCTATAATCTAATTCATGGTTTCTACATTGGTCTATTATGGTTTTTTGTAGACTGTCCATGTCCATGTTGGTCAGATGAGACTGCAAGAAGATAAGGGGGGGTCAGAGTGGATCAGGCAGGCTTTGGGGAGCAGGAGGAATCAGGACTCATGATTGCTGGTATCTCCCGGTGCCTCAGCCGTAGCAGGTGTAGCTCATCAGAATGGAAGATGGGAAGAGAAAACCGAGAGTTAAGTTGATCTTTATGTAATGATCACTTAAAATATAAGGAGTGCAGAGAGTGAGCAGGAACTTCAGCAGACTAGCTAAGACAGCATAACTACAAGGGAGAACCTAAAGATGACACAGACATAAGGGCACCCTGGGACATAAAGCAGCCAGCCACTCCACCGTCATCAAATGCGAGAGGGTGGGGGGTGACAGCATCCCAGTTTACCAAAACACTCTATAACTATGAACCCTCCAGCTCTACGCCTTAAACAACGGAAAACTATGAAGAATATGCTTGATTAAACAAATATGTTTTCAGCCTAGACTTAAAGACTGAGATTGTCTCTGAGTCCCAAACACTATATGGAAGGCTGTTCCATAGTTGTGGGGCTCTATAAGAGAAGGATCTGCCCCCTGCTGTAGCCCTCGTAATTTGAGGTATCAGCAAAAAGCCTGCACCTTTTGATCGAAGTAGACGTGGAGGATCGTAAGAGACTTCAAGTTTGCTAAGGTACTTTACCTTACTGGGCATAGAATAGTCATCATTTATATTTACAAATTGATAACGGTCATTCCAATAAGACCTGAACCAGGACAAAGCTGTTCTCTTTACTCCAGCAACATTCTCTAGCCTATGAAGGAGAATAGTGTGATCAGTGGTGTCGAAAGCTGCACTTAAGTCAAGTAATACAAGCAGGGAGACATGACCCTGATCAGAGGCCAGTAACAAGTCATTCACAACTTTAACCAGCGCTGTCTCTGTGCTATGATGAGGCCTAAATATGAACATAACTGTTGCGCTACAACAGCTTTTCTAGAATCTTGGAAATTAAGGGGAGATTCGATATTGGTCTGTAATTAGACAGCTGGCAGGGGTCCAGATTAGGTTTTTTAATTAAAAGCTTAATAACTGCTAATTTAAGATTTAGGGACATAGCCAGCACTAAAAGAGGAATTTATTATTTTTAAAATAGGTCTGATTATTTTTGGTAGTATCTATTTGAGGACAGTTGTGGGTATGGTATCTAATATACATGTTGATCTGATCGCTGATCTAATCGCTGATCTGATGTAGCTATATTAATATCAAGTTGGTTTGTTATCAGATTGCTTGTGTTTAGATTACCACCAGACACTTCTTCCAAGTTAGTTTTGCTGCAGTACTAAATAAGAACCTAGGATTATTTTGTTATCTTCTATTAGCGAGGAGAAATATTTTGCTCTAGCAGCACTAAGAGCTTTCCTATAATTTAGGAGACTCCCCAAGCCCAGTGGGGTCAGACGGCAATCCAATCAACGCTGATAGATCTGGGAGTTTACTGACAAAACTATTTGCAGCAATTGTTGTAAATGTACGTTTTAGGCTGTACTGACAGGAAGAGCATATATTTTCGTTCATACGTATTTCAAATGTGATAAGGTAATTGTCTGAGACAGCATCAGACTGTGGAAGCGTAACTATATTATCTATATTTAATCCAAATGTTAGTACTAAGTCAAGTGTGTGACCACCCTTATGAGTTGGTCCTATTACATTCTAATTTACACCTACTGAATCTAGAATGGACACCACTGCAGTTCTCAGAGGGTCATCGGGATTATCAAAGTGAATATTAAAATCCCCAACAATTAGAGCTTTGTCTACAGAAATAACTAGGTTGGAAATAAACTCTGCAAACTCCTGAAGAAATTCAGAATATGACCCTGGGGGTCTGTAAATAATAAATGATGGAATAGCCTCTGTAGACTTATTTTTTACAGTTATGTGTGTTATTTTAGTATACAAAACCTATTATTTCTATATTTTTGTTCGGCTCGGGTAACAGACACAGTCTCAATAAAATCTAGGCGACGACTCTAAGCAGCTAGTAGACGGTCGGGTTAGCCTGTGTGTCTGCTCCCTGGCCTTGGCTCTGGATTGTCATGGATTAACTAGGCCTATTCTAAGACTATGTCCTATGCTACAAGAAATGAGAGCAGCACCTTACAGGAGTGTACCCTACTCTAACCCTGATATCTTCTCCGTCAGAGTTCTAATTAATGTACTCTTATCACATATAAAATTATGACTAATGACGGAGAAAGACTGGCTGAACATCCTGGTTAAAGTTAACCTAGTTTATGCGAACTTGATATTGAACAGGTCCGGCATAGATGGCGTTTTAAATTAAAAAAATAAACAGCAACGCTTGACAGAAAGGATAAAAATAAGGACCCGACAGAAAAGAAAAGTAAGCATACATATATACATAACAATGGTGTAAAATTATTGAACGGATAAAAAAAAACAGTAGAATTACATGCTGATACACTCAACAGAACTCACCGCAGCAATTCGAAAACCATTGTTGTTTTCTATGTCCCTGCATAGAGCTTTGATCTCCATCTGAATCTGAAGTAATTTGAATTAACTTATAGAAATATGTGGTTATCTATAATAATAGATGTAAATAATCTGCAACCAGTTTGCAGTTCTTATCTGCACCAGAGGCACTATATCATGGCTATATCATCCCAGAATGATAACAATTTGGGATAAATAGGAAAAAATAAACAAACAAAGACAAAGGCTTCTTATTCATTCTATTTCACAAACATTCACATTGAGCTGGTATGTGATGATGTTATCACAGATCTGCTTGGTGATAACTGTTGTGAATGTATTAATTAATTAGATTAGCTATGATCCCTGTTGTTAGGATTATACATATTAAACAGCGAGACTCTAGTTGAAGCAGCAGGGGCCGGAGCAGCTGGTGAGAAATGTTCATAACAACCACGGCCTATTAGGTTTAGCCAGCAGTTACACCCACATCTGTGTGGAGACAACTGCAGATGTGCAGTAAAATGTACACACACATTTTTTTCATGGATGGACAAGTATCATGAACCTACATGTACCTTCATTCATCTGATGGATGACCTATTCTTATAATACTGATGGCAAAAAGCCTTTGGCATTGAACACTATGGTATTGACCAATTCTGATTGGGATGAGACATCAAAGCAAAACAGCAGTAAAGGGAAGCAACATGCCACCCCACTAATACGCCAATAGCGTTTTGATGACTGACATTAAAGCACTGTGAAAATGTCATTTGCTTCAAATAGAAGTGGCAGGCAATTCAAGAGCTACAGTGCCTACTAGTTTTTCATTGTTAAATTGTTATTTTTTATAGTGTCCACAACCTCAGCACCAAGGATACATAGTTAAATATAGAATATAAACTCATATACTTTATTTTCATTACATGTAAAGTGACATATACAAGTCTTTCTTGTTGAATGTTGATTTCCAGAAAATTTCAGCATGTCAAATTATTTAAAAAAAATATATATTTCCTTTCAGGTGTAAATAAAGTACTATTGAAACAGTATGAGTACTGTGTAAGCACACGCAATCACAATCATGGGGTAGACTGCTAATTCGACTGATGATAATTGATACCCTCCACAAGGAGGGTAAGCCACAGAAGGTCATTGCTGGCTGCTTTTTGCAGAGTGCTGTTTTGAAACACATTAATGAAAATTTGAAAGGAAAATGTGGAAGAAAAAGGTGCACATGCAACAGGAATGAGGCACAACAGTAAGAAACGTCAGCCTAAAAAAGATTGTCAAGAGATGTTGATTTAAGAACCTGAAAGAGCTGGTGCGTTAGATGCTTTTTACCTAGCCTAAAGAGTTGAAGAACTGGACTGTTTTGCTTAGTGGCCTAAAGTGAAATGAAATTAAATGATTAAATAAATTTTGCATTTCCTTTTGAAATCATGGTCAAAGAGTCTGGAGGAGTAGAGGAGATGCACAGAATCCAAGGTGTCTTAAGTCCAATGTGAGGTTTCCACAGTCTGTGATGGGTTGGGTTGCCTAGCGTTAGTCCACTGTGTCCACTTTAGCAAGTCCAAAGTCAACACAGCCATCTATTATTAGATTTTAGAGCATGTCATGCTTCTCCTGATAATGAGATGCTGATTTTCTTTCATAGTATGGCTTTGCACCTGCTCAAAGTGCCAAAACTACTACCAATTTTTTATGGACCATGGATATTACTGTTCTTGATCACCCATAGACCAGGGTGAGGTATTTTCAAGAGGAGGATGAGCAACACCTGACCCAGCAATACAGATGAGCTGATGGCCACTTTAAAGCAACGTAGGCTTCAGAGGTTGGACATTATTGTGTATTGTATAGCCTGTTCTCTATGGAAAATTCTAATAATCAGAGATACTGGATTTCTGGATTTTTTCATTAGCTCTAAGCTGTACTGATCAAGAGTCAAACAAAAAATATGTCATTGAAATACGTCACTTTGCATGTAATGAATATAAAATATATGACAGTTTGTGTGTATGTGTGCATTCATATTAAAAGGAATAAATGTGGTTCATGTGCTAAGATTACATACAAACAGGTATGAATTCTGCTTCGTACTGTTTACACCTAAATAAACCAGAATAAATATTCCATTTTGTAAAGTCTAACCATCTGACAAAATCTCTAATTCTCTTTATTGCACTCTGACAACCTTGCCTCAGTGTAATTTAATTACACAGCGAATGTTTGAGGCAGCTCTTTCCTAGACAAGACCTTTTAGGAGATTCTCATCAGATATTCCATCTCTCCACAGGTTAGCCATAATGTCAAGCGCTCTCTGTCCACACTGAGGAAATTTGGCATGTGGCCCCAGGAGTGCAGTGCTTAGCAGGCAATTCCCACAACTGCACACATTCATATGAGTCAACAGCAGTGTCAATCTTGATGCTAGTTGACAGAATGCCTAATTGGAAAGATAGTTTTGGGATGTGAGGGAAAGGTACAAGGCTAAGTTGTGTGACTGATAAAGTTTGTAAGATAGTGTGATTAGGCATGTCAAAAGCTTTTAGAATAAAATGACTTATAATACTTTGAAATGAACAATAAACGATTGCTTGTTGTAACCTTTTTTAGCAAGAACCTGAGAAAAATAGGTGGAACTTTGGGGAACTATTACCTGAAAGAACTGAAGGAATTACAAGGTCTTGTGTATTATTACCTTGTTGATATGTAGTCCTTTTACTCTGAAGAGTTTGTTTTTTTAATTAGTTTCTTATTGACAACTGATGGCAATGGTTAGGGCCAGGCGCACACCTAGAACTCTTCGTGCTTTAAGTATGGCCCGACTCAACCCGCCATCATCCAAGACACATGGAAGGCAAACACCCAGACTCTTCTCTGTTCTGACACCAAGGTGGTGAAATGAACTACCCCTTGATGTCCGTACAGCAGAGTCACTTTCTGTCTTCAAACGCTGGCTAAAAACTCACCTATTCTGCCAGCACTTAATTAAAAAAATAAATGTTTGTAAACTGTATTTGTCTTATTTGTTCAGTTTTGTGACCATTTGGTTATTGTCGTCTTCTCTCTTCAGGTTGACTAGTGTAGAAAGTTTTGAATGATTGACTCTTTTCTAGTAGGATTCTGGTCTGAGTTCTTGAATCCTGATTTACCTTTACTAGTTTCAGATACTCCAAGAATTTAAGCACTCTTTAAGTCGCTCTGGATAAGGGCGACTTTTTCTGTACATGAAATTATTATGTTTATTTTTATAACACAGCTGAGATCTGTATTGTGTATGGTAAAGTCAGAGAAATTTGGTCAGAGCAAGACAGCCTGCCTCTAGACTTTTTGTTTTTCCGAACAAACAACGTTTTTTCAAATAGTACCATTTCAACAAAAAAATAGACAGAATCACTAAACAAAATCACATTCTTACATTATTAACCACTTTTCTGACAATAAACTTAATAAAGGCTTTTGGGTTTTATCACACCAAACAAACCAAACACTAGTTTATTATAGTTTACTGCTTTTTATATTTTTTTATTATATAGATTTTTCATTCTTTTGGAATGCATCTTTGGTTTACAGCCTTCGGATCACAGAAAGATTCAGGTCACAGAAAATTCATAATATCCAGATGGCGTCAAACAGTTTGTGAACCATTCCCCTATAAATCCTTTTGGTGTTTGTAAATGAAATAAACTTCATAGAGATCCTGGCTGCAAAAAGACTAGTCTAAAGACTAAAAAGAGTAGCCTAGTAATCTGAGTTGACCTGGTTATAATCTGATCTGAAGAATCTATCAAGAATATTATTAAGCAAGCAACTGGATTGACATAAGTTACACCTGAGCATCCAAGAAATGTCAGCGTCACTACCTTGAATTTCACAGAAGTCATCAGACCCTACAACCCCTGATGCTTTGTGTTCAGATCCTTCTGAACCTGTGAGGTCACCCTGAGGAAACTGTAGTGATCTCGACCCAATTGCATCACTTCCTGCCCCCAGAGTTCCTCAAACCAGAGCGGTTGGTTCCACCTAGGAGAGGCTGGCACCTCCACCAGAGATCCCAGACTTGTACACACATGTAATTAATGGCAACCATGCACCAAAGCAAGGTAAAGATCATAGGCACCGTCACCATTGTAGCATGGTACACCAGTGCTGCCACTGAGACTTAAACAGAACTGTTAAAAACAGTAAAGACAGAACCAAAAGCAACAAGCAAAACCCCAGAGGCAGATGCCACAATACATTTTCTCATAGAAACTCAGTGTTTATACCACAGCTGGCTCCTAGCATACTACTACTGAACAATTTTACACTATCTAACATTTAATCTACACCTGCAATGAGACTGCCTGCATTCTGCAGATGCCACTGTACAGTGCTGTTTCATCTCACCGCATCAAAACTGGGGTTGAAATCAACATCCATCTGCTGCAGCTGATCAAGTCAGAACCTAGTCTAAGAACAATTTAGAAAGTCGTAGGGTGTTGGCAGTGGCAATTCATTAATTTTAAGAGGGATGAGGAAAATACTAAATAAAAAGCCCATGTGGTCTTTACAATTCAGTTAAGAAATGTAACATCATATAATAGGCCATAACAATGCTTGTGATGCTGTAAATCGTAAAACATTGTAAACAGTGCTGCCCTGAATTTATATTTGTGTAGTCTTAATCTGGGATTGTTTTGCAACCAGGAGATGCAGCAGATGTCAGAATGAGACGTATCAATCCTGCATTTGTACGGGAGCCCTCAGGCACACACACATACACACCAACATCTTTATCACTGTGAATGGGCTTCATGTGCATTACGTGTTTTCTGTTTTGAACTGAGATAAGAAGCTGCCAGCTGGTGCCTGAATTAGATTGTGATTTGCTTGGCAGGGAAAGAGTGGCACTTTAAGAACTCAGTGTGCAATTTTGGAAGTGTTGTCTGAAAATGATGTGGAAGTGAAACACATGCTGCTCTTAAATTCTTGGCCATTTCAGAGGTTTTTACACAATTGTTCTCTTGTACATGTAAAAATGATCGGTAAAATAATCTGCATATCACCTGAAAGGTATATAAACTGGCATATAACAAATAAAATTCAGCTTGCCAATGGCTTGCTGGGCCTAGTGAATGTTAGAAAAGACCTGTTTTTACAGGTTATGTGGCTGGAATTGTGTCACGTTTACACACATTTATCAGTCATTATTCTCCAGCCTTATCAACCTAGTCTAGCAGTACTCCCACTAGCACTGGACCTAGCAAGATAAGACCAGACAAGACCAGATGTCTACATTTACCATGCATTAACTTGGCAAAAACAGATCATACGAATATACCGATTAGAAATGCCCTACTGCTAAATGTGTCTTATTTATTAAATTGGTATTATATAACCTGAATTTGCATATTGGAAGAGGATAACTTGCTATATATTTGCTACTAGGATTCTTGCATTCTTGCATTTAAATAGATGTTTAAAATCAGTTGAACTTTTGCCAGCTTGCACACTCAAATGAATTTTCCTTAAAACTCATAAAAATACACTTCTGGTCTGTTTATGGTAACCTTGAAGGACACAGTGACTTTTAACTAGGGGAACAGGTATACGGCCAAAGCAACAATGGCAATGAGAACAAACTGGTCCTTCCCTGATCTTTAGGCATGTTCATATATTATGTTTGTTTACAGTTAATCATTATTAAGGCTCTCTGGTAGGCTGCTAGTTTTCCTCACTTTAGCACTGGACATGCATGTTGTTTTTTTTCAGACACAGAAAGACAGTAAATAAAGTGAACTAATTCAACAGAAGATGCTGGAGGAGCAAAAGACAGTTTGCTCCTATCCAGATGAAAACATGTGTCCAAAATTCGATTTGGCCATTTACACTCATATGGCCATGGAAAATTGCCAGTGTATGTTTGAAAGCCTTTGAATATTTTTTTCAAATCGTATCTGACAAAGACATTTAGTATCTGGTCCTTATTAGCAGGACAATTGGCCAAATCTGATTGGATGAACCGAGAACATTCCTGTTCTGGGTCAATGGTGACCGGAGACATGACAGGATACAATGCAAGTAATGATGATGTATTGCATGGATCTGATCATCAGGACTGTCCAAGGCAGTATCATCACAGACACTACACACATGGAGAGTATACAATTTAAGAATGATAGATCTTGTTTTGGTAAATACTTTAAATCCCCAAAAGATTGATTTATTCTATATAAAATTTTAGATGCATACAGAGGTAAGACATATGCCAAAATTGTTTTAATTCTAATACTGATGCAAAAAATAATGCTGTCGGGTCTACTGTGTCTACAGTGATGTTTATACGTGTTTTTCTCTGGGAAATACTTCTCTTTTATATCATGCAACACATTTTCAAATGGATCCTGGTGCGGATTCTGAGTTACTGCACTTCACCCCACCAGCTGACATGACTATGGAGTCAAATTAGAGTCATAAATATTTTGAGCGTGTGAAATAATGTTCACAATATTTTTCACAGTTGCAGTTGCATAATGAATGCCCTTTGGTGTGCATGTGGAAAACATTATGCATGTTTCTGAGAGACAGACAGAAAAACAATTGTATGCAGGTATTCAACAAACAGATAGAGAATAAATAAAGTGAACAGTGAACAAATTCAACAGATCAGGATGAATGGAAAAATGTGTCCAAAGTCCGATTTTGCCATTTGGCCATTAATGTAGAAATATTTTGTGTAAATGAAGTTGAGATCTTTTTAAATAAAATATTTGAGATACACACACAAATTTCTTACATTTGCATGCACCAACACAAATACAAGCATGAATTTTGCATGACAAACAGCTAACAGCATCGAACCTCACCTTGTCACTACAACCAAACAGGAAGAAACAAGATGGTCATACAGTCTTAGTGAGGTGGAGGGGTGTTTGTATCAGCAATTTAGAAAACTGGCTTCAGTATTTGGTTCATATGGTGTCATTTGGTTGTAGCGGCACGATTCATAAATGTAGCACCAAATGGTGAAATTCTATTTAAATGAGTTTTTACTGTGGTGCTCTGCTCCCTTTACCCTTCATATGTTTATGTCTTAAATGCGTTATGCTACTTAACTGGATAACCCTTTTAATGTGACCTACCTATATCTGTGTCACTTTCTTTTGGATTTGCCAGGCCCTAGTAGCTGAGGTCCTGTGTCCAGTGTTGCCCCTATGATCAGTACTGTTACTTTAGCCTCCCTACCTCCCTACAGGTAAGCGTTCATTATAGGTAACTTGTTTTCTGTCTCTTCCTTTGTTTTGTGTTTCTTTGTCTATTCCTTCTTGTGGTTGGTGGGGACAGTACCAGCAATTAATGGCTGTTTTCTTTAGGTTAAGTTTAATAGCCGTTTGTTTTATTTCAATAAATAATTACTATTAATTAAAGTCATGTCTCTGTTCTTTCTTAGTATAATGAACCTGTGTGACCTATTGGGTTAGGTGATAGTGGGTATTCCCTGAGAGTGAATTCCTGGGTAATGTCTAGGAAAAAAATCAGCAAAGAAGTAGTTAAACCAAACGGTTTTGCTTACACTAAACTCTAGCTTGACTTCCTGCACTGTTTAACCAAGTCAACTAATGTTAATGTGTAAGAAAAGCATGCCACTGCTCGGGCATTCTTAGTTGTGCTAACCTTACCCTTGTTGAAATATCCTACTCTAGCACATATTTATAGATAACTCCACAAATAATAATAATAACTCCATAAATGGGTTAGTTTAAGCTTAAACTCAAGAAGTGTCAAGGTTCTCCACCCGTTGCAAGGGATAGCACAGACAGTAATTCTGCTATACAGACACTAAGAGTGAGTTTGTTCAATTACCTTAATGCCAAGACAGAGAAAAGTCTGTATGCTTGCCACCCATGTGTCTTGGATAATGGTGGCCAAGTCAAGCAGTACTTGAAGCATGAAGGGCTGAATGATTGCATGAATAGGCGGGCCAGCCAGCAGTGACTCCCTCGAGAGACATAGTTGAATTCTACAAAAGTTGTAAAGGAGTAATCTGCATGACCAAGTCAGGTTAGCAACATGAGCTATGAGGCAAGCTGTTTGTGAATAACTACTCTGAGCATGCATCCTTCTGTAGATGTGATGAAAGTGTTCTCTGAGGAAACTGAGAGATCAAAATTACAACCAGCCACTCCTGAGATGTAAAGCAGCTCTGCCTTGCTTGGGTTCAGCTTGAGGTAGTGGTCAGCCATCTATTAAGCAAAGTTTGCTAGAAATGCCAAGATACGAGCTGAATTCTCAGAAGGAGGAAAAGAAGGAATGAACTGGGTATGATCAACATAACTGTGGCAGGGGGTGTGGCCAGGTGCCGATTTGTGAATGGAGAAAGAGGCGGGGATGGCGAGCTGTTATTAATCACTTCAGCCGCTCGCAAGAGAGAGATGGTGTGCCCCACACAACTCGTAACACGTGTGACTGTGTGTGTGTGTGAGTGTGTGAAAACGCATCAAAGTTAATAAAAGAGCTGAAAAGTGCTGTGATTACAGAGGCTCGCCTTTATTTCCCAAATCCCTGGAGTGTTCCACAATAACAATGGTAGAAGAAGCCATGTGAAGAAATCTCCCAGTGAGTGATTTTAAAGGGAAAATTAAAGGAGACCCAGCACAGAGCCGTGTGGGACACCAGTGGAGAGTTTGCCTGGTCATGGAAGCTTGGGGTCTGACAGGTCATCATCATATTCCACAAGGTTGATGGATTATTTGACAAATTCAAGGCTGAGAACCTTGCATAAGAAGACCGGATTTGACCTCAATGTAGATGCATTGTTCAATTCTTATGTAAGACACTCAGGGCTGATGGAGAGCCTGTAGCCTGCACACCAGTTTTGTTGTGGTGACAGCAAAGAAAGAACACCAACTTCAGAAACAGTCATACAAGACTGACTTTGTCCAGGGCAATAAACTGATCACCACAGATATACTCAAGCAGCATGGATGGTACACTTTGCCTTGAAAAGCAAAATTGAGAAAACATCTTGCTCTGCTCTGGTGAAACTAAAATATGAAAATTTGCATCGGATTGGTCCACCATTGTAAACCACTCCCCTTCTGCATTACAGTGAATAACAGCAGACGTGTGAGGGAGAATGTTTAAGATAAGTATGTGAACAATAAAGGGCCAAAATTGGTTGAAGGCTTCCATCCTTCTTTGGAACAACGAAGTAAAATGTCCTTGTTAGGAGAGAAAGGACTATTTGCAAGCATCAAAGCATAAGCTATGTTCAACACAACAGTTTTTCTCAGGAAGGAGCTGAGGGGGGCAATGGCGAAACTGCATTCTGTAGCCTGACAACATGCTCTTTAAACCTTGCTGGTCTTTAACCATTCTAGACCATGTATTGGGACTCCTGTGGTCTCTTCACCAGATGGGATCTGTCAGAGGCTATTAAGGGTGGCACAGCCCCTAGAGTGGGGGCAATGTGCTGTTGGTCTGGCCAGCTGTTTTGTCTGACATGACCTGATTTTTCTGTCATGGCCCCTTGAACCTTGATTCTGGGTCAGAGCTACACAAATGCTGGCTTGCTGGTGGGAGGTTTGGGGTCCTTGAGTGGCAAAAACAGTGAATTTGCATCTTGGATGGTTCTAATAAAGTGGACTGGGCCTAATTGGGTCACAACTTTAGAAGCAATGCAAGTGTCAACTGCTGGGATGCAATCAAATCCAAGAGAAGTGCCATCTATCTTTGATGCAAGGGCAACTTCAGCGGCCATCATAAATTTTGCCAGCATGAGCTTTAGTGCACTATGCATTTGAGCTGCAGGAGCAGTAGCAGCAGATGGAGCACTAGCCTCTGAATTATGTGAATGCAAGGCAGAAAGATTTTCCTGGGGAGCTGGTATACAGAGGGACCTGATGGATACTGCAGAAAATGCTTCAGAAAATCTGTGTTTAAGGCCACTGTTGAGGGCATATCATGCTGTCTCTCCACCACGCTTATTTAATCTTCAGGTGGATTAAACGGCCATGCCCTTTTCTTCAGCTTCCCTCCCATATCATCTGAGGGGTGCTTGCAAGCTTTCGTGATGTGCCACAGTGCTGACAGCGCAGCCTCACTTCCAGCCTTCAGCCCCAATAACCTCTCTCAGTTGTGGTCTAGAAGGATAATGGCACAATTCATACATGGGTAAACAAAGTCTCATAAAGATGGTCTAACCCAAAGCATACGTCATATCCATCAAGTGATTACAACAAGGTTGCATTATTGCCCACAGTGATAAAGTTCGGACTCAGCATCGAGTGGTTCCAGGGACAGAGAGGAGCATAACATTTCTCATTTGCAGCCAAGAGAGAGTGCAGTTAACAAAAGCATGTAAATTATCTCTTCACAGCTAAGAAGCACAGCACCCAGGGTAACTCTTACAGGTTATACTTACACTTAAGTGTACACTTAACTGTAATGTCTCTGTAAACTGTGATACAGCTCTTCCATACCAAATAATCTCTGTGAGAGCAATTTAAATGGTGATAGTTTGTTAGCTGAACTGCTAAGGTTGGGCAGTTAGACTCCTCTAACTAGTGCCAAAAGAGGCAGGTTGCAGTGTGTATAGCCATGGTGACTAAATAGTCACACTGGAAGGGGTCACACTGAAAACTTTTCCACATACACAGATGTAATTGATAATTTCATTTCTGTTAATGTCTAAATCTTTTCTTAACCTGATAGCTTGTGGAAAGAAGCTGTTACACAGTCTGGATGTGAGGGCCCGGATGCCCTTTTACAGATGGTAGGAGGGTGAAGAGTGTGTGTGAGGGGTGTGTGTGGTCATCCACAATGCTGGTTGCTTTGAGGATACAGGTGTAAATGTCCATGATGGTGGGGAGAGAGACACCGATGATCTCAGCCGTCCTCACTTCGCACTGCAGGGACTTGTGAGCCGATATTGTGCAGTTCCCAAACCAGGCAGCTGTTCAGGAAGTAGAGTCACTGCTGGGCTTTCTTGGTTATGGCGCTGGTGTTGAGGGATCCTCTGCCAGGTGAACTCCAAGGAACTTGGTGCTCTTGACGATCTCCACAGCAGAGCTGTTGATGTGAAGTAGAGAGTGATCACGCCTTGTCCTTCTGAAGTCAACAACCATCTATTTGGTCTTGTCTACATTGAGACCGGTGGTGGGTTCTGTTAATAAACAGTAATTAATACACTAATAAACTTCACCATAACCGCTTTTGTTTAAAATGGTGATCTGCAGTTTTCAGCTTAATATTGTAAAACAGACAAGACTGCTGGAAATCAAAAGATGCACAAGGCTTTCACCTGAGCAAACTTGTCGATAACAGAACTGTGAAGACTACAACTGTCTATCAACACAGATACACAATCATCATGACCTTTGTAAATCTATTCATTTTTATTGGCTGTGTTTAGCATGGGTTTAGTGCAATTGTGCCGTACAGTTTATTACTGAAAGTGTGTTGCATGTGTGCACAACTGTTTTAAACTGCTCACTTGGTTAGATAAACACTGACAGACCGGCCACATATTCACCAAACAAAAACTGCTAGGAGAAGTACTGGCCTTTAAGTAACGGGTACTGAAGGATGTTTGGTATATAACAGACAGTAATACCATATTGAATATTATAAAACAATATTTGTTATGAAGAAAAATACATATATGTTATTTGTTATACTGAATTATTGATAACGTTGTGCACTGCTCTACAGTGACATCTGGTGGGGTCTCGCCCCTAATGTAGAGCCACCCCTATATATAGATATACAGCTGTTCTATATAGATCCATTAACACTCAAAGAAACATCTGCATGATTAAATAATTCTTTGCATGGTTAAATGGTCCTTCACATGTATGTGGTGTATGTGTTGTATATGGTTCTTCTGTATATAGAATCTTTTTTAAAAGGGTTTAAAAGGATACTGTGTAGTACCAACAAGGGTTTAGAAAGATATTCAGCACATACTGTATCAATCTGAAGAACCTTCTCACTACGCAAAGAACTATTTAAGCATGCATATTGTTCTTTGATGGTTGAGGGTTCTATATAGAACCAATGTCTTTAATAAAGAACCCATGAAAAAAAACAGGTTTTCAAGTGTAGGTCATATAACTTCTAGATGCTGCAGAATAGAACAGTTCTCCAATATCTGACATGCTGGGGAACAATGGCAGACTGGTTCCTGTTCATTAAGTGCTGCCTAGGACACAGGTGTCAACTGTAGTGTAGTGTCTTTCAAGTATGGGTCTAGAAAACTATGGCAAAAATATGGTCTAACAACATTTGTGGCATTTAGCAGACACTCTTATCCAGAGCGACTTACAAGGTTATTGGTATTACAGGAGGCCAATGTAGTGTTAGGAGTCTTGCCCAAGTACCCTTATTGGTGTAGCACAGACTGGCACTCACATGGGAGCCCATGATGTTACCACTGTACCACACCAACCACAGTGCTACAGCGCTAGGTATCATTCAAGATCATTTTTAAAAAAAAGAAAAAAGATTGTCCAACTGACATGAAACTTGGCAAACCTCCTTCAGGGTGTATGCTCCTGACATCATATCTGGGGTTGTGGGTTCGAGCCTCACTCTGGTCTCTCTCTGTGAGGAGTTTGCTGTGTTCTTCCCGTGTTTGTGTGGGATTTTTTCAGGTGTTCCGGTTTCCTCCCACCTCCTGAAAAACACACATGGAAGGCTAAATAGTTATACTAAATTGTCCCTAAGTGTGTGTGTGTGTGTGTGTGTGTGTGTGTGTGTGTGTGTGTGTGTTTGTGGTACCCTGTGATGGATTGGCACCCTGTCCACGGGTATTCCTGCCTTGTGCCCAGTGATGGCTCAGTGAGGCCATCACAAATTTGGCTTTTAGGTCTACATCTAATTATGTCTGGCTGAAACCAAATTAACCCAAAACCCAAAAGGGCAAAATATATTCCCAGCATCCCCAGTCACCAGTGAGGTATTTCCGAAACCAGGATTTTTTCATTCACTAAGTAACTGAGTAACCAGTTAATTTCCAATAGTAAGAGTATTAATGGACATGTGTCTTAAAGCTTAAAATGCTTAGATTATTCAGCTAACTGGAAAATAATTTTAAAGCACATGTGGGGTTTGATGCTGCTACCTGGACATAGATATTCAGTGTAGGATTAATATTTCATAAACCAGCATATTTGGTCACCAGTCAATATATCATAAATCAGCATTTTGGATGTTGGTTATGCTGGTATCTTCCAGTAAAGTTAAATATAAGCCACCAGCAAAACTAGCATTTGTAGTTTTAAACACAAAACCAGCACCAGACCAGCATCAGACCAGCATAACCAGTATTCAAATTGTTGATTCATGCTGATTTCACTGGTACCATCTATGCTGGTTTATGCGGGTCAGAGCTGTTTTCAGCAGGGTGCACAGATCATTACATTGTACAATCATGTATGCATATATGAACAATTATACTAAACAAAAATATAAATGCCTCACATTTGTTTTTGGACCCATTTTTCAAGAGTTGATATTAAAGATCTAAGACTTTTTCTATGTACACAAAAGGCCTTTTTCTAAATTTGTCTAAATCTGCTTTAGTGAGCACTTCTACTTGGCCGAGATAATCCATAAACCTCACAAGTGTGGCATAAGAACATGCTGATTAGAGAGCATGACTATTCCGCAGGTGTGCCTTAGGATGGCCACAATAAAAGGGCACTCTAAAGTGTGTGGTTTTATCACACAGCACAATGCTGTGAGTTTTGAGGGAGCGTGCAGTTGGCATGCTGACTGTAGGAATGTCCACCAAAGGACTTCATTGTGAAAGTCAACATTGTGAATCGAGTGGCCCATTACAGAGGTGGTCACACATGTGCAAGTCTCAAGCAAGTCCCAAGTCACAAGGGAAAAATTCAAGCAAGTCAAGTCGAGACCCTGCTGTAAGTCAAGCAAATCTCTAATCAAGTCATTCAAATTATTATGCCCTAACTTCAGTTTCCACATGTAAACAAGCTAAAAGCTAAAAGACAGTGGGCCCGAAGAGCTTCGAATTTTATTTTCAATGCTGAGAAATACTGTTTAAGTTTTTTCTTGGAATTTTAACATATCTGTCAAAAGTTGCTTCTCATATCACAGTGTCAGTGGTTTCTTATTACAGTGCAAAAAAGTACAGAAATGTGAAAGAAGTAGGACACCCATTAAAAACCTTAGACATTTTAAAGATATATATATAGAGAGAGAGACAGAGATAGTACAACCTAATATATACAACTACAGAAATGTCTTTTGAATTTATTTGTTTAAATCCTTGTAAGGAAAATGTTTAATTTCCTTACTGTGCATCCTGTGTTTAATACAACTTAAACTAAACTTAAACTTGACCTAAAACTAGAATCAGGAGCAACACATAAGCTGCATCTGACTAGAACATTACAGCTGATTTTGGAGGAGAACAGCTGATGTGCTGTTTCTAAATGTAAATTTTACTTTCTGAACACACAGCTGCACTAGATGCAGGGACTGCCA
Source organism: Duopalatinus emarginatus (assembly GCA_028565595.1). Classification (NCBI taxonomy): domain Eukaryota; kingdom Metazoa; phylum Chordata; class Actinopteri; order Siluriformes; family Pimelodidae; genus Duopalatinus; species Duopalatinus emarginatus. Next base: position 7,548,783 of record JAOVVF010000039.1, on the reverse strand, counting down.
TAACTCTTATCAACTAAACTCTAGCCAAATCTAACATTTCAAATTAACATTATCTTTTTTGCTAATGTTCGAATAGCCAATGATTAATGCTAGCTTAAAAGACAGTTACCTCTCTTTGTGGGTTTTGAAATAGCAAATAAAATTTGATGTTGACCAGCATGTTGCTGTTTGCTTTTTACTCTTGTCATTGACTACATACCTCTTAAATCCTAAATTAAAGCTGCATCCGTGATGGGGTGGCCATGGCCTAGAGGTTACGAAACCTGTCCTGTCCTGTCACCGGTTTAATCCCTGCAAAGGCCAAATCACAACTGAGGTGCCCTGGAGCAAGGAACCCTCGACCACCCCTTGCTCCTGGGTGCTGTGGTTCTATCTATCTATCTGTCTATCTATCTATCTATCTATCTATCTATCTATCTATCTATCTATCTATCTGTCTGTCTGT
>JAOVVF010000039.1:7518941-7532564 GCA_028565595.1 Duopalatinus emarginatus | reverse complement strand
AGGCAGTACTGAACATACAAAACACAAATGAAATGAAACTTCCCGTTTAACAGATCTTTCACCATCACTTAAACTTACTCTTACTGAAGCAGCGCGCAACAAGCCTCAACATGAACTACGGGGGAATCGCAGGGCCAAATTAGAATTTGCTCTAATGGCACTATTTTTTTAATCGCGATAATTTGAGATCGCGTTAATGCGTTTTCACGTTAACTTCGACAGCTCTATATTTTACACAATATTGTATCGCGATATTTGACACAGAACAATTCACAAAAATCACAAAACAAACAAAAAAGACATTTCCTTTTTATTTTTTAAATGCACAAGGCATGTAAAAATACACTACTGTAAAAAAACATTTGAAGAACCATTTTTGGTCCCCTGGACTGAAAAGAAATTAAAATAAATATGTTAAATAAGTCGAAGTCGAAGCATTGCATTTTTGTTTCTGAAGAAGAAAAACAAACAAAACAAACAAGTCCACTCAATTAGTCTCCATCTTTTAAAACATACCAGGAACGGTGGTGTATATTGAGCTCTCAAAATGTGTTATTGTAATCGCTTCACCAGATCTTAAATAAACAAGCACTATCTTAAATTCTTTCATTTATATTGCTAAACAGAAGCAGCTGCAATTCTAACAACTGTTGCAGTGGGGTAGATTGACACAGAGTGGCGCAGGACATGCCAGTGTGAGTTTAATCGATTGCACCCTCTGGTGTTCAGAAACACAGCTGCGTTAGATGGCAAATCACAAAACATGATATCGTCCATCTCCATGATTTTTGCATCATGATGCATCGTGGCACAATGCTTTGTTCCACCCCTAATAATTGTCCTTCCGGTGTGTGTATTTTATTTGGATATAGAGTAGGTTTTATTGTATTGTTTTGTAGTTTGCACCATGATGCTGGCAGATATTATATTTCATCCTATTGTATATACATACTAACAATACATGTGGTCAGGATGACGACTAATTGTTGAAACCCTGAAGTGAGTGAAATATCTGGTGATAGTTTGTTGGCTGTGTTTTTATTATTTGAACTGCATTGTGGGTAATGAGGGCTAGACCTCCATGGTAAGGAAAGAACTTCAGTGAAAAATAAATCTTAAAAGCTATCAAAAATAAACTTGTTGGTTTAAAACATTTTTTAGATGCAGAATTAAAATTAATGTAAGAAATAAGACCTGGTTAAACCTACATGAAGTGGCACTGACCCGGTGCTGTGGTGAACACTGATGGCTATGTTTGGGGTGTCTTTGTCGTGTGTGTGTGTGTGTGTGTGTGTGTGTGTGTGTGTGTGTGTGTGTGTGTGCAGCAGGGGGCAGTGTTGAATCAGGTAACACTGCTGACTTGGACGTTTTGCAGAAGCGAGTGCGGAGGCAGGAGACGCTGCTGCAGAAATGCAAGGAGCTTATTAACACTAACAAAGAGCGCAGTGCTCAACTCAGCAGTGAGAATGAAGCCCTGCAACAGCAACTGCAGGAGAGACTGCAGGAACTGGAAAAGATGAAGGTATGTATGTAATTCCCTGTTGATCTGATGGAAAAGTGATGACAGTAAGGGCTTAAACAAGTACAGTTGGTCATTAAAAGAAAAATCCACCCTGAATCACTGGCACATCACTATTTAATGATCAGGTAACTCAGTAAACTAATTAAATAATCAACAACATTCTTTTTTAGTTTTACTCCCTTGAGCATAGCCGAGGGTCCCTGATTTGTACCAATAATTATAAAAGTTATTATGCCTAGAAAAAATGTCTAAATAAATCTAATCACAAGCTCAATATAAAGGAGATACAATAGTTTGGATGGTCAGTTTACAGGCTCCATAATAAAAGTAAAAAAATAAAAGAAATAAAAACCTTAATTTAAATAAAAATATTAATTTACACACACACACACACACACATACATATATGTGTATATATATATATATAATAGAGAGAGAGAGAGTATGAAACTGAAATAAAGTATGACCTAAAATAATGTGCTTTTTTAATGTTTAATGGTAAAGTAAAGCCAGCACCAGGCTGGCTGTATTTTTTTTTTTCTCTTTTCTCTGTGGTGGTTGGTGTGGTACAGTGGATTGGCCATGTGAGAGACCTGGGTTCGATTCCCGATCTGGGCAGCCAGTTGGTGCTACACCAATAAGGGTCCTTGAGCAAGACTCCTAACACTACGTTGGCCAATCTGTAATACCAGTAACCTTGTAAGTCGCTCTGGATAAGAGCGTCTGCCAAATGCCGTAAATGTAAATTTAAATGTAAATAACACTTTAAACATTGTTACTCTTATACTTAAAAAAGCAGGCTTCTGTAAAGTAGCTCAAATCTTATCCTGCTCAATAAATGTTATCTTGGTTATTCTCTGTTGTTTGCTACACAGAACCTCAGATATCTGTATGTCAGATGTCAGATTAATGCCAGAAGGGAAGAGTGGGGGGGGGGGGTTAGTGAGGCTTGTCAGTGTAGCAGGTATGACTAGGAGTTATGTCACTTTGAACACTTGTATGTTGAATATTTATATGTTGGTTAAGATATGTATTGTGTATTTGTTCTGTAAACATTGTATTGATAACATTTCAATTATGATTCATCTCTTTACTATTTCCTGAATAGAAGAGATCTGACTTTGGCTCTTCAGTGCTGCCAAATGTGCCGCTCTGTAGATTATTAAGTTGCCTTGGTGTTTTTAAACGTCATAAACTTTCGTTGAATTGACGTGGTCTCTTCCACTGGTATAAATCCTATTGAGTTAAATAGGATCTATGTTCATCAGCATCCCTTGAAAGTGTTTTGTTAGTGTTTCTGGATCATAGAGAACATTTAAAAACGTTCTGCTCTGTAAAGAAGTTTACATATTTAAAAGTAGATAAAGGGCTAAAATGGAATGTTTAATGTTAAAATAGAGTTCAACATTTAACAGTCCAAGATAAAATACACAATGTATCCAGGCTGACTAGCTCATTATTACAGGAAATATTTAGTTTTCTCCGAAGGATCTAAACAAGCATGTGACGCTCCACATTCTTTTCCAGTCGCTGTTTGAGAGATGAATCACACACTTGTATCCGGACGAATCTTGCATTGATTTCTTAACTAGTGCTGAAAGACTGCATGCATGAAAAAAAAAAACACCAGTCCTTGGAATACTCATTTCTCATTTCCTTTTCTCAGGAACTTCACACCAGTGAGAAGACCAAACTGATCACACAGCTGAGGGATGCCAAGAACCTCATTGAGCAGCTGGAGCAGGACAAGGTAAGAGTAGCACACGGGTATTTTCAGACAGGCCTGATCTGGGCTCATCAGCACGCGTCTGTCAGACAGCTGTTCACATGACCCGTGTGACTGGAAAAACACACAACTCCAGATTGTCTAAGTAAAACTAAAGTATGAATGATTATAAACAGTGTGAGTACTTTGTTTTCACATTTTCAAACTGTTTATTTTTCTAGTACGTGTTGGGTTTAAAAAAGGTTTTATATACAGGGGAATGAAACTTATATCTTATTTGGTTAACAAAGTCAAGAAAATAAGATATAAATGTGTATCTGAGCTTAATTTCTGCTCTAAGTATTTTTAAATGTGATCTGAAGTGAAGTGGACTTTGTAGGTTGCCTGTGAATCTGGAAGAGTTTTTGCTGATGTGGTTGCATTCAGTCCTAGGCTGAGCCTTCAAGCCATTTTCTGAAGGACAGTGATAATTGTGTGAGATTGGCATGTTTATGTTCACCACAACGTGCTAGAAAAGATTCGAATTTCAGATTGTGGTAATACCAGTCCATCATTCTTGTTGTTCATAGCTGTGGTCAGCACATTGTTTACATAGTAATGATCTGCCTGCTATGCAGTCAGGAGTATACACTGACGTGCCAAAAGTCATGAGACAGGAGATCGTATCACGAAGGACCGCCTTTAGCCCGGCAAAGTGCATCAACTGGAGGGATGCTGAGCAATGCCGTCTGTATATCCTGTTGTCTGTACAAGGGGGCAGCCGTGATCTTATGGTCATGGAAACAGTCTTGTGATTTAAAGGTCCCGGGTTCGATCCCCGCATAAAGCTAGACATGACTGAGGTACCCTTGAGCAAGACACCTCACCCCCCTAACTACTCTCCAGGCTCCGTGGTTTGGGGCTGCCCCCCATTCTGGGCAAGAGTGACACTGGTGTGTGTTTCACTGCATGGTTAACTGTGCAAGTCACATTCCTCTGTGTGCAAGCACAGCAGGCAAATAGTTAACTTTTACGCATCCACCCACAGCTCAGTGGTATTTGTATGTGCAGGATTTTGGGTGTGAATGGACCTTAGCACCACATCCTATAAATGCTCAATTAGGCTTTTCTTGGGCAAACATGCAGGCCAGACCATTCGTAGCTCTCCAGAATATTTCCTGGACCAATTCTGAACAACTTTGGGCTCCATGGCATGATGCATTTCCTGCTGGAATATTCCATACTCCATGTAGGGGCATATGAAGTTCATGAAGGACTGCAAATGGCCACCAAGCAGTGAAACATATCAATGGGGTGTTTAGGTGGCCAGTAAACCAAGTCCATGCAATGAGGACACAAATGAAACCACCACCAGCCTGTACAGTACCTTTTTCATGGCTTCAGCACCAAACATGAACTCTACCGTCAGCCTAAAACAGTTGGTGCTGTGACACATCAGACCAGTTAGCAACCGCTCAAGCCGAGGTGAGGCACTGTATTCAGTGTCATGGTGTCAACAAAGTCTCTCTGGTGGGTCTTCTGCTCCCATATTCCATGGAAGCTAAGAAAGTGATATCTGTTCGCATGGACAGTTTTAGCCACTGTGGGTCACGATCATTAGGCAACCTTAGGTGGTCACTGTTCTGTCCACTGGTAATGCCTTCTATGATGTATTCCTCTTATATACATGATACTGTGAATTGAGGAATGTTAAATGTCTGCACAAGTTTGGAAATGAAATGTCCCGTCCATCTGGCAATTAAGATCATGCCTTGTTTGAACTCCAGTAGTTGCCTTTTTTGTGAACGTGCTGGCCAGTGTTCAACCTCACTCACAAGATAACACCTCACAACGTATACAGTTGTGGATGTTACCAAGCCTCCCATGAGTTAACACTCTTCAAAATCAGCTTATATAACACTGTTCCATGTCTTTTGGTATGTCTCTGTATTTCTTTACTCTAAACAGTGAGATTAGTACCTTTATGTTATAAAGGATCTTAAAGAATTTCCTAGTGACACCAGGTGGGCCTGGTGAGAATCAGCATACCAATACAAATGCTTGTTGAAGCCTGATGAAAGTCATTGTTTTGGTGCTACTGATTCAATTTTCTAGGGCATGGTTATTGCTGAGACCAAGCGGCAGATGCATGAGACTCTGGAGATGAAGGAGGAGGAGATTGCTCAGTTGCGCATCAGGATCCAGCAGACTGTGGCCCAAAAAGAGGAGCTGCAGGAGCAGCGAGAAAAAGCAGAGAAAGCTGGTGTGTAAGCTTGAACCCCCTCCCCATGTCTCTGTCTCTCTCATTTCATTCATGGGTGAGAAGTAGAATTGCTCATGTGGTCTTCCCATAGCATTTGAAGAGTTGGAACGTGCTCTGGGCATGGCACAGAGGGCAGACGAAGCTCGCCGTCAACTGCAGGATCGCCTGGAGGAGCAGGTGAAACAGGTGGAGCAGGCCAGTGAGGAGGAGAGGCGGAGTCTACAACAGGAGCTCACCAGGGTCAAGCAGGAGGTCATAAACATCATGAAGGTGCTATAATTCAGCAAATGAATATCAGACACTAGGTTTTACAAGGATGTCTAGTTAGCCTAAAAACTAAAAACACATATAAGGGAAGATCATTAATATGAACTGAGCAGTGCACAGAACTGATGTGCTATTGACTGAGGCAGGAAAGAGACATTAGAGTACCATTAAAGTATTTAGATACTGTGCTAAAGGTTGCTAATGTTAAAGCAACTCTCACATAACCTCTGGAACCACCCACATGTAGGTTAAGTTTGTGTACTGCATTTCACATTTTGCCTGTTGGGATTACATTTCATTTTCGCAGTTTCCCCTCCATACTGCACATCCCAGTTATATTCAAGAGAATGTCCTGACGTGACAGTGCAATAAAAATACAGGCAAACACAACCCTGACTTTATGGTGTGGAAGTGTTTCGGTGGTGTGGAAGCACAACATGTATTTGTAGACGTTTCAGTAATTCAGTAATAAATACACGCATATGTACAAGCTGTGTATAGGCTGTATAAGATGTGTGTATCTGTAATGGATAATGAAAATATAGCTCATGACATGTGAACAGTGGGACAACATTGTTCTGGTTCATCTCGTTCTGGTTTTTAAAAACAGAAAACATTCTTACTCAATTTAAATACTCAAACTCAAATACATTCTCATCACTTCAGCATCCTATATTTATATTTTGACCCTAGCTAGGCATTGTCCCACAAACTGGAAGCTGGACTGAAGATATATATAAAATGATCTGCTCCTCTATTTTATTAAAATGCATGTGTATAAAGTGATGTGCTTCGTCAGCTTATTAAAAAAATGAAATAATTTTTATTTCTATTTTAGCATTTTTGCACCATTTTGAACAAATAAACAAATTCACATTTTGTATAAATTACGTGCTTAAATAAATGAAACACTAAAACAGACTACCGAAACGAATCAAACTACAAATGGTGTGTTTTAGCCCTGACCCTAAAATTACCCTCACTATCCACTTTTTTTAAGAACCACCTGTACACCTGCTCCTAATGTAGTTTATCCTATAAATCTTAATGTGGCAGTAGCAGGTTAAGAGCTTCAGTTAATGTTCACATCGAACATCAGAATTCAGAAGCATTTGTGATCTCAGTGACTGTAGCCTGGTTATTATTGCCAGATGGATAAGGCTTGACAAAAAACCAAGAAAAACAACATCTGGGCCTTTTCCTGTCTTCACCCATCCAAATCAACCACCCTTGATCTGTCTTTTCAGAAGTCTACAGAAGATAGGATAGCAGAAATGGAGAAGCAACACTTAGACGATCTGGCTAACAAGGACAAGCAAATTAGTGCCCAGATAAACGAGGCCGTGGTATTATTATTTTTTATTAATTATACTTACATAAAAAGCCTGTAATTATTTAGTAGATGGGAGAGACATGAAGTGTGTGATGGATTGTTGTTTGTTGTTAAGGAGAATTGCCGTAAGGAGTTATTGAACGCAGCACAGGAAAAGGAGCATCAGGCATCTTTGGCTGTAGAGGAAGCAGAGCTACAGAAGTCAGCTGTGCAGGCTGAGGGTGAGGCCAAAGCCAAGGAGCTGCAGCACGAGCTCGAGAGTGCCAGAACTGTGAGTTCATCTAATCTTCAGGATTATTTTAATCTACATGATTTTATTCATGTATAAATGAGGGTTACTAGATATAGCTGAATATATTGTCTTTTAAATGTTGCTTTCTTAGAGAATTCTTGAGTTGGAGAGTTCCTTGGCCGAGTTGTCTCAAGGGGAAGCAGCCCAGGCGGATCAGGAAGAACAGAGGAAGAAATATGAAGGTGAAATTGCTGCCCTGGCAGAAAGGCATCAGCAGGAGCTGGAGAAACTCAAAGCGGAACAGACGGACGCTTTGAATCAGCAGCACTGTGCTGCTATTGAGGAGCTAGTGCAGAAACACAAGGCTGAGACTGAAACAATCATGAAAGATAAAGAACTCGAGTTTCAAGACCATGTTAAGGAAATGAACCAAAAAATGCTGGAGAAATTGGATATCAAGCAGACAGAGCTGGAGAGACTTTCAACTGAACTCGATGAGATGCAGAAGATTAAAGAGCAGCTAGAGGAGAAACTTGCAGCCAGTGAAGCTAATGAGTCAGTTAAAAGTGAGTTTGAGGTCACACTAAAGGAAGAGAAGTTGACATTTCAGACGGAGATTGAAGACATAAAGCGTCAACATGAGCAGTTGCTAGAAGGCCTTGAGAAGACTCAGAAAGAAGAGCTTAATCAGCTAAGAATTGTGCTAGACGAGAAAAACAAAGAGCTTGAACAGTATGTTGTAAAAGAAAGAACCTTAACAGAAGATGTTAAAAAGGCTCAACAGGATGTGGAGGCAAAGTTAAAGGAAATAGAAGATCTAAGGTGTGTAGCACAGTCTGAGAAGGAGGTGCTTGCTGAGGCTGATGCTCTGTGTACTTCTCTGAAAGAAGAACTGAAGCAGTCGAATAGCCAAGTGCAAAACTTGGAAAGTCTTCTTGAAGAAGGTCGTAAAGACTGCCAGCAGAAAGAAGAGCGTCTTCAGCAGAATATTGCTGAAAAAGAAGAACTAGAACAGAGAATACAGCAAGCTTTGAATGAGCTGGCTGAAAAAGACAAGTCACATGCTCAGTCACACCAAGCAATGCAAGAGGAGCTCAATCGGTTAAACAAGCAGTTCGATGAGGAGCGAAGTTCTTATGAGAAAAAAGCTGAAAGCCTAAGAAAAGAAATGGAGAGCAAGCTCAGATCTCAGGAGACTAAAATGGAGAAATTCAAACAGAAAGCCAAAGAAATGCAGGATAAGTTAAAGAAAAAGCTTCAAGAACAAGAGGACAATGCTAAGGCAGAGTTGGCGAAGAAGGATAAAGAGCTACAACAAAAAGATCAACAGGTTAAAGATAAGATTCTTGAGATGGCCCAGGCAAGCTCGGAAGGCCTCAGCAGTGCTCTGTCTGACTTGGAGGTAAATCACAAGGAACAGGTAGAAAAGATTCAGCAGGTTCATAGGCTTGAGCAAGAAGACCTTCTGCGTATTTGGCAGGAGAAGCTAAGCCAGCTAGAGGAGGAGCTGCAGGAAAAGCATGCACAGTCTATGCAAGAAAAAGTGCAGGAGTTAGAGGAGATCTCTCAGCAGCTTGTAGCACACAGGGAAGAGAAGGAACAAGCGGTTCAAGAAGTAAAGAACCTTAGGGAAGAGCTTTCAATGAGGGAAACCACTGTGCAGAAACTCCAGGCAGAGCTCAGAGAAGCTGCAGTCAAATTGGAAAGCTTGTCTGAAGTAGAAGACATCCTCAAAAAGCAGATAGAGGCTGTTGAGAAAAACCTAAACCAGGCTTTAAATGAAAGGAACCTCTTTCAAGACCAGCTTCAGAAGACTGAGGAGACAAGTAAAGAGCGATTACAGGCATTGTCTGAGGAGCTAGAGGAGGCATGCAAAAAGCTTAATATACTTGAAGCTTCCAAAAGTAAGGAGGGTGAGAACCAACAGAGGGCTCTTGAAGAAAAAACTACCGAGCTTCAAAATAAAGAAGCAGAGTTTCTGACCCAAATCTGTGGTGTTAGTAAGGAGCTGGAGCAGCATTGTCAAGGTGCACAGGCAATTTTAAACAATTTCTCAGATCATCTGTGTAAAATGGTAGAATCAAAGGTGAACAAGCTGCAAGATAGGGTTGCATGTAATCAGATGAAATTGTGCCATTTTAAAAATGTCATTTTGACAAAGAATGACAAAATCTCTTCTTTAGAGAAAGAACTTCAGCAAAACGTAGAGGAGAGACAGAGCCTTAAGAACTCACTTGACCAAATGGCTGTTGATTTAAGTTCAAATTCTGAGAAGCTTAAAGCCTTAACAGTTGAAAGTGAGTCTTTGCAAAAAGATGCTAGCAGTCATTCGCAGGTACTTTCTGAGAAAGTTCTTTGTATAGAAAAACTTGATGAAGAAAACAAAAACATATCAAAAAATCTTAAAGCAAATATTTTGCAGATCAGTAATTTGGAGAGCATCATAGATGATCTGAAGAACCAGTTATCAGGTAGCATAACCCAGAAGGAGGAAGCCATATCTCTGCTGAATCAGCAGCACAATGAGGAAAAACAAAGTATCAAAAGCCACATGGAGGAGGCTGTGGTACGAGCAGAAAAAGAAAAGGATCTAGCTGTCCAACAAGTAGATACACTCAGGAATAAACTGTCTGAACTTAAAAAGAAAACAGACTCCAAGCTCTCTCAGAACCATAACACTGTCAAATCTCTTCAACGCAAGATAGAGGACATGGAGAAACAGATAGCGGAGAAGGACGAGCACATACAAACCCTCACTGCCAGCATTGACAATCAGTCTATCAGTAAGTCAGAGATGGACCAAGTTCTGAGTGAGAAAGAACAGAGGGTAAGTGCCTTGACTTTAGAGTTGGACAACTGCACAAAGAAGATAAGTGAACTAGAGGAACAGCTCAAAGGGCAGACAAAGGAACAGGAGCAGCTAGACGCTGAGTTGCAGAAGCAACATAACTTGAGGGAGAGTGAAAAGATGGACCTGATTCACCAGCTTCAGCAAAGCAAGGACGAGTGTTCTCGTAAAAGTGATCTCGCCTGTGAAACTGAAGAAAAACTCCAGAGTTTAGAAAAAGAGTTCCAAAATGTCCAACAACAAATGGAAAGCCAGAAAGAAGACTTTGAGAGGGAGAGGGTGGAAATCTTAAAGTCAAAAGAGGAGGCTTTGAAGGCTGCGGAGGAGAGTGCAGTTAAAGTAGCTGAACTGAAAAAGAAAGCTGAGCAAAAAATTAGCTTGATTCGTAAGCAGCTGACTGCCCAGATTGAGCAGAAGGAGGAGAACATCAAGGATCTGCGACAACAGCTGGAGGACATCAAGCAGAGGCAGGATGAGAAGGAACAAGAGGTGAAAAGTTTGGAAGAGAATGGGAGGAAAATGGAGGAGGCTATCAATAATCTGTTGGAAGAGCACAAAAAGAACCTGGAGCAGGTACATCATGATGGAAAGTTAGAAAAAGAGAACCCTTTGCAAACATTACAGGACATGGACAAGGAGCAGTTAGCAGCATCTGTTAGCGTAAATGACCGAGAGCAAGAGGCCTTTTTGAGGCTCCGGGAGCTGGAAACTAAACTTATTGAATCTGAAGAACAGAAAACTACATACCAAGCAGAAATCAGCCAGCTTAAAGCTGAACTGTGTGAACAGAGAGCACTGGTTCAGGAGCTTCAGAAAACCTGCTCGAGTCTTGAGGTCCAGAAAGAAACAGAGGCTCATGACATGCAGTTGGAGAAGTGCTCTTTGGAGAAAACCAACAATCTCTTAGGAATGGAGCCTGTACAATATACAGGAGAACAGCCCACTGCATTAAAACAAGAAGCCTGGGTGAGTGAAAAGGATCTCTTGGTAAAAGACTATGAGATAAAGCTCCAAGACCTCTATAAAAGACTGGAGGAAAAAGAAGAAAAGCTAAGAGAAGTCCAGGAGAACTTAAAGAAAGATGGAGAAAATCTTAGTGATGGATCTCAAAGCCCAGAAAACAATCTGCAGCATAAACTAGTGGAAATTGAAAATGAGAAGCAGAAGATTCAAAAGGATTATACTCGCTTACAGAAAGACCTTCGCTCGCTGAGGAAGGAGCATGAAAAGGACCTGGAATATCTGAGAAAAGAAATTGCGGATGAGAGTGAGAAAAAGCTGAAGTAAGAAACAAACACATCAGTAAACAGTTCATGTGATATTGTGAATGGTTTGAGAAACCACTGGTGATGTTTTTACAGGCTTGAAGTGGAAGATTTGGAAATGAAGCACAATTCTTTACTTAAACAGATGATGCGCGAGTTCAACACCCAGATAGCACTAAAGGATATAGAGCTTGAAGCGTCAGTGAAGGAGGCAGTCGGTAATGTCATTTTTACATTGTTCCCTTTCTGGGGAATAAATCAGAAGTAATATTGACCTGTATTTTGTACCGTGTTTTTTGCAAAATGAATTAAGAATGACTAGATGAGCTTCATCTCTGTGGTCTCCTTACAGAAAAGGCCCAAAGGGTTGAAGCAGAACTAATGGGAATCCATCGAGACGAAGCTAACCAACTTCAAAAGATGATTTCTCAGAAAGATGATGAGTTAAAAAGAACTGTCCAACGTTATGAGCAGATTCTTCAGGTACAGTGAAATATTGGTTTGACTGGTTTGTCAGCTGACGTGGATTGTTTTTTGCACAGGATTATTTACCATCATTAAGATGTTGGCGCTAGCGATAGTAATGCATGCACTAACCTTGCTCGTCTTCAAGTAACCAAAATCACAAGGAAACAATTACAACCCAGAAGAAATTCCACTGGCTCCCCACAGAGTGGTTTATACGATTTATACCTGAAGGGTTTCATATACACACTGGCATTCTGACAGACAGCTATGCTGATTCAACACCAGTTTGGTTTGCTGTATAATTAATATAAGGTTTATCTAATCATAGTATGTGTATGTATTTCACATGTGGATGTATATGTGGGATTGTACATTGTCTTTGCAGAATCGTGAAAAAGAAATGGGTACTCGAGTGTGGGAGGTGCAGAAGGAGCTGGAGGAACTGCAGCAGAGGAGTCTCAGTGGTCCTCAGGTATGTGTAAGATGTTCCCACGGCCACTACCAGATGGTGCTGTTTACCTCCTCATAAAGTGTACAGTTTGGCTCCCTCATCTTTAGACAGCTCACTAAGAATTGTTGTTATGTCAGAATTCTTACTGAAGCTATATGGCTACTTGCCAAAGAATCCTTTTTGTATAGTGTTTCTGCAAACGTTTGGACTATCAAGGGATGATGAGGCCCTAAATCCCTGTTCTCAATTAACCCCTCAGAGAGTGGCTCGGAGGTAGATTTATGTTGAGCCGCATTCTTATGTGAGCACATTTTGGAGGCTGAGTCTCGCGGCAGGCAGGATAGAAGTTATGCGTGTGTTTTTGATGGTTTAAAAGTTTTTCTCTCTTGCAAAGTCAAAGAATCAGTCTGTGAGCGTCTGTAATGAATGTCATGTCATGTCTTCTGTGTATTTTTGTGTAAGATTTGTATTGTAGGAGGCCCAGTTCTAGCCAGTTTGAATCTTTTACATTGTGGTTCATAGAGCAACTATTTTCATGGGTTATTCTGTTTAATTTTAGAAAAACACACTGTTAATGACATGCACAATTTACAAAAGAGATTTGCTGTCATACAACATGTTGCTACACTGTTATACTAATAATAGTTACATGTTTCCAGGTCTGTGTTTGTTAGTGCCATGTACTGGATCTAACCTCTGTTTTCTTGTCTTATAGGGTGTTGAGGAACTTCAGGTTAGCCCCCCCCCACACACACACACACACACATCACTTTAAATGTTGACTCATATAAAATATGCATTCGCTCTTGAATACAGCACTCAAGGGATAACAAATTACTAGTCAGCTTAGCGAAATGTACCTTTGAGACTCATAAAGACAGATTCATCATTTCCACCTTTCACTCTCGACTCTCTCACCCTGCTTAGGTTCAGCTTGCTGAGAAAACCACCCTACTGAGTGAAGCCAGGCTAAAAGAGCAGGAATACCAAGATAGGGTAAGTCTGGGCAAGGAACGAGAATAGAGCCAGAAGTGTAAAGTTCAGAGCATACTTTCCACCCCGTGTTCTCAGGCTCTATCTCCCCTTTGGCTAAACAAAACTGGAAGTCCCCATGAACTCAAGTTCGTAACTCAGCACATCTGTTTACTTTTACTTTAAATGTCCATAATTACACTATGATACCTCTCACACTGCTACTCTCACCACACAGGAAGTGCTTCAGCTGTGGCTTTTGGCTTGCAGCTCTGATTTACACTTCTGAGATTATAT
>JAOVVF010000039.1:7497422-7518841 GCA_028565595.1 Duopalatinus emarginatus | reverse complement strand
AGTGTATCACAAAAGTGAGTACACCCCTCACATATTTAAGTATATCTTTTCATGGGACAACAATGACAAAATGACACTTTAACACGATGAAAAGTAGTCTGTAGCCAAAGAACACCATCCCGGCTGTGAAGCATGGGGGTGGCAGTGTCATGCTGTGGTGGTGCTTTGCTGCAGAGCAGTGCTAAAGTGCACTTCACTAAATAGACGGCATTATAAGTAAGAAAAATTATAGAGCAAGACTGAAATGTAAGGCACAAATAGGTCTTCCAAATGGACGATGACCCCAAGCATGCTTCCAAAGTTGTGGCAAATGGCTCTTAAGGATGACAAAGTGAAGGTAATAGAGTGGCCATCACGAAGCCCTGAGCTCAGTCCTGTAGAAGATTTATGGGTAGAACTGAAAGTGTGCAAGCATGAAGTCCTACAAAACTCACTCACAGTCTTAAATAAATGTGGCTACGGTTTATGTAAACGTATGACTTCATCTGTATATAGAGCATCCAGCTTACTCTACCTTATCCACACAGACACAAATAAAATTATGTGGCTAAAAATAACCAATAATAACTGCCATGCACAGCCTTTTTCCACTGGCAGTGAAAACAGGACCTGTATTTCTGCATTAGCCCCTAGTACAGTACCAGTGGATTTTCTGTTTAAGACTGGCCTGTACAGGAACTAATGGTACTTGCGGTTGAACCAGTAGCATAACTTGTTGCAGATTATTTGCAACGGCAGCACAAATGTGTTCGCCACAGGCATTCATCACCAGGGTTCCAGCAGAGCATGTGTGTGTGGGTGGGAGGGATGGTATTACTCTCTCCTGTCAATAATAGTGACACTAGCCAGTTTGTGAGCATGTGTGCATGTGAAAGAATAGAGTTTGCTCTTGGCTTAGAGTGTGTCGAGTTATTCTTATGAGCGGTGGTTCTAAAAGATTTAAAGAGTGTTTTTGTCCTCTTTCTGACTGCAAATTTCTGACTGATGATTAGTGGGTGGAAATCCACGAGAAACAACAAAACCAATTTAGTAACAAGAAAACAGACGCTGATGAACATTTCTCTCAGTAATTTGGTTGGAGCCAATATTGACTTAGTACCAACTGGCCAATCAGTCAAATTAACACTGCTTATTGATGTTAAATATTCTGATATTTTACTGTAATTTCAAGAGCTGTAACTGTATTGGGATGATAATGTTCCCCCAGTTTTTAATGTTTCATGTCTATAAAAATATTTTTATATTTTATTTTTTAAATATTTTAGTCATTTCTTTTTTTTTCGTTGTAACTCTGTGCTTTGATGCTAAGTTTAACAGACATTTATGACTTTTTTTTTCTAGATCCATACTCTGGAGGACACGGTACGGAAAGCTTATAAAAACTCAGTGGTGACTCATCTGGGAAAAGGTGAATAATCCTGCAACACCTTTTACACCCGGCTGAAATGCTGATAAGTAGTTTAGGACTGGGGTTCAGTTTCCAGCTGCAGTGTTTGTTGTTCATGACTGAGGGATGGTTTGTGAAGCCTGAATTACAAATACTGAGTGACGGCTCTTCTTAATCAGACAGTTTCATAACTTATTTGACAGTGATAAAAATGAATATATTCTCAGAATATTTGTTTTATTTTAATGCCCTGATTTAGCACAAATTAATCTTGGTAATCATGCTGGATTTGAAGAGCACTGCTGTAAAGCTTCAAAATAACAACCCCCCCCCCCCACTTGTGTCCAAAGTTCCTAAAACATCAATAAACTAAACCCTCTTTCTTTGTTTGTAAATCATGAAGTTTACAATAGGTAATCACAAACAATTTGAAGTTTATGATGATGGCAGCAGTAAATCAGGCCATGGGTTTGGAATGAATTGTGTTGTTTGGCAGGTTAAGGGAGAGGGTTCAATGCCTCAGGTTTCCTCCCTGCAGCCCCCGCTGTGGCTGTAGCATGACTCTGCTCCGGGTCATTTTGAGAGATCAGCTTATTTATGGCTCTGTCCTTTATCTACGCTTCATGATCAAAGGATGTTTTCGGCTGGCTTGGCACCTCTTCTCCTCATCAGTTTGTCCCGTTTGGCACATCCAGGAGCTTTAGTGTCATCAGTTGCCATTTAATGGATATTCCAGAGAGCTAGTGGCTTAATCTGCCTACTGTAAATTACACTTGGATTGTCATGAGACTAGTTCACACAGTTGAGCAGTATCTGGAGTAAAACGACTCGAGGCCTTCTGGGTTTTTAAAGGTTGCTGAATGTTTGCAGGAGTCAACAGCTGTTTGTTTGCAAACAATCATTACTGTGAAATGGATCAAAAGTAAAAAAAAAATCCTGAAATTGGTCCAAATAGTTTTGTATCATTTAAAAAAGGCATGCCCAGAATGTCTCTAGCTGTTCATCTCTCACTTCCAAAACTTGCACAGTCACCACCCAAATGAATAGAAACTATTTAGTACTTTAGTCACAATGTCATTTTTGTACTTTTTAATGTGTTACCGTAAAACTGCATGTCTAACTAGCCTGGCAGCGGCCGGAACACACCCAACCCTGCTGATTTACTGACTGATTATTAGTATGCTAAAGGGTGTGTGTCTGGGTGCCATCTGAGCAACACTAAAGTATTTACGAATATCCTGTGCATCATTTCCTGTCTATTAATGTCAGTTCATGAGCTAAATGTTCATGGACCAGCACAGATAATAAGAAGTAAATGAGATGGCTAAACAAAGCCATGCATTGATCCTATTTTCCCATCTGTTCCTATGGTGACCAGTATCCTCTTGCATTCAACTTGCACTAAACGGAGCAAGCAGAGTCAAGTTTGCAGAGACCAAAAATCTGTCATCTGCCTGCTCCGGTTCAAATGATGACACAGGCGTGTTTGTGTCTCTTTCTGTCCATATCTTGTTTGTTTCTTCTTCTACCAAACAGAGACAGACAGATTACTTGTGTGAATTCTGAGTGATAGGGGGTAATAGCAAACAATCTGAACTAATGATTAAATTATTTTATCTCCCAGAACCCTCACACTACAGTGCTGATCCCTTCACTGAGCCCACTGAGTTTGAGTACCTGCGGAAGGTCTTGTTTGAATACATGATGGGGCGAGAAACCAAGGTACGTTTTCATTTTTTTCCCTGACAGAAAACAGAATAATCACGAATGCTTGGTTTTCTGATGGACTGCTTCTGAATATGCATATTATTTAATTCATTTCAGTTATAATAGCCACGTTGCACTAGGGCTGTGCGATATGACTAATATTTCATATCCCGACATAAGTTCATTCATATACATATCACAATATAGCAAGTAAATTCTGAATTCTGTAAATTCAGTAATTAAAACCACATGGAAAAAAGGATTTCTATAAAACGAATTATACAAAGTCGAACAATTAAAGATATTTTCTGCGGTACGGTGTGCCGTGGGGGAAAAAACTCTTTCAACATCTGCTTTATTTTTTTAAAATTGCTTTTGTTTTATGCACTTCCTGTTGCCCTGACAACGGCCTTGTGAGCAGTTCCAGTTTAAGAAAACAATTGTTTGTTTTTCATTTTTAAATTTCTGTTTCTGAAATGAAAAATGAATGACCAAAAGATACACGGACCCTTTAGGTACAAGCTTCTCGTTTTTAGTTCGAGCTCCTCGGAATTAGTCTGCGCAGCGTGACCTCTCTTACATGTTTGTGTGTGTGCCGCCTTAACGTGTCATCCAAACAACAAAGCGACTGCAATAAAGTGTGTATTTTGCGACACAACGATACAGACAATAGAGCGTAATATTAAACAATAGATGTTTTTCTATCGTCACATAATATATACTGTCATATCACACAGCCCTATGTTGCACAAATTATTGTTTGTAATATGCAAGATCTCCATTTCATCAGAACTCGACACAACAGCCATTGTGCATGCTCGAAGCAGGGCCTTAATTGACATCTTTTGTCCGTGTAGCTAATGGTGGAGCTAATTGATGTCTAGTTGACAGGGCCCTAAAGCCAGCAGGGACCCTCTGGGTTAATAATAACCAGCAGCCTTATGACATCACGGCAGCCCTCGCTGCGAGGACGGATGTCCGGAGGGCGCCATGGCAGGCGAGGCCACGTCATATGTTGAGAACAACATAGCAATTTAAAAGAAGAGCCAAAGCTTAGCAGCAGTCCTGGTTTCAATTAGTGTCATATTTATAAGCCCAAAGTGTACAAACACACACACACACACACACACACACACACACACACACACATACACACACAGGCAGATGTGTCTGGTGCTGACTGCACAGCATGTGACAGATAATTAGCATTTTTTGCCAGTGCATGGTTTTAATTGTTCACAGACAAGTGATGGGAAATACAGGATGGATGGTGGAAGGTTTATGAAGCCTTACAGTTTCTCCTGAGGCTTTACTTTAACAACTGTAGAGTTAGAAGATGTGCTGGAGTTCAAGTGTTAATCCTTCAGGTTGCTCTACACAGTTTAGTCTGCACTCACTCACGTATTCAAACACTAATCCTTTTCTTTAGTTTAAGGACATTACTGAAGAAATCACATAAGATTGTCCAGCACTAATAATGATAAAGGGTCATTATAACTAGAAGTTAATAATACCTCCTAGTTTTCTGTAGTGTAATGTCAGTGCTGATCCTCTCAGCTATGGTCACAGTGTTTACCACTGCACAATGTCTCGTAACGTTACTGAGGAATCTTCAGCATCCATTTCATAGTGGAACTGATGTCAAATACAGGGATTTGTTATAGTCAAGTCAAGTCATACAAGTTCATTGCCCTTTTATCAAAAGGAGACACAGTGGACTAGTGTAACTAATGTTACCAAGTCCAGCAGTAGCAGGTAATCCTTGCTTTAATCAGCTCAGTTGTATTCACGTAATCTTTTATAATATGCTTCGGTCTCCAATGTGTATTTGCCTCTAGGATTTTTATTTCAGGTCTTATAATCTTATCAGTGAATTAATAAAGCATGCTGCATTTCCACTGAATGTTTGTTTACAGACTATGGCCAAAGTCATCACTTCCATGCTGAAGTTTCCAGCAGACCAGGCACAAAAAGTACTGGAGCGCGAGGATTCACGAGTAATGGTAATTTCCAATTGCAGATTAAATGTTCCAGACAGAAACTAGTCCATCTCTTTTATCTCTCTTTCACGATACTGCATTCTGTCATGTGTTGTTTTACTTGAACAGCACAGCTTTCCACAGCATCCATGTGGTGGTAGAATTTCCTGATGGCCTTTTCTTAGTGTCTTAGGCATTTTACATTTATTAATGGTTCTTTCACGAAGTCAGTGTAAAGGAGAAACACAGAGCATCTAAAATATAGTAAAGCCTGAAATGTTGCAGCTACTAACAGTGTTGATTTTTCACATTTTGTGTAATTGTATATACACTGAAGTGCCAGAAAAAGTGGTACATACAAGCCTGTGAAAAATATATAGGCTGGTGGGGGCTCCATAATAGTATGGTGTTTGTTTAGCTGCCATTGCATGGGACCCCTGGTACATCTACAAACATCTCTGACAGGTAAACGCTATGTGTTTATTCTGATGGGTTTGGCCACTTCCAACAGGACAATGCACCTCCATACATGTCTATAGAGATGCCAAATTATGGTTAGAGGGACACTCGTCTGATGATGAGATCTCAAAATTATCGAACACACATGCAACATACTGTGGAACACATAAATCCTGCACACACCTTGAAATACAACAGAATTGTGGACCGTTATACAGGAAGTATGGTGTTCATTGCCTACAGAATATTTTCCCAAGCCCTGTGGGGGACCTATAAACTATTAGGCTAGTGTACTAGTTTTTCTGCAACTTCAGTGTACTGTATTCACAGAATTTAATATTTTTACTTTAGCATACTATATATGTTTACAGTTTGTATAACTGCTCTCGTATGTGTGTGTGTGTGTGTGTGTGTGTGTGTGTGTGTGTGTGTGTGTGTGTGTGTGTGTGTTACAGCCTTGGCTCCGTTAAGCTTGAATTCTAGGTGGCCTATCCGAGGTACAGAGCAATTCTGCTGCTGCTATTGACCAGCTCAAAGGGGATATAATACTGCTATTTACATACCTAATGAATGCTTTATATTTCTGTGTGAGACAAGAAGTGTATACGAAGATGTGTTTATATGCCTGTGATATAAAGAATTAGACTGACTCAGATTCAGAGAACTGTCTTTAAATTTTTTTTTCAAAATTAGAACTTTATCATTATATTTTTGATTCATTTTTAGAAAATGAATATTTTTTTTTGTTGTTGTTTTTGTTAAAAAAATCTAGATTTTATATAAATTTTGTGCAATATGTCTGATTTTTCTTCTTCATTTGCTTTTAAGTTTGTGTTTCTTCGTCTTTCTTTTTTTTCATGGTAAGCTGGAACGGCTGTGTCTTCTGTAGACATGTAAATAAGCATATCACTTAAACTTAAAGGCCTCTAGGACTTTGTTTACTACTGCTTTTTAAACTTCTAATGTATTTTTGGGGGAACTGAATTAAAATACATATTGTAAATTGTAAATCACTGGAGGAAGAATTTAAATAGCTGTACTATAGGGCACCTTGTGACTGTTGTATTATTAGCTACCTTTTAAAACAGCTAATAAAATTTTTAAAAATGATGCTTGTGTAGTATTTTGAGTTTAATTTTCAGATTCATTTAGATAATGTTATTTAATCTATTAAATCCTAGTACCATTTGTATTTAAGCCCATTATTCACATGCTATTATGAATTATTCACTACATACAATACAACTAACAGAGAAAGTTATGAAATTGTGCTGACTGGTCTTTGTAGTATGGGTTTAAAGGAGTTCAGTTTGTATTTATCTTCTGCTTCGGGGTGCTGGTAGGCATTACGGGCCCTAACAGACTAATGCACCTTGCCTCATGTACTGGACATTTTTTGTTATCCTGATTATTTTTGTTTACTATGATCCATGGCTTATATAGAGGCCTTGCAATTACACAAGTTTTTTTTAACAAATAGGTTTGATCCTAAGCGTTTTAAACAGGGCTGCCCAACTCCAGTCCTGGAGGGCCAGTGTCCAGGACAGCTTGAAGGTTTCTCTATTCAAACACACCTGATTGCACTTACCTGGTAACTGTGTTTGAGTAGAGAAACCTCCAAGCTGTGCTGGACACTGGCCCTCCAGGACTGGAGTTGGGCACCACTGGTTTTAAAGATTCTCTGTGTTCATGCAGGTTTCCTCAGTTTCTCTGGTTTCCTCCAAGACATGCGGGTAGGTGGATTGGCTGTGCTATATTTCCTTGGGCCTATTTGTGACCTGGAGCACAGAGAGCAAAATTGGTCATGCACTCAGGGACAGAATTCTAGAATATTGAATGAGTGCCGATCAATCCCAGAATGCAATGTTTCAGACCGAAAACAGAAACATATAAACATAGCAACATATAACATAACATATAACATAACATATAACATAACATATAACATATATACATAGCAACAAACAGTTGGATCACAGTGTTAAAGTCTGGAAAAGTTTCATTCCATTTATTCATTCTATTATTATTATTATTAATAATAATAATATTATTATTTACATTTTGTATAATCCCAAGAACCCTTTAAATAAGAGTTGGAGAAGTAAGTAGTTTATTAAATGTATTTATTTTATTGTGTGTTTGTAAGAGTGTGTGCGCGCGTGCGTGTGTATGTAGTGCATGTGTGTATAGGTGTTTTTTGGTTGGTCGTGCGTGCGTGCGTGCGTGCGCGCGCGTGTGTGTGTGTGTGTGTGTGTGTGTGTGTGTGTGTGTGTGTGTGTGTGTGCTTCCGCTAGATGGCAGCACTGAGGCGGGATTAACTCTGAAGCCTCCCAGGAGCGCTGTATGAAACGTGATGCTCGTGCGCAATACCGTGCGTCTTGTTGGCGCGAGCTCACTTGAACATCGACAGAAAGCAGGCGCGAGCGAGCAGTAGTCCTGAACACGTTCAGGGGGCAGATGATCATTCTAATGCCCTCACCAGCGCTGTCTTTTAACTCTGTCTTCTCTTTCAGTCCAGTGCGCTTTATCACCGCTATAACAAACTTCTGACACTGACTTTAGTCTACATGTAGACTCTAAACTCCTCTGAGACCATCCGACATTTCACTCGGCTCTTTCCGGCTCTTCTCGCGGCTCCGTTAACTCCACTACACTGAGGATGTTCTGCAGGAGGACCGGACTCTTCATGGTGGATCTTTTCTCCGTGTGTTTGTCCTTGTCTTTGGTTTATGCCTATAACATTGACCTGGAGCATCCCCTGGTTTTCCGTGGGCCGAATGCGACGTTTTTTGGTTACTCGGTTCTGGAGCATTTTCACGATAACACACGGTGGTGAGTGATGTGCATGTTAACTGTGTAGTGCATGGCATCGCTGGAACAGTCATCATGTATTACCTGTAACTTTGTATTAAGTCAAATCAGTGTGTGAACAACAGCGGAGGATGCTGACCGACATGAGCGACACTGGTTTACGGTTTGCGGGCTGTTTGAGCTGATCTGTAGCCGCAGATCACACCACACTGGTGTCATGTGTCAACCAGGAAAGTGGTGTAAAAGTGTAAATAATGTGTGTGCGAACTTTACAGGCATGTAGTAGTTATTTACAGCAGTGATGAGGATGTTTTTAAAAGTTTCTTTTTTAAAACTAAACATAAAGAGTTCAAATGAATTTGCAAAACACATCATGAATTGCAGGAAATGCAAAAAAAAAAAAACAACATCAACACTTCTAAACTGATGCATGCATTAGTTACATTTGAATTAAATTGCACATCTAATAGCAGAATAACGTGCACATGTTATACATCAGTACAGAAAGGCCGCGCGAGCTCAGTACAACAACACAGTACAGTTCTGTCAAAGAGCACGCGCGTGAGTTTTTCCAGCACAAGTGTAGTGTAGTGTTGTAAATGCATAAGAACATGCATAGTGTTTTAAAGGCATAACTACACCCACTGACTACTTGACTGCATGATACCTGTTGATCCTCTGTAGACCTGCAGGCAATTTGTCAAACCTCTAAACCATTTATGAGTGTCCACCACAGGACCACCAGTGACCAGAATATATTCAGACAAAGGACTATTCTTAACAGTACCATGGACATGGTAGTGGGCTTGTGTGTGTGTGTGTGTGTGTGTGTGTGTGGTGCTGGTACGAGTTTTAACCACCTCTGTGTTACTGCATGTTTGAGGCTATAGAAGAATTATTATACTATACACACTGATGTACAGATTGGTGGTGAGAGCTCCATTATGGTATGATGTTTGTTTAGCTGGAATTCCATAGGACCCCTGGAACATCTACAAATATCTCTAACAGGTTCATGCCCTGCATTCATTCTGATGGACATGAACACTATCTCTGCCAGTGCTAGTAGCGCAAGGACTGCTCATAAATCATAATGGACAAATTAAATGGATGTCCTCTACATCATTATCATCATCATCATCATTCACTAGTGATTGATTAGAGACCAGATAGGATGTAGCAAATTCAGTGGTATTGTCAGATATTGAATAATTGCCTTGTTAGTGGGAATTGTAATGTGTGAAAACCTGAGGTTTACATCCATGGCAATGCTATTGTGGTGCTGACAATGTCACATGTTCCAATATTTTTAAACATTTAAAAAAAGGGTGGGTTGAAACAAATGGTGCCATCCATGTTCTAGCTTGTCTAACACATCCTGATGTAAATAACAAGGTAATACAAGCTACGATTCTGATCTGTTTTCTTCTTATATATTTCTTCTTATATATTCTTCTTCTCCTGATATGAAACCCAAATGTCTGGTATGAAAAAAGAATCGGTGTATTAGCCTTGCTGTATATGTGAGTATACATACTGTTAAACTGCACACATGTGGTTGGTGAACTATAAGAAGACAAAGCTTATGTTCCTGTGTACAGGATTCTGGTTGGGGCTCCACGGGCAAATTCATCCTTCAGTAACTCTGTTCACTCTCCGGGAGCTGTGTTTAAGTGCCGTATACACAGCAACCCAGAGCACCGCTGTACAGAGATCGACCTGGGCAGAGGTGAGTGTGAATGTTCTGAAGGTTCTCCCAACAACAACAACAACACACAAATTTCCATAGTACAGAATCAAAACTGTAACTGAACAGATCTGCTTGGTGTTGTTCAGTGTACACCTCCTGAAAAATCTCATCATTACTCATCCCGTCATTTCTGCTGCAGATAAGACGCTGTTCTTCTATTCCTGGTGCAAATATTTATTTCAGGAACCTGTTTATAATACTGCTGGTGCTTTGCTGTCCCTGCTGTTCCTTTAAAGAGTAGGCTAATCTTTCTACTGACCCATTTATGCTAATCATTACATTTCTGTGACAAATGATGTGTTTGTTCCATTACATAATATATGCTGCACTATGATATTGTGTTCTCACTTAAATGGTTGTTAAAACAGATATAGAAGAACTATATCAAGCTGCAGTCCTGGAATATTTTCACAGTAATGATGAATGTTTTGCTAATATTTTCCAAGACATAGAGCCAACTCTTTCAGTTGTAGACATCTCTTGGAGCTCTTCTTTCTTGTGGTTAATGGGAGTGAGTGGTTTCTGTGGTTTTAATGTACGCTCTCCTGCTTACTCTATGTGTCACTGCTGGAACACAGGAATATATGGTGCCTGCCAGCATGCCTGGGGCCAAAGCTTTCTCTTTAGCCCTGAAAACACATGAATTATGTTGGTTCAGACGCTGCAGGTCATGGGTTCCCTATGAGAAACAGCACCAATAATATGGGGAAGTAGTGTCAATTATCAAGTTTTACTGGAAGGCCGTTGTTAATTTTACAAAGGTTTTTGGAATGTGTTTAAGTATTACCCACTCTCACTCACTTTTAGTAAACACTTTATCACAGTCAGGGTCATGGTGAATCCGGGGCCTATCACGAGCATGAACTAGGAAGACGCCCAGGATGGGACGGCAGTCCATCGCACACAGAGTCAGACTCTCATTTACATTTACAGGCATTTTATGTCACCAGTAAACTGACAGAGACACAGGAAGAACAATACAGAAATTCACACAGATAGGAACCCGAGCTCAGGATTGAACCTGGGAGCCTGGAACCTTTGATCCTAATGTATTGTATTGCAGTATTTACAAATGCTCAATAATATCATAATAAAAACACACTATGTAAGTATTTAGGTAGCTGTGAACATAGTGGTTAATAAACACAGTTTTGCCTTGTTTATTTTTTGATTATCCAGTCCCACTTACACAATTGTTCTAAAAATATTACATGTTTACTTTTAGAGATACTCTGCAGTTGTATTCCAGATGCTACAACAAATTACTTCCTTTATGCCGGGTTGGGACATGAGACACTGCATTAAATCACTAGTCTATTACTGAAGTCACTTTCTAAGCCAGTATGTGCATTTTGAAGGATGTGTAAAAACAAAGTCAGTTTATATTGCATATTTCTGGGGAATACAACTGTGAGTGGAATTATTGAAAAGTGGAAGCATTTAGGAACCACAGCAACTCAGCCATACAGTGGCAGACCATATAAACTTACAGAGTCTGTGGACTTGCAGAGTGCACATAGTGCATAGAAATTGCCTGACTCAATAAATGCAGAGTTCCAAACCTCATTAACAGCATTAACCTGGCTAACATTAAACTGGCATTAACATCAGCACAAAAACTGTGCTGGGAACTTCATATGGAATGGATTTCCATGGCCAAGCAGCTGAATGCAGGCCTTATGTCACCAAAAACAGTCGCAATGCTCAGATAAAGTGGGGTAAATCGTGCCACCACTGGACTCTGGAGGAGTGGAAATGTGTTCTGTGGAGTGATTAATCATGCTTGTTTGTCTAGAAGTTGGATGGATGAGTCTGGGTTTGGCGAATGCCAGGAGAACATTAAATGCCTGACTGCATTGAGACTGCCATATGTAAAGTTGATGGGGAGGGATAATGCTATGGGGTTGTTTTTTCAGAGGTTGGCCTAGGCCCAGTGAAGGGAAATCATAATGTTTCAGCATACCAACACATTTTGAACAATTGTATGTTGCCAACATTGTAGGATACGTTTGAGGAAGGCCCTTTTCCTTTTCACCATGACTGTGCCCTAGTGCACAAGGCAAGGTCTGTAAAGCAATGGGTGAGTGAGTTTTGTGTGAAAGAACTAGACTGGCCCACACAGTGCCCTGACCTCAACCCCATCAAACATCTTTAGAGTTAAGTTGAATGGAGCTTGCGAGCCAGGTTCTCTCATCCTACTTCAGTGTCTGACCTCACCAATGCTGGTTAAAGCCCATGGATTTAGAATGAGATTTTTTTATTTGGTCAGTTTCAGTTTCACATGGCACAATGGAGGACAGAAGAGACATGAAGACACTCAGACATTCATTAGAATTGGGTTACATCTTAATACATCTTACTTTTACTTACCACATTTTTTACTTACTATATTAGTGACAGTCACTTAGTGCTGGCTCGAATTGAATGCACAGCATTACAAGAAGATGCCTGTTCAACTTTTAAGTGCATTCTTACTTGAATAACCGGTCTTATTTGTTTTAATGTATGAATTTTTGTTGACCTGTTTTCCTTTTGATATGTAATATTTAGTTAGGTAATTTAGGCCATACATATAAAATGACTGGGTTTCATAACAGTTGTATTATTAATATTATTATTATGTGCAACCAAGTGCTACTAAGTACCATACAGTAGTTTACCCAGAATGATATATTCAGAAATCTTACATTTCTTTCTTGTTTAAATGCTCATGAATAAACCTGTTTGTTTCCAGTTGGAGAAATGAAGTCAGATGTGTATTTTATATCATTATTAATCCACATGAATATGTGCATGTCTCTGTTTTGGTCCAGCAGTTGGTGAACCAAGTCATTCTTGCTAAAGTTCTAAGAGCTTTCTGATCCACCTTGCTTCACAAGTTACTGACCTGTTACTGATGATCAAAGCAGAGAGCATGGGCTGACACCCAATTCCTCCCACCCTCCCTTCTTTGACTCTGTTATGCCTTACACTGCCTGCACAATTTACCCTGTTCCAACCTCGGGCCGTATACTGACACTCCTCCACTCTGAGCTCTTCATTACCCCCAAAGAGCAAAGCCTCATGACCCACGAGAAAACAAACACATCTGTTATTGAGATTGCATTGGAAAACTGGAGATTTCATTCCTTACTCCTTCTGATTTGAACTAATGCCCAATATCCAGCTGCAGAAATTCTGAAGGGGTTTGTTTTGCCACCTCAACCACATGACTTTCACTCTAGATAGGAGCGTTGAGATTATTTTTCTGGACACAGTGCTGCTGTTCGTTATCAGATATTAAGCTTAGTAGTCCTGACATTGTCACGTTCCACAGTTCAGTTTATTTGTGCATTCATTATTGACATTCTTCCCAGTTTATCTTTTTTGTATGCGTCCTCATAAAATGTATGGTGCAAAAGAAATGTCAGGCATTTCACCCACATTAGACTGATGATATCCATTCTGATTCAGGCAGTCTATTTTGTGAGAAGAGTAGTAATTGGTGCCAAAGCAAACAACAGCGGTCCCACATGTCTTCACCTTTGCTCTTCAGTGTATGATTGCAATCTGTACCTAGGTCATAGACAGAAAGGAGGTGCTTCAGAGGCCATGAGTCTTAACTAAAATATTGTCACATAAGATGCTTTGTAAATAACATGACACCAAGAGGCAACTGTGTCCTTTATTATTGATTCAAATCGAGGTCTCAGAAATCTGAGAAAGCTGATTATTTTTAATTTTCACAATATTTGGGAGATATGATGTCAGCACTTTATTTAACTGTTTATTAGTGGACCTTCTGTTCTTATACTTGGGGTGTGCATATAATTTTTAAATAGCTTAAATAATTTAGGATGCTCAAACTATACTACATAACGATGTCAGGCACAGAGGTATGCCAAGATGGAGTGGGCACAAATGCAGGTATATAATATAAATAATTCAAAGCATCAGGCAAACAAAGACTAAAACATTTTTAAAAAATTGTCAAAAGGCAGGCAGTGGTCAGGCGATCAGCAGACAACAATAACAGGGCACAGGTTAGATTTCCAGAAAAGGGACGAACACATAAATGGCTCGGGGAGCATGGCTTCCTAATACTGCATAAACAAAAGGTTTATGCTGATCTTTAAAAAGATCATGAGCAACCCTCTTCAGTCAGTTTATATGGAATTACTTGGCTTTCATTAACTTGCCTTTATTAACAATAAAACTTACCCTATGCATATTTCTGCAATATCACACCTTGACTTTGAGAGAATACACCTACATTCCTCTAAAGCTGTCTTATCTATGTAGATAATAGACTCTTTTTTACTTATGACATGGTTCCTGGTCAGCTCCAAAGAAATATTGGACAAAGAGGCCTTCTAACAACTTATATATTCAATCACAGCTCACCATAATTGTTCTACTGGTTAATTTATATACATGAATGCACAGAGAATGGAAAGCACACAGGAGCGGAGATGTAATATTGAATGTTATAGACGACTGAGAAGGAAAAAATACAGACATTTAGGAGTTTCCTGTTATTGATAAGTTTTGTTGTATTATTACACCACTGCAATATTCAGTGGCATATCCGGAGTCTGTCCCAGGAACACTGGGTGCGAGGTGAGAATACACCTTAAGTAGGATTCCAGTCCATCACAGGTCACTATACACACACTCTTTCACACATTTGGGGCAATTTAGCATAGCTAATCTCTATGGCATGTAGTTGAAAAGTGATGCATGTGGTAAGTGAACAACCAAGAGAAAATCCATGTGGGCATGAGGAGAACATAAATTAACCCTACACATGGAGTAACCTGTGCTCAGGATTGACCTGCAGACCTAGAACCCTGAGAGTTGTGGTGTGCAGAATTCATCCTCCAAATTCTAACAAATCCAGAATAAATCTTTTAGTGCTTCCTCTCTAATAAACTAGAATTTGTGTGATGTGTCACAAAGTTATTCTATATAAGTTCAGTATTAACAGTATGTTTGATTCCATGTTTTTTTGGCAGGTAACAAGAAAAGGGAGTCCTGTGGAAAGACGTGCCAAGGAGACAGGGATGATGAGTGGATGGGGGTCAGTCTGGCGAGACAAGACAAACCCAATGGAAGAGTTCTGGTAGGTTTTTTGACCTTTATTATCAGCACCCTCGGTTTACTACACATAAACTAATTAATTACTACATTTACACACACATATAAACAAAGCATTATATATACTAAGCCAGTGCAATAAAGCAGCACAGAAACTGACACGTGGGCTATAGTGCTATTGGTGTCAAACGGGGTTTATACTCGACAAATTGAGACATGAAATACAATACCATGAACCAACCTTAACAAACCAACCTTTTGCTAGACACAGGGTTTAATGGCATTGCATGAATCAAATGAAGTGTAAATTTGATTGTAACAGCCAATATAAACCCTAGTTGTCTCATTATGAATCCCTTGTTATGCCAGTTAAAAATTAAATATGATGTGAAGTGTCTTTATGTGTTTTTATCAGTTTAATCTTTAATTATGCAGATTTTGCGCTTATTTACCATTAATGTACTGTAAAGTATTAGGTCTGGGGGTTTTTTTTTCTTCCCTAGGATATAAAAAAATCGTACATTTGGTAACATGGGCCAGTGGGGCTATTACATGAAGATATTGTGCTTTATGCATTTTGTTGTTTCCTCCAATCCATCATATTCAGCATGTTCAGACATAACCCTTGCCAATGTCTTTTACACTGAGTACGTGGTTAAACACCTATTCTCATGATAAAAAAAACCCGCGATGCGACACTGTAATGACAAACTGGAGTCTCAGAGTAGACAGATTTTTTTTTTCTCTCCTATCACTTGAGTTGATGAAAATGGATGGGCAGCTGACTGGGTTTGTTTAGGTTTGGCTCTCGTCCTGGTGGTCCTACTCAAGGGCAGAGGGCTTGTTATGTCTCACACACAGCGCCCTGCAGCTGGTGATGAAAGCCTGAGAGTGTCCCTGGCCTCCAGAGTACCAAACGCACACTTTGATTGCAAGTCTAAAGGCAGCTAATTGTGGCACTCTTTGAGCCACTGAAGGACGTGCTACAACCTTTTGCTGCTTTGATGAGTGACAGAGGTTTAGGGAACACCGATTATGGTTATATTTTATGATAATGATGGTACATTATAGTGGCACACTGTCTTTTATTAAACAGAGCAACTGTGATATAACTAATATTTGTAAATAAATAAATATAATGTAATATCAAGCTTACATTTATTAAGAGTACCTAAACTAAATGTGTGTGTATATATATACATACATATATGTGTTTCAGTGTGCTGGTGTGTATGTTTGCACCGATGTACTATTGTTGTGGTCTTATCTGCACTGCATCATGTTGTAATGGCTATTTGGGAGATCTCCATGGTAATCTTCCCTCTGTGCCAATCACAGCAGGACCTAAAACATGACAACAGCAGGACTTCATGTTGGCTCTGATACTGTCCGCAAATCAACAGCACTCATATTCTTTATTTCTCTCAGTGCATTTTAGGAATTATGTAACTTCTGTCTAGTTTGTGATAGTTTACATTCTTAAGCAAGACAGACTTGCTATCACAATGAAATGATTCATTGGAGCCTTTTTATTATTCTAGTAACATTAGATGTTCATGTAGAGCTCGTTTGCCTTGAACGCTGCCATTTCAGAAGAAAAATAGGAATGCACAAACATTCTCCTCTCGTCTGGGTGCCATAAGTTCGTTGTAAACTGGAGGTGAGGCTCACCATGATGCACAGACACTCCATAAAGCCCTTCCAGACCCTGGAGGTGAACTGGGGTCCCCGGTCATTGACGATGTCTTCCGGGAGTCTGAAGCAGTGGAAGACCTGCTTGAAGCATAGTTCTGCCTTTCTCCAGGCAGTACCTGTTAGGGCATGAAGCCAACTGACTTGGAGAACCAGTGGACTATGACGAGGATGGAGGTGTTGCCCTTGGAATCAGGGAGATTTGTGATGAAATCCATGGCTAGGTGTGAGAAGGGATGAGGCAGAAGTTTTATTTGAAGGGAGAGTTCGGGGCGTTTTGCTTTGAGCACACTCAGTGTAGGAGCTTACAAAAGTGCTGGACATGGAAGGCCACCAAAACTTAACTTTTATGAGCTCCAGGGTGGATTCCCGGATGCCCAGTTCTGGGAGCACAGGAATGAAAGAGTTTGTGGTGTGTGGAGGCAGGGACGAAAACGAGTTGTGTAGGTCAAGAGGCAGGGGTCTGGTTTTGAGTCTGGGAGGAGATTTTCTGACCCAACTCTCACTCGACTGACCGGATGAAGCACAAAGATGGCCAGATGGTGTTGGTGGAGCTCTCCTCATCCTTTGGATGAGGTGTTAGACTCCTTCTAGCCAGTGCCTCCATTCCTCCAGCGCCAGTCACCCACACTGCAACTCCTCTCCGCCAGGGTCATTTCTTAGAATAAGTGGCGGGTGGCACTTGGTCCACATGGCTCCCACTTAAGTGTCAGAGGCATCCACCTCCACAATGAAGGGTTTTCCTTAGTCTGGGTGGAGGAGGAAGGGTGCGGTGTTAAAGGCGGTCTTGAGTTTTGTGAATGCAGACTCTGTTTCCAGGTTCCATTGCATGCGCTTGGCCCCACCCTTTAGGAGGTTGGTAAGTGGGCTAGCGTCACCACTGAACAATCTGATGAAACGCTGGTAGAAGTTGGCGAAACTCAAGAATCACTGAATGTCATGCACTGTGGCTGGTTTGGGGCAGTTTGTCACTGCTAAATTTGTCCTTCTCCATAGAGACTCTGTTGACATCGATGACATACTCGAGGAAGTCGATCATGGAGATGTTAAAATTTACATTTCTCTCCCTTTATGTAGAGCTGGTTCTGTAAATGCTGGGTGAGGACCTTGTGGATGTGCTGTATGTGGTCCTCCAGGGTCTCTGAGTAGATCAGGATGTCATCGTTGTACACAATGATGAACTTGCCCAACATCTCACTCAGCACATTGTTAATGAGGCACTGGAAGACGTCAGGTGCTGAGGAGAGGCCATACAGCATTACCAGTTACTCATAATTGCCAAATGTTGTGCTAAAGGCAGTCCACTCATCCCCTTCAGTTGCAGTGGGGGTGGTAGTTGGGCTACTGGCACAGCAGATCATCCAAATGGATGGTTGGAGTTATCAGGGCATCAAGGGATTTGGAATCGTCCAGGCAGACAAGGTCTGTCTGGACATTGGGGTTGAGACCTTGGCGAAAGACGTTGATGAGATGTTGACGAGAGAGTGCGGAACTCAATGGCATAGTCAGCTACGCAGCTCTCACCTTGACAATGGTTCAGCAAGTGCTCACTGCTTTCTCGTTCTTGCCCGGCATGTTCAAATACCCTTCAGAACTTGGCACAAAACTGGTCGTAGGACTGCAGGGCCTCTCTTCCCTGGGTCCATATGGTGGTGGCCCACTTTAGTGCCCTCCCTATAAGCCAGCTGTCCATGAGGCATACAAGGAGTACTGAAGTAGGAAGCCTTGGCACTCCCCATGGTCCTTAGCGTAGCGTTCCAGGCTGCAGGTATGCACTCTGGTGGGCGCTGCTGGTGGTGCAGGCTGCATCCTCAGTTCCAGAGACGGGGTGGACGGGGTGGACACAATCGCAGGGTAATTATTCAGATAGTTCATCAAAGTCAAAAATGTGAAAGGAGCTTGTGGTAAAAAGTTCAGGCAAAGTTCAGGCAACAGGTTCGCATCGCGGTGGAGCTCTAGCACTGGGGTGAGTGACAGCGTCCATGACACTTAGTAGTAGTATAGTATAATAATGTTATCAGTAGTAATTACGCAGATAGTGCAGTGACAAAATATTTGGTATGTGCTTTAAAATCCAAGCCAAATATTCATGTGCTCTTGGAGATGCATAATGAGAATTTTATATATATGTGTTATTAAGTACAATAATGTGATGCAGTTACTATATCCCATGATAAAGAGCTTGTCTTTTAGGCTTCTTTTGTACCAAACATGACAGCGATTTATGTATATTCAAAACTCCAGACATAGCGCTGACTGCCAACAACTCATAGCAGCACAGATAGTCAAAAGGTGTTTTTTTTTATAATAATAAATGCCTGTTTTAAACTAAAATGAATTTAAAAATGCAAAAATGACAGCACATTCTCAAAAACATTCTCCTAAGCACACGTGTTTCTGTTCACAAAATAGCACTATTTACAGTCTTTACAGTTATACAGGAGAAGTGATATGTTTATATATAATTTATATATTTCTGTGAAGCAATATTGTAACACATTTCTTTGTTACTACTGTATATCCACTGTAACACAGTAAAACTTACAGTATCATTAACCTTATTATTCAACTTACTGTATATGCAATTCATCAGCTACATCAAATACATTCAACTAAAGCAGCAAAGAAACCTCACATGGCTTTATTTTACCACTATATTGTCATATAGTTATGACATGAATATTTCCTTTAGCAATGCAGAGTAAGTCCAACATATTTTACCCAGAGGCCAAGTAACACTAGATAACGGTAATATAGCTGGGAGACATATGGCACATTATGGGTGTCATAAAGCTTACTTTCTTCTTGTGTTTTGTTAGTCATTTGAGCCAGTAATTAAATGTGAATGTTTTTGGTATGTAATAAAGTGGAAGGTCTCTCATGGTGAACAACACATGCTGCAGTTGCCTAACTGTGTGTTTGTGCATGTTTTTGTTTGTGTTTGTCTATAATCTCTATAACTCCAGTGAATTGTGGTGGTCTGTATAAAGACCTGCAGACCATAGTTGCGAAAAAGAGGAGAGAGAGAGAGAGAGAGAGAGAGAGAGAGAGAGAGAGAGAAAGGGGGGGGGGTCTTCTCAGCAAGAACATGATCTCACTGTTGTCCAGAATTCTCAGTAATTACCACATTAATGTGTTTTCTTTTATGCTTAGAAAACTGCACCCCATTTAACACAACAGAGGAATGTTTATTTCATACCCAAAAGGGGGGAAACTGTGTTTATTGTCAGTAGACAATCATAGTGAGGACAACAGAGAGGAGGCATTTGGGGTCGAATGGCTGAGGGGCTGTGGGGGTGAGTTAAGGACATTTACCCTGGGTGTGTAACAGGTTCTGGCTGTATAAAAGCCCCCAAAGTGAACGTCTTTAGCCCTCAGTTTATTCTGATATACTTTTAGGGCTCTGCCTTATAGCTGATGTAAAATCAGGTGTAATCCAACCACACAGGGTGTGACAGTAATAATGAAGCCTTTAGTGTTTTGTTATGGTTGCTTTGGTGATATGAATGACTTTTCAGTTTTCGAACTGGTGGAGCACTTGTGAGTAAGAACTATTTTCCAACCATAATACATGGGGAATTGACACAATATGGGTGGGAAGTAAATGACAGCAGTGTATTTCGAGCTGATGCTGTTACATTCGACTGCCTACCAGTTCTTGGCCAAAATATGTGCTCAACACTGTGATTACTGTTAACCCATCTGTATGTGCTTTGTTTTATCTATAGGCCTGTGCACACCGCTGGAAAAACGTGTACTATGAATCGGAGCACATCCTACCGCATGGCTACTGCTCTGTGATCTCTCCGAACTTACAGGGCAGGACCCAGGCTCTCATTCCATGTTATGAAGGCATGTTATGGCTTTTTGGATATTATTTATAACATATAAATGTATTATTTTTGAGTTTTGTTTTTTTCTGAAGTACACTTTAAATATTTATGTCACGTTCTGTACTATAGCAATCATAATTTATTTTTTCATGATCATTTTCCAACCTCTTGTTATCCATCTGATGTAACCAGGCTGTTCAATGACCTTGGTTCTGGCTAGAAGACTCACATCTGTAGTATGTAGATATGTGTAGGAAATTCTGATAGATAAATAATGGCATTTACTTGTCCAGTGCTATTGGGGGTATCATTTTCATCTAATAAATTAGCGAAGAGATTTTCAACACAGAAGCTTGTTAGCTAAAATTAGCACAGTGCGAACATACATTAGTGATGCTAAAGAAAACAAGGTTTAGCCACTCCTATTAAATGTTGAATGCTTGGATAACATAATTACTACAAACAAACTAGCAGTGGCTAATCTGTGATAAAGTGACAGAATAGGGCTAGCCTACAGTAAAGTACATATATGTATGTGGGGCTATTTTGGTAAAAAACAGGCATGGCTAACTTGCCTAATTGGTGTGGGTAACATGCTATAAAGTAAATGGGCTTTGGTTAACTCTCTGTAAAGCATATGTGTGGGGCTAACTCTCTGTAAAGCATATGTGTGGGGCTAACTCTCTGTAAAGCATATGTGTGGGGCTAACTCTCTGTAAAGCATA
>JAOVVF010000039.1:7476801-7492952 GCA_028565595.1 Duopalatinus emarginatus | reverse complement strand
AGCCAGATACCTGGCATCTTTTCTTGGATGAGCGAGGGCTTTCCTGCCGAAGCACGGATCGCTACTGAGTTGGGCGCGTAATGAAAGGGTGGACGACTCGTCTGGCTTGCAACAGCGGTCGCGTCCACCAAACGGGAGCACGCTAATGATGTCGTCAGCGCTAAAACAACAGGAGGGCATTATGGGATTTGTAGTATTAGCGATGAATGCATTGTTACAGTGGCACCGCCGCTGAATAATACCGGCCGGCCAGCTCCAATAGTAATTTGATATTGCCTTGCGGACCAAATATAATTACACTGCGGGGCAAATCTGGCCCACGGGCCTGATTTTGACACCCATGGTCTAGACCATGTGTCCTGGCCTGACAACATAGCTGTTTTTATTGTTGTGTTATCCACTTTATGAGTAGCTGTTTGGATTCCCCAATGTACAGTTTACAGCAATCCTTCTGACACTTAACAGCATACACTATATTACTCTGCTCCTTAAGGTGGACAAATATTTAGGTCATTGTGTTTTGGGGTTTAAAACCATGTCTTTAATAAATGCTCAGCTAAATAACTACATTTACTCAGAACCTGCTTGATGTGGGATGCTGTCAGCTTCCGTCCCTTAAATACTATCAGTATGTGTTGATATATGGTACATACTTTCTTAAATGTTTCAACCCCCTTTACCAGTTGCAATTTTACAGTCTAAGAAGGCTAACCTGTTACTTACAAACATAAAGACTTATAAGCCCCTAAAATGATATCCATGTAGTCACAGGTGATAGATCAACTTGTCCATTTCTTCTTATCTGCATCATTTTTAATTTGTCTATCATGCTATTAAAATTTTTTATACAAGTTTTGTTTCTGAATAATTTTATCATAATCATTTGGATTACATAAGCATAGTTGAAGACTGTCTTTTAAAAAAAATGTTTGTGGGTTTTTAAGTATTCACAGTGAAAATTTAGCTGCAAGAAATGGCATGTCAGCAAATTAAAATATCTTGAATATAGTCAAATATATTTGGTATTTCCTGTTAGGATTACAGGAAACTAAACGAAAGATAGTTATCTAGTCAGTTTTTTTAATGATTTTAAGCTTGAAATAGTCTTGTTCGCTGGCAGATATTTTTTTCTGTTCTTTCTAGAAATAAGAAAAAAATCTTGTGATAGAAAAAGAAAATTGAAAGCTTGAAACAAATAAAAAATGTCTAGAAATAGACATGACACTTTTGTTGGGTTTCATTTTGATCTTATATAGATCAAGATAACTATATTCCAAGATAGTAAGGTATTTGTTCTTGTTACACTTACAAACATACCATTTGGTTACAGTGTGTAAAAGTCTTAAACCAGAACCTTCACATTCCTCGAGTGTCTGCTGTCTGTGTGTTTCACAGATGTGTCATTGTTCAACGTTATCATCAGTTGGCCTTGTACTAACATCTTGACTAACCATCAAGCCTTAAGCATCTAAACCAGATGGCTGACAGAAAGAAATCTGTCGCTCAGTCATTTGGATGCTGATGCTGGATTGGCAAGAGTGACCTGCATGACACTAGCCATTTGTGTGTGTTTTTCTTCTTAGACACAGAAACACTGAATAACCATTTGTGGCATCAGATGCAGTAGACAATGGCAATCCTCAGCCCCAGATTCTGTCTGTTTTAAATCACCAGGTGGCTCATATAGTAATGAAGTGCTCATTACTCATAGAATAATCATAGAATAATTTTCTGTGCTCAGTTAAGTGAGACATTTTGTCAAAAAAAAACCAAACCAGAACAGCAGATTAAACCAGCAGTCGTACCTTTGTTTCCTTACTGCTTTTTTGCTATTGTTGTAGACCATGTATGATAGCATCACTATCTATGATCATCACTGCTATAGGGTTATTAAAGAGTGGGTACTTACATAAGGATAATTACTTGATAGGCCTATAACTTGATAGGCCTAAAACTAATTGTGTGTGTAGCACTTTAAGGAGTCTGTGTAAAACGCTAAGTCAGTTCCGATCTTCTAGCCAGCGCACATTGCCAGAAGAAATTAATAAACTTATTATCTGTTCAGCACAGGGGCCACAACAGGGGCCAGGAGCAATTTTACAGGGGCACTGGGCCCTGTTTGCCCCCGTCTAGAACCACCAATATTAAATCTTGTTTTAATATTTATTATCTTGTTTGAGTATTTTAAACACTGCTGATACCCAGTGATTTTTGCACACAGTGGCCTCTACAGTGAGTTTGCAGTGGGTAGGTCCAAAGAGAGTGACCAGATTGGTTCTGAGAGTAAGGATACGTTAACTCAATTAGCCACTATTTACAACCATGGTGAGCAGAAATGGCTCTCAGAACGCAGAACATGTAAAATCGTGATGCAGATGGGGTATAACAGCAGAAAACCACATCAGATTCCACTCCTGTGAGCCAAGAACTGGAATTTGAGGAGCTACAGCAAGTACAGGCCCACCCAAACTGAAGAGTTGAAGATTGAAAAAAAATTGTCTGGTCACAGTTTATTACAGGAGAAAAGTAAGATAAATATCTAGCAAAAGATATTTGTCAGAATGCGGTCAGCTAACAAATATGCCACATGTTCCTTAGTCCAAACTACATGCTGTCAAAATACTGGGTGCTTATTATTATTTGTTTCCTGTTTCTGTTCCAGGAGCTGGTGATCATGGGAGCACCTGGATCATACTACTGGACTGGAACAGTGAAAGTGTTCAATATCACCTCAAATATGCAATACAGCCTTGACAAAACTCAGCTAAGTTCTCAAAGATACAGCTACTTGGGTGTGTATTAACTTCAGGTGAATTGTGACCACATTAAATCTGTACATTATTTAATTAAAGAACTATAAAGCTTGTGTTTGCTTTGCACTCAGGCTATGCAGTGACAGCCGGTCACTTCTCCTCAGCCATTGCCATTGATATCGCTGCTGGTGCTCCTCAGGATGGTGGTGGAGGAAAGGTAATCAGAATCTGTTTCCTCTGCATGTCTGAAGTCCACAGCAAATCTGCATCGCATTAACGGAAACATTTCTTTTGTTCAGTCTGACACTTTCATGTCCTCCTTTGTGGTAGGTTTACGTCTTCAGAATTGATGGTGTCTCTCTTGTGAAGGTCTTTCAAGCCTCAGGGAAAATGGTTAGTATAATATAGTTGACCACAACTCTGCTTAAAGCCATTTTCAAATGTTATTTAAGCAACCACGTTTATTAGTGCAAACGTTAGCATAAGCGGTCAGTTAAATATTTGTACTAATGAGCCACAGTGTTTATAAAAAGATCAAATGCAGGGAAACAATTACCTAAAAGACATTTCAGTCACATGTGTAATATGTACTGGGGTGGAATATACTTGAGTAATGGTGTTACGTTATTATACTTAAGTATTATTTTTGGCATATTTTTAACTTTATATTTTAGTGTAGCATCGAAAGTTTAGCAGTGTAGAAAGTGATTATAAAAATGATGCCAAGTCATATTTAGCACTTTAGTTATCAGTGTGTGTTTGAATATGGACAAGCTATTGAACTGTAGGTATGACTGAGGTGACATCTTTGCCACTGTAGAAGGCACGAACACCATCTTATTTAAAAGGTTTAGATAATTTGCCAACATTAACTGGCTATAAAGTTAAAAAGTTATTTCCTTATTAAACTTAAAAGTGGCATCAATGTAATCGAATTCTATCTAAAGGTTTATATGGGGGAAGTTACATATCTTATTGCTGATTAACTAATTTGCAAATGATGTAGTGTATTGCATATGATGAGCATGAAATTTTCAGGTAAAACAACATACAAAACAGTTTTAGGTAAGCAGTAAGTTATTTTCAGTCACATGAAATGATGACAAGCTTAATTTAATTACTTTGTACACTTTATTACTTCAGTACATTTAAAAGTAGCAAAGTAGTAACTTTTTTAAGTGCAACTTTTTTTTGCTGGATATTGCCACTCTTAAGTACAGCATCTATAAAAATGATTTTTTTGCTTTTGTAAATGAAATTATGGTTAATATAATAAGGCTTTTGACAGGACTGTAGAAAAAAGTGTTTAATGTCAAAGTGAAAACAGACTTCTACAAGGTAACGTCAATTAGTTAAAAATATTCATTTAAAATTGAGTAATTCAAAATGAGAATGTCTCAGGTGATTGCAGTATAAAGACACCTGTGTCTGGAAGATAGAATCACTGGTATTTCGGCTACAATTACGCGAAGATGACCAAAGTACATTCCACACAACTCTGTGAAAAGGTTACTAAAAAGTATAAGTTAAGGGAAGGATATAAAAAATGTACTAGTCACTGAACATTCCCTGGAGTTCAGTTATACCCATCATTAAGAATTAGAAAGAATATGGCACATTTTTTAAATCTGCCTAGACCAGGTCATCCTCACAAACTAAGTGTTCATGCAAGGAGGAGACTAATGAGGGTGGACACCAAGACACATGACCATTCTGCACTAGCAGTTCTTCACCAGCCAAACCCAATGAGTTCGCCCAAAGGTATGTGGGAGACACTAGAAGAAGGTTCTTTGGACTGATGAGACCAAAATGGAGCTTTTTGGCCATCAGACTAAATGCTATGTTTGGCAGACAACAAAGGACATCACCACAAATTTGCCATCCCCACTGTGAAGCATGGTGGTGGGATCATCATGCTTTAAGGATGCTTTTCAGCAGCAGGCTCTGGAGGGCTTGTACTGGTGGAGGGTAAAATGTCTACATGGGGGGTGAATATTTATGCAAAAACTTATTTTACATTATATCTATATATTTTAATTGACATTACTTTGTAGAAATCTTTTTCATTTTTTGTTGAAAAAGCCAAATTATAAAAGGGAAAAACATCCAAGCAGATGATTCTTTTTATAGGCACTGTGTGTATATTTTTAACTTCGGCATATGGGATTTCTTAACATAACTGAACTGGTTGTGTTGTGTTTTCATCTTGTATACATAGGACGGATATGTTTAATGAATGAATATATTTTAGTACAGTCTTTTAGGTTCACTAATGCAGAATGTATTAAGAAGGTTTACCTAATACTTGCATGAAATTCTAATCAGAGCTGTCTTGCTCTGTGCCTTGGCTTGGTTTCAGATGGGCTCTTACTTTGGCTCCTCACTGTGTGCAGTTGATCTGAACTCAGACGGACTCTCGGACCTGCTGGTCGGGGCACCGATGTTCAGTGAGGTTCGGGATGAAGGCCAGGTGACGGTTTACATCAGCAGGGGCAATGTGAGTTCATTTCTTCTTTAGGTGACATTATTATAAACAATATATACACTGTTGAAATAACTGCTTAAACAGTATTAAGCTGTCTTTGAAGCATGCTTAGATATTTTTTTTGTAGTCTTTGAATTGTGTGCAAAGAAATGTTGCCTCTTATAAATGACAGTTGTGTTTAATGTGCAGGGAGTGATGGAGGAGGCAATGGTTTTGAATGGGGACAATGCATACAATGCTCATTTTGGAGAGTGTATCAGTTCTATTGGGGACATCGATGATGACGGATACCAAGGTCAGATTTGCATATTAAGTTAATTTAAACTACTTTTTTTACATTTAATTACTTTTCTTATTTTCATTTTTTGAGAAAGTAAGTTTAAATCTTTAATAGAGTTTTATATCATTCATTGTTTATTAATTATTTGTCCTTATGCTGGTCAGGATCACATTGAATTTAGCATCTATTCCAAGAACAGGTGTGAGGCTTGTGTACCCCTGATGGAGAATCAGTCCATCACGGGGCAAAATGTACCTAGGTGCAATTTAGCATAGGCAGAACACACACAGAAACTCTGACAGACAGGAACCTGAGCTTAGGGTCAAACTGGAAATCTTGGAGCTGTGAGAGTGTAACTGTGCTGGACATTTACTGTAAAGCTTAAAAAAAATTCTTAATCAGGAACAGACATTTTGTATATTTGTTAAATGCTTTATGTGCCCCAAATCCCACCATGATATTTTATATGCTTGCCTTTTAGTTTCCTGGATCCCTGTCTTTCAATCAGTGTTTCTGGAAACAGATTACACACTGTGGTTCAGTTATGAGGCCATGCACATTTCTACATTTTAACTCTTTTTTTTTACTTACTAAAAGCAAAAACAGCATTGGTTTCTGGCAGCATCAGGTTAGCTTTTTTCTGTTTGTTTGGTTGAAGACATTTGACAGAAGTAGCTTATAAAGCAGGGTTCCCCATCTCAAGTTCATTTCCCAGCTCTTATCACACCTACTAAACCAGTAATAAGGTGTTATTTAGGAAGAAGATCATATCATAACATGCTGGACTCCTTTGACCACAACTGTTGATCTGATTGTTAAGACATTAAAACAAGTGAAAATTGGAAACAGTATTAGTCTATATATATAACTTGTAGG
Source organism: Duopalatinus emarginatus (assembly GCA_028565595.1). Classification (NCBI taxonomy): domain Eukaryota; kingdom Metazoa; phylum Chordata; class Actinopteri; order Siluriformes; family Pimelodidae; genus Duopalatinus; species Duopalatinus emarginatus. The sequence continues at coordinate 7,486,558 of JAOVVF010000039.1, read as the reverse complement.
CGAGGCTGAAGTGATGATGTGAATCTGTTTCAGTATATTTGCAGTTCTGGGATTTCTGCCGCTTCTAAAACTTGCACAGCTGGCTTATACTGTTATACTGTTATGGCTTGACGGTTTGCTAAAAATCTGAAATAATCTGTTTTGTGGAACGTTCTTAATCTCTGATGAAGTGTTATTGAGTTATTCAGGCACAGTACTCAGTCATCCAGTAAGTGACTTGAAACAGAGTGGCTCTTAAAGCAAGCAGGAGAGTTTCATGACTGAGAGTTCTGCAGCTGTAAACTCTCTTGCACACATTTACACACACACGCACACACACACATCCTCTCTGTGTGTATTTCCTCTCACTCACATCTGCATGTCTTGTAGATGTGGCGATAGGAGCTCCAAAAGAGGATGACTTCGGGGGTGCAGTATATATCTACCACGGTGATGCTAAAGGAATAGTCACCAAGTACTCAATGGTAACCTTCACACACTACCGTCAATAAAGAGTGCATCTGTTAACGGGTCTTTTAATAATGGAAATCAGCACTGCTATTGGCTATCTTTATTAGTCCGTAAGCAGACAGCTGAAATATTTATAGGCACTTGCAAAAGCTGTATCTCACACATCTCTCACGGTGTTAGTTTAAGACCTATGTTGATATGAGTAGTATCTTTTTTTTCTGTTTATAGAGGTTGTCTGGGCGAAGCATCAATCCAGCCATCCAAATGTTTGGCCAGTCAATATCTGGCAACGTGGACATGGACGGAAACGGATATCCAGGTCTGAAAAATCTTAATCAATTCCGCTAAAGGTCTTTACCATCTAAAATTTACTAGCAGCAACAAAAACACATACCAGTAAAAACCTTGCATTAACTGACACTGACATAGATATTTTTAATAATATTATATGTATTTGATTAAATGACCTCAGTGTCTTCTACAGAGTTTGTATAAATCCCACAGAGGAATGTGACCTCTGCATTTAACCCATCCGTGCAGTGAAACACACACACACCAGTGAACACTAGGGGGCAGTGAACACACTTGCCCAGAGCAGAGGGAGCCCGGGGAGCAGTTGGGGGGGTTAGGTGCCTTGCTCAAGGGCATCTCAGTCGTGTCTTGCCCTGTGTGGGGATCAAACCTCCACAGTGCATTGCATGGCATCCCAGATGTGTTTGATAATGTTGCAATCCGGAATTACAAAATTATGTGTTCCTCTAACCATGATTTGGCTTCTTTAGACAGGCGTGGCGGAGCATTGTTCTGTTAAAAAGGTCAAACCCATCAGAATAAATGCAGGACATGAACGGGTATAACTCGTCAGAAAGAAGACACACATAGTGTTTACCTGTCAGAGACGTTTGTTGGTGTACCAGGGGTCCCATAGAATACCAGCTAAACAAACCCCATAGCATTATGGAGCCACCACCAATCTGTACCAGTTTTTTGCAGACTGTAATGGTACAGTCTTCTTCTGACACTTCAGGGTATAAAATATGTAGGTTTCTATGTATATGTATCCAGGTTTTACACTGCTGCTGTTTCAGTATTCAAAAATGCCTAACTGTATTTCTTGGTCATGTTTTTACTTTACTGAGAAGAGTCAATCAACATCAATTATGTAGTATATCAGTTAACAATGTTCTTTACAGTAATAAACATACCTCTTGCTTAATTTCCTATAAATAAATAAAGAGTTTCTTTCTGACATGTTCTGTATTATGGTTTAACTTGGATTACTGCACTGTGAACATTGCATTTTTTAAAATCCTTGTAGACAATCTGACCTGAACAATGTTTTTGCTCCAATACAGATATGACAATCGGTGCATTCATGTCAGACAGCGTGGTGTTATTAAGGTGAAAAATGCGTTCCTGAGCCAGTGTGTGCTAATAAATCCAAATCAATTCATTCACATTAATCACCTGTTATCTGTCCATTTTCTCATAACTTCTCATTTCTTCTTTTTGCTGTATGAATAGGTCTAAACCAGTAATCACAGTGGATGTGTCCATCTTTTTGCCGGCCTCCATAAACATCACCGTGCCTCAGTGTCATGAAGGTCCACAGCATCTCAACTGCTTTAATGTCACCGTCTGTATGCGTTTCGGTGGGAAACTTGTGCCAGGACAGATAGGTGAGGAAAACATTGATCACTTTACTGCAACATCTTCTGTTTTTTATTTGTCTAGACATTTCTGTTCCTATAATCTGACTTTATGTTTTCCTATTGGCCTGACTGTTGGTGTGCTGTATTGAGGTGCCTTTTAAAAATTGCCTTTTTAAAAACATTTACTCGGTTGCATCCCTCATGGGGATGGTGATCTGAGGTGACTCATGAGGTGAACATGCTTTCAGGTGGAGTCTATTTATTTGTCTATACACTTCGGTCTTGAGGAAGCCCAGAAATCCCCTATATTTTACTGCTTGACTGACAAGTGACTTGTTTTATGCACAGTTAGGTATTCAGTATAGACACTGTCCATGACTAGGCGTTCACTCAGTGTGTATGATCAGTATTCACTCAGTAGGTTTAATCATGTGAGGGATGCAGGATATATAAAATGGGCGTTATGAATTTTGGCTGTTCCCCAGGTGAAGAAAGAATAAGGGCTCTTCTGTTTCCGCTGCTTGGCATTAGTAGTGGAAAGTGCTAGTTCACCTCTTCTCTGTATAACTAGACTCTGAAACACTCCCTTCCGGTGTCTGAGTGAGGTCATGGCTATATCACAGCTGGACGATGGCAGAGACAGAGACCCTTGCACAGGTCCAGCAGAGAGGGTGTGTGTTAGTCTGTGAGTGTGGACTCGGTCCAAACCAGTTTCAGTAGAGTAACACCCTGAGTAATTACTCTTACTCACTGGTTCTTCTAAAAAAAGGACCAGCACTGAAAGGCCTATGTGTGTGTCCGTGTGTATCAGGCTTTTTTAAACAGAACATGTATAATAATGGCTTTGCTGATTGCAGTCCCAGGATGTGTAGTGTTATTCTGATGTTTATCAGTGTGGGACAGACAGCCTTTTACAGCCTTTAAGTGCTCGTTTTGGAAAAGAGCATTACACATAAACATGCTTTTATTTAGTATATTTAGTTATTTAGTATATTTAGTTATTTAGTATATTTAGTTATTTAGTATATTTAGTATTGTTCAAAAGCTAACATTACAACACATTGCTAACTTGTGTTTCTCCTTTAGAGCTGCTGTACAATCTAACAGCAGACGCGGATAAGCGTTTCAAAGGCCTGTCTTCGCGGGTCTATTTCACACACGGTGGAGAACAGACTGGTACTGTGGGTCAGAACTTCAGCCTTAGCATCAACCAGCAGGAGTGCCATCACTACACCGCATACGTACGGGTAGGTTCATTTTACAGACACTTTAACTCTCTTTAACATGGTGTGTGTGTGGTGAGTGTGTGGTGAGTGTTCCTGATGTAACGGGTACATTCCCAAATAAAACCCAGCTTCCTAAGTCATAAATCAACGTTGTCATTGTGTCTTTGATACACTTCCCTAAAGCTGAGTAAGCTGTGATTTCATTCACTCTAAGCTTTTCCCAGAAGGCCAATAATTTCTGTGTTCTGGCTGTAACTCACTGTGCAATTAAAATGTTCTGTTAGGTTATTTTTAACTATTAGGCTATTGGCTTTTTTTTACTTGATACCTAAATCTGATCAGCCGCTTCGTTGTATAGTTTGTAGCGTTATTGTGTTTTTTACTGAAGAAAGTGAATGTAGTTGAACAATTAAGTCATGTCTAAGTATGGAGCACAAATAATGACATCGACTTTCACATGTCATTTCTGAAGTTCATGATAATAGTAGTCAGTTGTTGTCGGTTACATACAGTAATTAACATTAAGTTACAAAAGAACTACACGGCGACATTAAAAACGTAATTAAAAATGTTTATGTTTACTGACATAAACATAAAATGTTTACTATTATGTTGCAGCCTAACAGTGCAAACAATCATGCCTAAACATCAGCTTCAGTCATTGTTCACATCAAACCTCGGAATGGGCTCAAGTGTGATGCTGGTCATGGCATGGTTGTTGGGGCCAAATGGGCTGGTTTGAGTGTTTCAGAAACTGCTGATCTCCTGGGAATGTTACACATGATTCCAGAGTTTTGTGCAAAAAAAAAGAAAAGCAGTAAGTGAGCAACAGTTCTGGGGTTGGAAATAGAGATAAGAGAGATCAGATAAGAGAGATCAGAGACCAGATGTAGCAGCAGATGCTGACCACATCCATCAGTGAAAGTGCCTACAATGGGCATGTAAAAACTGGACATCAGAACTGGACCATGGAGTAAGGTGGTTTTAATGTTATATCTATTATATCTACAAATGTGTGTGTGTGTGTACACGTATGTGTGTGTGTGTGTGTGTGTGTGTGTGTGTGTGTGTGTGTGTGTGTGTGTGTGCACGTATGTGTATGTGTGTAAGTGAATTCACGTACACTAATAACAATCGCACACTGACTGAACTTATGTAGCCTATTTGTTGTACTATTGCAGTCTTAATGCAGGGGCACTTAAACAAGTAAATGCAACATGTGTTACAGTTTTCTTAACAACCACAATATCGACCACAGGGGTGTAAATTCACTGTTTGAGGCCCCAGTGTTCTCAGGGTCTTCTCCTGAGATGCAGCTTGAGTATGCAGCCATGGAGCAAGCCTGTAAACCTCCACCACTGTTTTATATAGCACCACAGGTCTTCTCTTGCTCATGTGCTCCCGGGAGGAAAGGTTTGGCCACAAGCTGGCATCTTTTTTATTTGTCAAATGTTGCATAAAAAGGTATAAAAAATAAATTAAAAAAAAACCAGTTATCAGCAAAAACATACACTTTCCAACAACACCTGGGTTTGTACATTACAAGGTAAATGTTATTGTGAATGATTAGCGTGGGCCCCAGGCTACATGCTCTATCTCAGCTCCCAGTACACCATAACTAAATAACAGGAATTGAAGGGTGTGGCAGAATGCCATTATCTGTATCTGCATTTATTCATAATGCTCCAAATGTTCATTTTTTTTTCGTGTCCAGATTTTAAATGAAATAGGGTGTGTTTTTTTTATTCTGACCTTACGTGGACCACTATGCCGAGAAACATGGGAAAACGCAGGCCCGCTGGGAATTATGACAACAAATAATTTGCATAATTCCTAAACTGCAAAATTTGGGAACCGTTGTTTCTAGTGGACAACAATAGCCATCTAATAGCTAATAGTATTTTAGCAGATTTTATTTCTTGGTTTTTAGTCAGGAAAGATTGACTAAAAAATGCACCATTAGAAGCTGAAAAGCAGTGCTGTGTGGTCCTTCATTTCATTATAATGGCCATATGATCCTCCAGGAAAATTTTGAAAAAACTATGATGGAGATCATTAAAAAAACATGCATGTATTTACAAATTCATATTCTTAAAATGAAGTTAGTTACAATTTTTGGAGCCTCCAGCATTGATAATACTCTGTTCACAACATGTGGTCTGTAGTTAACTATCAAATCTATGGAGCTTTTGTGCAGTGGCTTCATTAATAAATCTAAAATGTGTGTGCACCATTACTTACTGATTTTCGGGAAGAAAAAAAAACTGAAATGGGTCTCCACTGTACACTAGCCAGATTTTTGTCTTTTGTGCAGTTTTTGAAATGTCTTAATGCAGTTTTAATAATCCAGGAAAGAAATTTGATTGAATCAGTTGATTCGGTATGTGGTGGGAGTATCGGAACAAACTGAGATACATATTTTCCAAACACGTCTCAGTTGCTTTAAAACCCTAAAACATGATATGCCAGAATCTGGTCCACATCATGAATCAGGTCCCCAGCACAAACAAAGCAATATAATGAATGCTGTTAAGTGCTGGGAGAATTGCCTTGAATTATACACTGGGGAAAACAAACGGCCACTGGTGAAATGGATGGCACAGAGCTACCTCATCAGGCGAGGAGTTTACACCCCTCTACAGGCCAGAGGCCACTCCTTCAAGGATGAGGATTTGCATACCCGTCAAGGATGATGGATGATGTGATGAGGGAACTGATATCTCTGAACCAAGCGTAGGGCCTATGAGTACATCTTTCACAATCTTACAATGCTGTTATTGCCGCTATTCCATAATTGGATATGAATAACCTCCATTGTAATTTATGGTTATGGTAATTTGCATATGAAACGGATCACCAGTTTTACTGTTACACTGCTGGTTTCCAATGTTATGCAAGAGAGCTGTATATAAGTTTTGGGAAACTCACAGCCTCCAGAAATTGAAACATTCATCCAGCTAAACCTTGTGTCCGTTTTGCTGAAATCTGGCAACCCTGCTCACAAACGTCTTTTGTAAAAAACACGTCGAATTGTTTTTGTTCCACTGCACATACGCAGTGCAGTCTCAGTATTTGTATTAGTATTTTGTGTGCTTTTAGAAACACAACCTGTTCAGTGTTAATAATGTGTTCGTATTCATTTACATCCCAGCAGTTTGGAAACAGTGTTCTTAAGTGAAAAGATTTATTATTCCTAATCATGCTTTTTGGATTTAGATGCACTCAGCATTTTGTTGTTAAGCTTGTTGTCAAGTTTGTCTACAGATCACACTCTCACTCTCATAACTGCTCATGTCTTCTGTATATAGTGTTTTCATGACCGTGATGTGCTGAACTGTTTGCTTGTCTAACGATTAAAAGGAATATATATTTGTTCCTAGACTAACTAATGGGTGACTGTTTTACCCTGGAGGTAAATGTTAATGTCCTGTTAACTACAGTCTACTCTTGCCTTCTAGTCTGTTTTATAGCACGGGCATCTCTGTGGGTGATCTTTAATGTAGCTGAAATGATATAAACACACTAAAGTGTTCTAAAGTAAAGAGAGATGTATATCTGGGAAGACTCTCACCTGTCATGTAGGATTCGTCCAGCATTCTGTGTTAGCTGTCTTGAGTCAGGTGTTTGACTAGATCAAAACGTAAATGTTTGAATCATCATTTCATCTAGTTCTTTGCTGTAATATTGTTGAAATTCAGGAAGAGATGGTTTTCTGTGTAAAGTGTTTATCTTGTTACTGTATGTTTATTGGCAGCACAGCAGTGTTTGAAGTTTGTCTAAGGCGAGTGTTTTTGGTTATAAAGTGTCTTAGCACTGCTTAGACTAGTCAACCTGGACCTGCTTATTGTTGGTTTTAGATTATAGTGTTTATTGTGCTGGTTCAGTGTCTATAATAATATACGTCTTTTTTATACAATTAGAGTTTAGTCTAGAAAGCTGAGCTGCCTCACCCGTGCTGTGTATTAGACCCAAACTTGCAGGGAGGCTTTCAAATATTAAACAGTTTGAAAGAGTATGAATACATACCTAAATATTTTGTTCACAAAGTGCTTAAACAACTGTTATAGCATCAGCTAGATGACAGGAAAACACACACACACACACACACACACACTGCTCTCTGCTGTAACTTCCTGTTTTAATGTAGGTTTGTGCAGTAAAGAAAAATCTTAATCCCTGTCATGAGGCTCCATTCACCAAACGTCTCAGGGGCCAGGTCTGCCTGACCAATCCCCTCTCACATACTGCCCACATGAAGCACTACCCCCCTCCATTTCGTTAGCTGAATAATGCTGATGGAAACCAGCTGGTGCTTTGCAGGCTTCTCAGTGAGAGCATTGTACAGACATACACACTCCCTCCTATTTTTTTTTTTTTTTAAAGTGAAAGCACTGCGTCCCACTTCTATGAGTAATCCTCCACTCGTCTCATGGAGTTTGTATTGTGTCATGTAGACCACTTTGTTGATTTCCTGATGATGAAAGAGTGGTTTTGAGGCTCAGTCAACTGCAGCCTCTGAGCTTGTGAGTGCTATGCTATACTCGGTGCTGTTAGCAGAGGGGAACGGGCATGTGTGTGTAACACCGGGTTTGTTTTTTTGTTTGTTAGTTTGTTTTGGTGTGGCAGATTTTGGCCCATAGTGTACTGTACTGTAACTGTGATATTCACAGATTGATCGTTTACTGAAAAATTATGATTGTGTACTTTGTTTCTTTTAACCTCAAGATAGTTTATTATTTAGAAGTTGTTCAGAAATTATACAAATGTCTGGCTTATTCTGCTTTATAGACTGTATGCCATGATGATATTCATATGAGGAAGCATTACCATAATAGGTTTGTATATGTCTTATATCTACTGCAGTGTTAGTCATAAATGAACGTATAGAAGCAAATTTATTTGAGACTTATTTACAGAGGTAATTGTAAATGCATTACTTTTACTCCAGTTGCACAAAGTTATTAGAGTAACTAATTGCCAGTTTTTTTTCTATTACCCCAGTGGTTCAATGGGCAAAACCTTAAAGCTACAACATTAAAGCTCAACGTTTTTAATACAAATCTAGAGAAAAAAACCCATTTGTAATTTTCAGTCTTGAGTATTATTGAGGCATTATGTAACTGTTTCATGCTGGTCATCAGAACATGTTTCTGTTGGCAGGGGCTATGGAATAGCATATCAGCTATCCAGATGTTTCTTGTTTGGTTATTTTTAGCTTCATATTTTCTAGCACTTGCACATGAAAGTAAAATTGAATAATGTTCAATAGAACATTGCTATTTTAGAAATTGTGGGAGGACTGATGTATGATCGAGTGTATTACTATGAGTCTGGGGTTAATCTGAATCATCAGCTAATTAACAGGGTTTTCCTGAGTTTGAAATGGTTTTTAGACAAAAGAAAATGGTAAAATGTTCAGGACACATGTCAGAAAACACTGCTCTAATCCTATAACACTTGTCCTATTTTTAGGAGTATTTATACTCTAATCTTAAGCCCAGTACCCACTTTATCTTAGAAAGTAAAAACTCCATGTGTTTCATCAGGTGCAAAGGACAGTTTCATTTCCTGTTTTACACTGCCTGTCATACAAAGTGACTTCCTTTTCTAGGCACAGGAAATGTTTCAGTATTTTGACGATAGTTTAATTCAAGGTGTGTCAGTGATGGGCCTCAGTTTTACAAACAAAAACATGCATTATTTTTTAACTTTAAAACAAGGAACCAATTCCCATATGTATGTGGAAAACAAACAATGTTCTGAGATGTAAGTTTTAATATACACTGAAATGCCAGAAAAATGTTCATTATTAAGTGGCATTTAATGTGACCCCTAACAGGTATTAGACTGGTGTACCAGATTTTAGGCAGATCATTTGCATGAAGCTCACTGTACTCAATAGTTAATTACTGATTATGGCTTATTAGTTTCTATGCTTGCTCTCTGCAAGAGGGAAAATATATCACCATAGGACCACCCATGACCAGATGTTATTGTGAACGTGAACTATTTGCCTTGCTCACAGAGGAATGTGACCTCCACATTTAACCCTGTGCAGGGGGTGGTGAACACACTTGCCTGGAGTGGGGGACAGCCCCAAACCACAGCACCCGGGGGAGCAGTTGGAGGGGTTAGACCAAAATCCGGTTTCTGGTATTCCATTTACATTGAAAGCAATAATTAGTCTTTTTTTTTATTATTAGTACAGTTAGTCCTAATTTAATAGTAGTAGGGCTGTCAAACGATACAAAATTTTAATTGTGATTAATCTCAGAATTTCACATAGTTAATCGCGATTAATCGCATTTCTTTAATCTATGTAAATGAATAAGGCTTTAAAGTGAAATGTTATAATTAAAATGGTGAACACATGTTATGCTAAAAGTACTTGTTAAAAACTGCTGGGACAAGAGAAAATGGTAAGGGAGT
>JAOVVF010000039.1:7463608-7476701 GCA_028565595.1 Duopalatinus emarginatus | reverse complement strand
AGGCAGTACTGAACATACAAAACACAAATGAAATGAAACTTCCTGTTTAACAGATCTTTCACCATCACTCAAACTTACTCTTACTGAAGCAGCGTGTGACAAGCCTCAACATGAACTACGGGGGAATCGCAGGGCCAAACTAGAATTTGCGTTAACGGCACTATTTTTTTAAATCACGATAATTTGAAATCACGTTAATGCGTTATTATCTCCTTATCTTCGACAGCCCTAGTATTTATAAACACATTTAATAATAATAAGTTGATTTGAATTACTTTCTGTATTGTGATGTGAATTTTCACACCATGTCAATGATATCTCTAGTCAGTTCTGTTGTTTAAAAGGATAAGGCAATATAAAGACTAGAGAGCTGTGCATGGGACAATAACTAAGGAATAAGAGAAAATCCATCAGATCCATTGCACAACTATTGGGCATTTAAAACATCTTTAAAAAGAAAGAAACCATTGGTGTAGTAACAACAAGACATTGAAAAGTTCAGCCAAGATAAACAACAGCAGTTGATGACAGAAACATTGTGAGAGCTGAGAAGAAAAACCCAGAAACAACAGTCAGTGTGATCTGACAACCTCCAAAGGGCAGGGGTGACGATATCCCAATCCTACGTTTGAAGAAGACTTAAAGAGCAGAGACATAGTGACATACCACAAAATGCAAACCAGTCATCAGCATTAAGAAATGGAAACCGTGATTTGGAATTAAGAAAAAAATATGGAGATGAGTTAAAAAAGTCACAAAACTGATATCAACCACTGCTGAAGTATTAGAAAAGGCCAAGGTGTGGAAAAGAAAAAAAATCTGCTGATGATCCAAAACACAAGCTCATCGGTCAGCACAGTGTAGTAAGTGTCATGGTCTGTGCTTGCATTTCTCCTTCTGGAAGAGGTTCACTAATCTTCACAGATGATGTAACTCATGATGGGAGCAACAGAATTCAGACGTCTAAAGAAACATTCTGTCTGCCAATTTATGCATCCAATATAATTTGGAGGAACTTCATCATGCAGCAAGACAATGAGCCAAAATGCACTGCCAACACAACAAAGGACTTCATCAGGGGGAAAAAGTGGAAGTCTGGCCAAGTCAATCAGCAGACCTTAAGTCAGCTGGGCATGTTTTGCACCTCCTGAAGAGGAGACTGAAGGAGGAATCGTTCAAAATATACAGTAAATGAAAAGTGGTACATGTCTGGAAAGGCATCACAAAAGAAATGCAAGAGTGACATCAGTGGGTTCCTAGATTGATGCAGTTATATTCAACCAAATATTAAATGTTATATACTTTAATGGAATATATTTTTTTTCAAAATTCTGACCACCTAAAAATAGGGTGATGTGCCACCAAAGGTACAATGTTATAGGTTTTGTTAATTGAAATCGTCAAATTAGTGTACCATAATACACATCCTCGGCTGACATTCACACACACATACTTCTCTCATACCAGTGTTGTGATGCTATGCAGGGTTCTGGCTCATTAAGAGAGCGAGTGAGTGCCAGACTCCCTGCCACCAGCCAGCTTTGTGTTTGCCCCTGTTTCAGTTCCACATGACACTGCCATTCCCTCAATGCCATTCCACTGGTTTCATTTTCCCCAGGCCAAGAAAGCTGATACAATGAATCTACATAGCACGAAGGTAATCATATCCAGCTGTCTCCCATTAAGCATGCTTGCCACTCCAGCACCTATTTATAAAACCCTACGATGGAAAAAATACTGAAATGTGCACAGCCCTACCCATCGTGAATACTGTGGAAACCTCGAGTCCAAAATGAGCACATGTAGTTCCAGACAAATGTTCTGTCATCATGATTAATTCATTAATGTCCTTAATGATGTTGGGCAACGTTATTTACATTCAGCTAGAAAAAAAATATAAACAGGGTTGGCAAAGGGAACCACACAAGTTTAATTTATTACTAGTTGTATTTAAAGGCAAGACGGCTTGATTAAGCCTGGGCTCTGTTCTGCCTGTTGCTTAGCTGGATCTAGTTTCCTAGTAGTTCAGCTTCCTGTTTTGCTTGTAGGTATATCAGGCTTCACTTCCGACTAGAGTGAACAAATGTATGCACACATTTCACACACACACAGAGAGAGAGAGAGAGAGAGAGAGAGAGAGAGAGAAAGAGAGAGAGATTAAACAAGTGTGTTCAGGCAAGTATGAACAGTGACACATGCACAATATTGTGTTGTATGTGTGTTAGCTCTGTGTATAAGTCGTAATGTTAGGGACCAAATCTCAGTCATCATAAACCTGTTTGTAGCTCTTATCCTAATTTTAACTTTCACTGTACCACCTGATTTGAGTAAATAAATTGGAACATACATATTTTTTTTTCTGTTTTCACAGTTAACATGTAAAGTGGCTTTTATTATAGAATGCATGAGTTTTTAAGAAAATGAAAAGTCATTTTAGACTTTTAAGAGTAATGATTAAGTCACTTATTCTAGCTCTATGACTGAATATTGAGTTGAGATTAAACACTAAATGAAAATGTTCATGTGCATGCATAAAGTCAGAATTCTGTCATATTTCTTAAATATGATTTAAATACATTTCATACAGAATTTCAACTTTTATATACTTTTAAATGTTATGTGCTTTATTCACATTTTTTCATATCTATATCACATTTTAAATCTAATTTATTTTTATACAGCTGCTGAACCTTTCAGACCCAGTGCAGAAATTTAGACTGTGCAGCAGTTTTAAATGAACAGGACATCCTTCTGCTTACACTTAGAAGATGGTCTGCTGATTGAGTCTTTAAAACAGTTTTCACACTAACATCAATGTGGTGAAAAACAAAAAGACCCTTAGGCTTACTGAGCAACTGGGGACCAGCAAGTGTGTTCCTAATTTATTCCAAATATTTACACCTTCAGCCTGAACTGGGGAGGTGTAATTTTGTTGTTGATGGAACATTCGGATGCTTTAAAATAAGGCTTTTGTGTTAGGTACACTTCTTGCACTCTTTATAGCAGAAGGGCAAAGCAAAGTGAAGTTTGGTGACGTCATGCACCCACAGCCTCCGTCAGTCAGTAAATCGTGTCCAAGATTACTTCCATAAAAGGATCTGGTCCCAATCCCCCCCTCCTCAGATGTGTTTTTCCTAGTTTCCCCACACCCCACCCCTCAAATCTGTTTTTCCTGGTTGGAGTCTGTTGGTTGTTTCTTGTCTGTTGATTAGCCAAACCAAAAAAATGTAACTAGACTACTCCAAGAGCAGAGCGATCAGAGTCAGATCAAGTCAGTCAGAATCCAGGGAATGAAGTGGGAGGAGTAAAGGATTTTGCTAACTTGTGATCTCCCTAATTTTACTTGAGTGAACCCACCTGCTCACTGTGCAAGTAGAACTTGGGTGTATTTATTATTAGAGGAAGCTGAGCATAACCAACACTAATTAAGACACATTGCAGAGGACAGTGAAACTATGCACATATAAAGCAAACCACAATAATGCGAAACAAAGTCAAAGTTTTGAAAGTTTTTGAAGTTCTGAACTTGAGGTTGCTGTCATCATAATCAAGGCATTTTTCACAATAAAACGTTTTCTGAGTGATCTAAGTAACCTTGTTTGGTTAAATGCATGGGTGTTGTGTAATTCTTGGACCAGGTTCTGAACATACCAATTTATGTGAAAAAAAAGTATGTTTGTTGACAGACTCTTACCAGTAGTGCAAGTTGCATGCATTTTTATGAATTATTAATATCTAATAATTCATCAAACTCTTAATGAAACTCCACCTAAGCAAGTGGAGGTGATGCATCTTGCTGCATATTGATTTAGAATACTTAATTATATACATTAAAAATGATTTGTTGTTCAGTGATCATCATGACTCTTGCATATGTAGAATGTGTGAGGCTATCAGATGAGGTTTATAAAAACAGTGCTCTTGTTTATAATGGGTTATTTAAAGTATATCATTCAGAGTTTGGTGAATTAATAATGTCTTAATAAAATGCATATTTAAAACATATACTCCTTCTCAGAATTTGTAAACCAGAGGTATTCAATCTTATCCAGAAAGCACCAGAGTGACTGCAAGTTTTTATTCCAACCAGACAGATGCCACACCTAATAGCCAAGACCAACGAATTAAACAGATGGATTCAGATGTGGTTTCTGCTTGATTGGAATGAAAACCTGCACCCACACCAGCCCTTAATGGATAAGATTGGACACCACTATCTTAAACATTTACAGCCTGATTATGTATAGTCTGATTAAACATCACACTTTGATGTCAGAAAAGTATAATACCATGTATAGATGATTAAATAGTTACAGAATCGTACTTAACCAAAGACTTGTGTGAGAAAAAGTAATGTGGTTTCTGTGGGTGATTTCTGTTTGTCATCCTTTTTTTCAGTTTAACCCAACAGCTTTCATTACAAATGATATCAGCAACAACTTGTAAAAAACAAAATGTAAAATGGTAATATTCACATAAACCTCAGAATTCAGAAGGTCCTCTCTTGGCAAGAGCATACACTCGAGCTGAGACTTTACACACTTGTATTCAATCTGATTATCAGTTTTAGATCAAATTCATCAGTGTGTCATCTGAGCATGTATTTAAATGAAAGGGACGAGGCTCAAAGAAAATCTGACCTTTTGTACAAAGACGTTAACAGCAGTAAAAATGTTATATAATGTAATCTTTTAAAATGTAAATAGTGGCCTAGAAATTGTACAGAATCTTGAATATTAAATAGTCAATGTGTTGCACATTTACTTATTTCTGTTTATTTCTAGTTTTTTTTTTTAAGTGAGAAGTTTATTCTCACTGTGGTCTCATATGTTTGCACACCACTGTATATGTGGTGCTTGTGCAGCCCCTTTGAGCATGTATGATTATCAAGAGGAACCGAATGTGGTGGAGTTAAGAGAGGAGGAAGGACAGCACCACAGATGGAATGAGTTTTCTGCCCATTAGTGTGATCATCCTCCCAAATGCCAAAACGCTGTGTTCCATGCGGCCTGTGCGCTCTTATCCGTTGCTGGGCTTTGAGTGACCCTTTCCCATGGGAAAAATGATAGCTGTTCTGTCGGTGCTTAAAATGTACTACGGCTCTGTGAATGCTGCCTGTAGGAGTGAAGCTCTTCTTCTTGGCTTAACTCACCACTTTTGGGGAGCTTTTAGTTTGATTTGTTTGGAAAATGAAACATTTCTGTATACAGGCTAATGGCTAAGGAATGAGTATCTGTGTTTAATCATGAGTTTCAGATGTGCAAAGGTATTTTGGAGAGCAGTGTACACCAGTGTGCTGGTCATGCCTTCCCCCTCCTACATAAAACCAAAACATAGATAGGATTACCTGGTGGACTGGAATTTTTGGACTGTAGAATTGGGAGCTGAAGATAATGCATTTCTGTCATCACATTATAAATATGTGCAAAGATTTGTCAGTGCCATCAAGGGACATCATTGGATGGAGAGCAAGCAATGCAGGGATTAAATCAAATCATAAATATGCTGATATTCTTAGATGTGTCTACAGTTTATTAAATATGGCATGAAAAAACTCACTTAAAATATAAAACATAAAATATCCCAGGTCTATATAGAAAATCTTAAATATAATATAAATATAAAATATCCCAGGTCTATATAGAAAATCTTAAATATAATATAAATATAAAATATCCCAGGTCTATATAAATGCATTTGTTACACTGTGTAACTCACTGTAGTATGTTGGTTTTGGAATGTCCATGGGTTTAATTTAGTTTTTCCCCTATCATAATAATTTATTGACAGATCCTAAATGACCTCTGTGTATTATTAGTAGTTGGGCTATATGGACTGTTTTTGTCATCACACTTTCTTGGAGTCATTTCTTGTGGTTACCTCTCAGTTCCACTAGATTCTCTTGTGGGAGGAAGAGATCAGGTTCTGCCTCATAAATGTATTAAAGGGACATACGCTGATCATACACTGATCTTTCCTCCAATGTGTCTGAAGTAACGCTGATGCCACACTTGGATCACTTGGCTTTTTTTCCATGTAGGATTGTTTGCTGTGTTTGGTTATGTTTTGACACAGATTCCTGGCCTGTATAGTCAAAAGTTTTACAAGCATTCTTAATGAAGCATTGGAAAGAGCTGAAAGTTATTACGGTTATTTTCTAGTCGCAGATTAATGACATTACCAGGGACTAAATTGATAGCTCATGTTGCGTGTTGATGTGCTTTACTATACTATTCAATTTTACCATCAAAGAAACGGTTGCTTAGCTTGGTTTAGTCCTGTGATAACCAAACAGAGAGCACACAGTCTCATTTCCAGGCATGATCTGGGTGTGCTTTTCTGACATCATCCCCAGTCTTTCGCTTTATTTACTGAAACACACTGCTACTATAATGGAAGAAGTTATGCAATGTGGCCATTTTGTTTTCTGGTTTCAGTAATAGTTTTAGTAGATTAATGCATAACCTAGCTTCTAGTTTCAGGTACGAAGTAGCGATATAAACCATTTTATTACATTATGCCTTATTATAATATATTAGATATTCAAACTTAAATGGGTTACAGATTATTTTGTTCTCTGTTTATAAACTGTAGTCTGTTTTTTTACTCAGGTCTTTAACATTAGTTCCTTAAATTTTTTTTTTAATGTACTTTTTGCTATATTAAATAATACATTAAATAACTATGTGAATCCTTATTTTTATGATAAATACGTATGTTATATATTATACATGTATTATATGTTTCATAGCATGTTCTTACAGAAAAAATGCTCTCAGAGAAATATATTAAATTGCTCTATTACATTAAAATCATTGGTGTAAACAGCAGGCACACTGGTTATAGACCTGACTCGCTTGCACTTGCTATGTGGTACCTAAGGAGCAGTTGTGTAGGGATTTGTTCCAATAATAAAAAAAAGTTTTTAACACTTTTAGCACCACAGATACTGCTATAGATCATGTTTTCCTCTACTGGGGTTCTGAAAGAACGAACGCTTATGGTGATGAAATGCTAATATGAAATTTTATATACTCTTATGAGAAGGAAATTAAGTTAATTCTTAGTTGAATTCTGTAATTTGTAACAGAGGGGCAGAGAACAATGTCCACATAAGTGTGGCTAGAGGTTAAAATCTGACTGGAGGATGAAATCTCAAACACAGCTTTGATTTCCTCACTTGTCTGTTTAGTTTATCTTTTAGTGATTATTTTTGGAATGTTTATTTTTGCAGTTTAAGCTTGTTATTAAGCTTGTGATATTGGCCAACAAAGATGCCTTTCTATTCTCATGTGGCTTAGTGAAAATGGCAGACAGACTGCCAGAACCCTGTGCTGATGTCTGGATGTCAATGTCCTGATCTTAAGTGGTCTCTAGGGCTGGGGTCATTGGCAGGACAATTCACTAGGCCCATATATGCCATTTTCTTTAATTGGTACTGAACCTAGAAGGGTATTTATCTCTGTAAACCATAGGCGCCACCACCATGAACTCTACTCTACATCTACAGTTGTCATTTTATTGCTGCAGCACTGTCTGCATAACTAAACAAGGTGAAGTATGGGGTGGCTTTTACTTGTAGTCATCATTTATTTATTAAACTTGGCTCTGCAGTGTGCATCCTGTATTTACTTTTGTTAATGTACAACAGTTTCTTCAGTCACATCACAACTATATCTAAGTTTTCCACAAAATATTGCCACAAATTTGGAAGCAGACAAATGTCTAGAATGCCTTAGCTTGCTTTCACTGGAGCTAAACCTGTGGCAGCTTGACGGTGCACAAAGTAAGATTAGATGGTCTTGATAGATGGCCAAATGGGCAAATCCCCACAGTTGCACAACAAACCCCACACTAATTCAGTTTAGATTCAGATTCAGAATTAGAAATACTTTACTGATCCCAGAAGCAAAATTTCATTTGTTACAGTTGCACCTCTTTATACAAAAGAATAAACACAAATAATTTAAAATAAAGAGAATTTTGCAATATTTACACCAAATTCTTATGAATACAATAAAAGACAATGGCTGTGATAATAAATATAGAACATGCTGAATAAAGCAGTTCAAATTATTATTACTCAGTTTACTCATAAACTCATAGAAATTTGTCTGTATGCACTCCCAGATATTTGTAGTCCTCCACAGTGTCCACACTGACCCCCCTGACGGACACAGGGAGCACCAGTGCCTTGTCCCTTCTCAGGTCCACCACCAGTTCCTTTGTCTTTGTCATGTTGAACTTTAGATGGTTCAGCTCGCACCTTGAAGTCCTTCACTGTTGCCCTGTACTTATCCTCATCACCCGTGATACATCCAACTATTGCAGAGTCATCAGAAAACTTCTAAAGTTGGCAGGTGCATTAGCTGAAGTCCGTGGTGTAGAGGATAAGTAGGAGAGGAGAGAGGACAGTTCCCTGCAGGGCTCGGTTGTAGACTGGGTTGAGTATGTAGATGATGGCATACTCAACTCCCAGACGGGGCTGATGGGCGAACTGGAGGGGGTCAGAAATGGCTGGACAATGGGCCAGAGCTGATCCAGAATGAGCCTTTCCACAGTCTTCATTAGACGTCAGTGCCACTGGCCTGTAGTCCTTGACGTCACTGGGTTGTGGTGTCTTCAGAACAGGGACAATGCAAGATGTCTTCTACATCACAAGGACCCTCTGTAGACTCAGGCTCATGTTGAAGACATAATGCAATACTCCACAAAGCTGGGTAGCACAGGCTTTAAGTACCCTGGGTGAAACCCCATCAGGGTCTGCAGCCTTGTTTGTGTGGAGTCTCTTCAGTTGTCTTCTCACCTGGTCAGCTTACTGTAGAGGTGACGGATGGGTGAAGGGTGGAGGTGCGAGGTGGGCTATCACAGGATTGGAGCAGACTATTAGGAGGGGGAGGGAGGGGGAGTAGAGTGGACAGCTAAGGACTGGCATCAGAGGAGTCAGGATGATGGGGAGCCTGCAGTGTCAAATCTGTTAAAGAACAGATTTAGCTTGTTGGCCCTGCCCATACTGCCCTCCATTTCTCTCTTGTTGCTGGACCTGAAGCCATTGAATGTACTTATTTCATTCCAGACCTCCGTCATGTTGTTCTGCTGGGGTTTCCATTCCAGCTTCCTCCTATAATTGTTCCTAGCCTTCCTAATAGTCCTCAGTTCCCTCTGGATCGTTCTCACCTTCTCTTGTCTTCAGCTCTGAAGGCCCTCTTCTTGCTGTTATCCTTTGTACCCACAGCTTGCTGTTTGGGTAGAATTTAACAGTCCTGGTTGGGACAGTGGCGTCCACACAAAAGTTGATGTAGTCCGTGATGCATTCTATGCTGGCCAGTCTGTAACCTCGAAGCAGTCCTGCAGTACCCTCCTCAGACCATCTGTTCACTGTCCACGTGGTCACAGGCTGACTCTTCTCCAGCAGGGGCTGAGGTTCACCAAGTTGTGGTCTGAGTGGAATGCAGCTGTATGCGTCTTTAACATTAGCATATCAGCAGGTCCGGAGTTCTTTCCTCTCTGTTGGGACAGTCCATATACTGAGTGTACTTTGGTAGTGTCTTGAATTTGGAGATGCACTATGGTTGATTGAATGACGTCACCCGCTGAGGTGAGGTTGGCAGAGGGGGCATGTAAACAGCCACTAGAACATGGGACAGTTGTTGGCCCATCTGGCGCCCACAGCAATTTGGCCCTTTTGGGCCCTCATGAGTGCTTTCCAGCCCACACTTTGGTCTGGGTGTGGTAGCTGTCTTACTAGGGCACCACCTGGACCTTATTGTGTAATAGAACCTATAGTGGGCTTAATTTTCTGCATGCAGTGGCCATGCACAGGCCTCAAAGGTCATGTTTGCTGTTGTATATTCTATATTCAAATATATAATTTCCATTTCTGACATAAACATTCTCTAATAAGTTTTTGAAGAAACCTTTGCGCACTTCGTTTATACTTTTCCTTCCCTTATATATTTTTTATAGCAATTTTCAACATCTTGGAATTGCATTATATGTAAAATGTCGGTCGATTTCAAGTTTCTTTAAGTTTCCCTTAGTAATGGATTGTATTTAGGGAGCATTCTAGGTCCAGCCCTGGTGTAGTAATGCTCTCATTCAACCATGCTGAGGAAATAATGGGTGGGTAGCTACAGGAAAATTAAGAGATAAAATAAGGTGAACAAAGGGAAATGGCGGATTTGGGACAGGAATGAACTCGAGGTATAGCAGCAGACTGACCTGTGTTTATACAAGGGGTTTGTAGAGTATGCATTATCAGACATCAGTGACATACAGTTGGTAGGCATGAGCTGCTAACAGGGCACTTTGTTTCCTCTGTGTGGCCAAAGACAATGAAATGATGAAAACCAAGCCCAGCATCTATCTTCAAAGAGTTGAGTGATGTTTAATGGACAAAGGAAAGAGGAAGCACTAAAGGCTTATTTATCCTTGTTTCACTGGTGTCATTTAACTATCATGGGGTTTTAAACGTATTCCGCATTTTGTTTGAGTGTTTCCAAGTTGTGTGCCAAAGGAAACTCTACTGTTCTGCATTCAGCTCTTACTGCCAGGATAAAGGATACTTAAAGGAGCGAGAGGACATTATGGCCGCCAACTGATGGGATGCATTTCACATGGCACTGCTTTTCTTTTGAACCCAAACTGAAACGTGACAAATTTAATGAAACAGCTAGTTTCTGTGAGAAATACAAAAAATATAAAGGATATTGTTTGTTAGCAGTGTTATTAAAGGAAACTAACACTGATTAACGAATGTGGTGGATGAGCATGTGCACCATTGTAAACCTGTTTAATTGTGTTTTCACAGAAAGAAGTAAAGGACGTGTTTGCAGCGATCACTTTTGAGGCATCGTACAGCCTGGGCAAGCATGTGCTGGATGTACGGCATGAGCATGAGCTCGCTTCGCTGTCTCCTGTACTGCGCTGGAGGAAAGGAGAGAAGATTGCAGCAAGGAATGAGGTTAGACAGTGTTGCCCATCCAAAAGAGATCATGGTTAATTGCTCCCCACTTCCATTTGTTCTCTGCAGCAAAATTAAGTGAAGAACAGCTTCATTTTGTTAAACATTTCACACATTCAGACTGAGGTGTGGTTTCATTTCCCAGGCATTAATGGATGTTGACTTTGCTTGAGTGAAATGTGGCTGACTGAAGGCTTTATTGGCTTTATACTGTGTACTTATAGTGACTGAAGGCTTTATGCTGTAAATATTAATGACCACAATTTTGTTAGTCCATATGCTTTACCCTCCAGTATAAAAAATCTTTCAGTACATCAGGAATCAATTATCATGGAATTAGTATCCTTTGTAACTATTCACAGTTTTTATTAATATGTGTCTTGAAAGCAAAGTGCAAAATGTGTACTTATTCCAACAAAAATGTTATTTCATTCCGGTGGACTGTAACTGGAATTCGGTTTTGGAATCTTTAAAGGTGAGGATTTTGCTGCTGTTGATCAGAAAAATGTCCATGCAGAATCCAAGCACAGGGTCTAAACTCTAGCACAACAGTGCCCTCTAGTATAAGCTTTACCATTTATCACCTTGAAGTTGAAGTTGTGTAAACATCCTGTACTTTGTGTGTTTGCAGACTTGGTTTGAGAAGAACTGTCTGTCCGATGACTGTGCTGCTGACCTGCAGCTACAAGGCAAACTGCTGCTCTCAGGGTAAAATCCTCTGTCTGTTATTCTGTTCTCTTCACTGTTGCTCTCATTGTACTTGGCTGCTGCTTGTTGTCCCATTTTAGGACGCTGACGTCATAAAGGTTAAGTCGGCGTGGGTGTGTATGCTGGAGCTCTGACACACACTTGGCTCTGACTAGCGCTGGATGTTGTCCATCTTCCAGCTCTTAAGGAGGTCTCAGAGTGTGCTTTGTAATCATTTAGGTCTTTTTGTCCAAATGGCAATAGTGTTTCCTTAACCCCACTGCTGAAGTCATATGTAAACCTTCGACCAATTCGCTTATTTAGATGTTTAAACTGTGTGCATGTGACTTCTCCTGTTCATGATTCAGAGAGAGGCAAAGATGATATCCTGATGGTGAATATGCAAAAAGGATATATAAAATGTACTACTTCAAATCAGGCTCAATATAAGAGAACCTTAAAGCATATTGACATAGTTGAGGATGTGCTTTGCCTCCATATTCCATATTCATTTATCATCATAATGACTGACGGCCTCATCATTAAGTTGTTTTTTTTAACAGGCATCACATCAGGCCGCATCTTTCTCTCGGAGGGGTGAAAAACGTCTCTCTCAATATAACCATAGTCAATGCTGGAGATGACGCTTATGACACCAACATCTATCTAAATTTTTCCAGGGAGGTTCACTACATAAACTTTCTGCAGCGGGTGAGTCATTAAAACACAGACATGTATCATGTTCTAACATTGTGAACAACACAGTGAGTGAGATAGCCAGTAGAAGAGGAAGTGCAGGAAACAGGAGGTGCAACCCATTTACTGATGTGAGCTAAAAGCAGCTGGTTGTCATCATATCTCAGCTTTCTTTTATCATCATATCTCAGTGTTCAGCAGCATCTTTTAAGCCGACCTCCATTTCCACGTGTTTTACAGAGAGTGAAGTTATCAGAACAGATTCTGGGGTAAGAACATGTGTGCCTCGTGAGATATTGGTCACACCGGACTTACTCAGACTCGAACAATGTGTGGATTTTTCTTAGAGAGGAAAACAAATGTGGGACTGACAGGCGTAATCGCTGTTGAGGACTTCCAGTTTCGTTCCCTCAAATTTATTCCATCTGTGGCATTTTTGGTAATAAATTTACTGGTGGCACAGAGATGCAAAATTTTAAATGTGATTTTTAAAAATAGATTTAAAAGTCTCGAACCACGAATTTCCACTGAATGATTCTGTTTGGCATTTGTTTTACATTGCAGATTATATGATCTGCAATAACTTGAGTGAAAAGTAGAATCTTAAAAACATTTGCAGAAATTGTAGGATTTCTTGGTATTTGGTATGTCTGTGTTTTGTATTAATACATGGCATGATTGGCGTAGGGTTCGATTCCCGGGCCATTCAGTTTGCATGTTCTCCCCATGCCTAAAGTGGCTTTATAT
>JAOVVF010000039.1:7431703-7448870 GCA_028565595.1 Duopalatinus emarginatus | reverse complement strand
CCTGTGACGTGATGTCACGTAACTGCTAGGCTAGCCTATATTTAGCGCCCGCACGCGCGTTCAGTTTCATTCACGCTAGTCTAGTCTCTTGCCAAGTTCGCTGCACTCGAAATGAAATACCGCAGTTGTGCACAAATCGAGGATGATTTGAGACTGTGTTTATTAGACATTACACCAAGAATGTCAAATATGCAGATGATATGCCTATTATTATTATTATAGTAATAAGGAGGAAGGGGGGCCCCAACTGCAATGAACCAGCTTTGGGGGGGCCCAGCTTGCAAAAGGTTGAGAACCACTGTTTTAGAGACTTTGTTGAAATTGCTGCTTTTTAAATGCATGTAAAACCCAGAAGCTTCCAGTATATTCATTATCCAAAAACTGAGCTCTGATATGTTGCTTTCTTTTCTAACATTCTTCAGTAACATCATTGTTTTAGTGAAGTAATGTTCGAAAATCTACCTGTTTTTGTATTGAATCAATAATGCAGAATTTATCAAATAATCAGAATTGATTCTTTTGGTCAGGTATGTTTGCACATACAAGGAATTAAGTTCTGATTGTTGGTGTCCTTTCAAAAGGTAGTAAATATTCAGTGTGCATATAATTTAAAGACAATATACAATACACAAACAGTGTACAGACAGTATATGTACTGTGTAAAGGTGTTCTAGTGCTGAAAAAACATATAAGCACCTATAACAACATTTCTACTACAAATATAGGGTGCCAAAGACTTGCACTCTATTTCTGTTTCCCGCAGTTATTATTGTTTTATTTTTCTTTTCTAAAAGTTTTCACTATAAACACAATGCATTTCTTTCCTGTATTTTGATGGGTGAAGTGATGCTTAGATGAGGTGATGTATCTGTGCATTTTAATATATCATTAAATATATGATCAAATAAATCATTGTGAAATTTTATAAACATTAAACATGTTTTTTTACATTTATTGGCAGCCATGCAGTACATGGTCCAGACACTATATTTAGAACACATGACAAGCCAGCAGGGAAATAAAAACTGTGACTGTCTCAGGTTGTGATGAGCGTTTTTTAGATAAAGCACATCTGTTAAAGAAATGTTTATTAGAACGTATGTATGTTTTGTCTAATTTTCCTTTGTTACTTTGCAGCTCGTCTTTGAGGCCCTACACAGTCAGGAGCCCAGGGGTTATGTGGTGGGTTGGATCATTGCCATTAGCCTGCTAGTGGGGATCCTCATCTTCCTCCTGCTGGCTGTGCTGCTCTGGAAGGTATTGTTTCAGCCTATAAAAACCTGAATGATTGACTAAGTGCAAACAGTCCTGGGACTCAGGGCTTGAGTTGTAGTCACGGTTATTCTTCTAGTTGCTTCACCCTTTACCTCCTGACCTAGAAACCCTGTACGTTCACAATGCTAGATTGTTTGAATGATATGCATGGATGAAGAATGTGAACCACTGGGTCATATAGGTTGTAGCTAGAACTAACAACATCGGACCATGCAGAGTACAAGGGGAAATTGCGGTGCATCCAAAAGTCAGCCTGATTTAAATAGCATTGCTTTTATTTAGGCAGCAGCAGAAGCTCTCAGATTTATTTGAGGAACAGTCTGTGCAAAAAAAGCTTATATGTTCTGAGAGTCCTTTCTGGAGGCTCAGATGATCTTCTCTAGGATCATTTACAGGCATTCTTTCAGCATACCTTACCTGATACATTACCAGACAGTGTGGAAGTCTTTCCATCCCTTTTTATAAGCATCACATGCCCCCAAAGTCTAATGTATACAGTCATTACACACTTGTCTTGTGAAAGGCTGTTGTTGTTGGACAAAATAGCCTAAGGAGCCAATTGAGAGATCCCATCCTGTCATTGCGACCATGAAAAGGACAAAAGTAAGAGCTTCCATTCATTTAAAGCATGTCTAAAGAGACATGGCAATGAAACCGATTGCAAGCTCCTTCCCTACAAATTCCTACTTTTATTTTCTTCTCGTTTCCACCGGGAAAAACACAACAAAATCTTGGAATGTTGGTACAGGGATACATTTCCCTCCTGTTCCCCAACACCCTGAATCTGCCAAAACAAACCCCTTTTACAAGAGCTGCACATATCTAACATGGAGGAAATTCAGGAAATGCCTGAGGAGAACGGAGGTCTAGATCAATAAATAGTGTTCACAGAAAAGACAAATCCACTGAGTCACCCAAAGAGGAGCATCATTTTTACTGTTTTGACAATTACTGACCTTCACAGTGGTTTATTTATCTTTCAGATTGTACAGTACAACTGGATACTGGAAACCGACTGGCTGACTGTCTATTACCCCATCATTTAATTATTCCTAAATTTATCCCTGAAAAAAAAGTGTGAATAGACATGTTTGGTTTTCTGGGGGCTTCCAGTCAGGGAAACAAGGCTTCAAACAAGGCAGTCACAACTGATGTCTCACAACTCCTATTTGCACAACGTTGCAAAGAATGGTACTAAAGTGCACGCTATATGCAGCCGGACTGTGACTCAGCTGATGTCTCTTACCCACAAGTCCATAAGATGGTTAGCAAGGACCATTCATAGTAAGATGAGTAAAAGAAGAGAGGAAGACCTCAAAAATGTTTTTGATTGTATTGTATTGTGTTTATCTTATCTTATTCTATATAATTACCTAAGAAATGTTTGAGTGTCATATAATATTATATAGGGCTACTGCATGCATTCAACATGATGCATCATATCAATTTGATCTTGTACAGTTTTGTTTGGCTAAAGGGACTGATAAAAAGGAAATGAATTCCATTCTTTTTCAAAGTTGACCTGTTCACTGGATATACTGCAGTGCAAACAATTACTTGAATATCAGGATATTTCATCGCTAAACCAGATTGCCTCTGCCAGAAAGTTCAGACTTGGATAAAGATAGAGTTTTGAATAAGGCAAACCACTTATACAAACTACTAATACTTCCCATGACAATCTCAGTATCCAGAATTAAACCCGAGTGAGAATCTGTTGGAAGAAAGAAGTCAATGTGCACAAATAATATAAAGACCCTTAAAATATGCAGCACAGAGGAACAGGCTGTCCAGGTCAGATTAGTATATATAGATAGTAATTGCATAGTAATTGGCATGTTTATACTTGAGTATTACTGAAATAGTCTTAAGTGCATTTACAAGAATTGGCCAAATCTTCTCTGCCATTGAGAAACAGCTTATTCTGCCATTGACTCGTTTGGTGTTTGGTGGACTGGATGAAAGACATATTGGAAATTTAATCAGCTTGGGTGTGCTGTTCGCCAGACTGTACACAATGAACACCATATTTCCTGCAGAACGCTCCGCAATTCTGTTGTGTTCTGAGGTGTAGGATTTCTGTGTGCCACAGCTGGTTGCATAGAATCAGAGATGTGTTTGATAACATTGAGATCTGACAATGATGTGGGAATGGCAAAAGTATAATACTAGTATAACATAATAAAATAGTAATATTACATTAATTATTAAAAATAAATTATTATCAGATTAGATAATAAAGAAACAGTACCGTTGTTCATTGTGTGTACATTGAGATGGCATAATTCAGAGTTCACAGAGTGTGTAGGGCCAAAACTTACTGTAGTCCAATCCTAATCAGTCCAGTAACAAGAGGTCTGAGCTGCCTCGACTGCAAGGGCACTTGTTGTAGAGTCTGATGCCGGTGGGTATGAAGGATCTTGCATGTCGCTCCTGTAGGTCTCATTTCTCATCTAGCCAATGGTTCTATTTGTCACTAGAATGGGCTCAATTTAGCAACTTTACATTTCAATTTAGCATAAAATCAAGTTAATTTGCCTATAAAAAAAGATTAACAATCATGACAGTTTGTTGCAGGCTCATGTTACACAGTGTGTTCTTCCAAGTGAATAATCCACCAGACTGCACTGCTGAACCTGAGGATAAGGAGATCCTTGGCTCTATTGCAGTGAAATGTTTGAATACATGTAAAATGTGTATTGACATACACACACTGACATGTTTTATTATGGTGTAATTGTATAACTGTGTAAAAAATCATCTAACAGTTTCAGATAAGTACTAAAAGTGACACTTCACATGAAAACATGACAACTTAATTTCATTTCTTAAAACCTTTTATTTATTTTTTTTGACTGGGCGCTTCCACTTGTCCTCTCCTGTACATGAGAATGTTGCACTTGTGTGTCACTGCGATGTTACCTGATCGCTTAAACACAAAAAGGACAAGAGCATGTATGATGCGTGACAACGCTATTTATAACACGAGGGGCGTCAGACATGACCCTGTTGGTATAAAGACTCAAGCCACACTACACACATGAGGAATAATGTTTATAGGCTGTACCGCCTCTGTCAGTCAGGAGGCATGAAATAGAACTAGCTTGTGTGAGTTGCAGCAGTGAGGTGTCCTTGGTGTGCACCTGCTAAACTGTAGAGCATGTGTGCATGTGTCATGAGCAAATGTAGGTGAGGGTTAATCGTTTAGTTGTATTTTATTCATTTAGAAGACATTAACTTTTTGTTCTGACGATTTCACTATCACAGATATGATAAATATTGATGCATTAGTAGAATTATGCATCATTAACCTGGTTTAATGTCTTAAAAGTTAGCAACTTAAAAAAATTTAAAATAGATAAATAAATAAATAAATCTCACCCGTTGTTCTTACGTCTGCAGTAACATTCTGTGATCATGGCTGCAGCAGCCTGTAATCATATTTTGGTGGAGCAGGTACCAACACTAAACAAAATTAAGTTTTGCTGTAGGCTATCTAGTGAATTTTTAGCGCAACCCCAGTGGTAAGTCAATAAAGTAGTTATCCAGCACAAAGTCTAGCAGCTCAGATGAAATAATAATCATAGAAGAACATTTGTGCAACAGTGTTTAATACAGTGGGAATGTTTCCCATCATCAGACATACACACACAACAAAGCTAATATCATTAAGGTTTGAATTTTTATCCAAGCTACGAAAAATGGCTGATACGATACATAGTATTTAATCTTTTTCATTATTATGCAAACGTTCAATATAGATAATATTTGGGCAGTATAACTATCAGAGACTTTTGGAGAATGTTGCAATATGTCACACACTGAAATGCTTCCTCTATTTCTTTTTCTTTGTCAGATGGGATTTTTCAGACGGCGTTACCGAGAGATAATAGAGGCTGAAAAGAACAGGAAAGACAGCGACGAGAGCTGGGATTGGGTTCAGAAAAGTGATTGAGAGCCTGGCGTCGTTTCAGATGACCCACTAAGCTGCTACCTTCACCACGGCCATGTCCTTAGACTCCAACCATCCAGTCTTCCATATGTGGAAGAGAAGAATATTCTCCAAATTTTTCGGAGCCTTGACACTTTTTTTTGTAGATAGAAATGGATATTTGGGATGATAACGTGGTTCACCAGATAGGACTCATAGCGGAATTCCATATGATCCCAGCAGAGGTGGCCGTCTGCCAGTTGGAGCGGAGAGACGGAAGGAAAGAAATGGAGACTTCCACCAAAGGATATGGATATTGCGTCAAAACTAGCAGATCATAAAAACCCTCAGGGCGCTGTTCAAGAGCAAAGACCTATTTTTTTACACGTATTCATGTATGTTGTATAAATGAAAGCTTCAGGAGGGCTTGTTGATTTTTGGCCTTCAAACATATATTTTTTGTTATTGATGTTTGAAAGCACTGATTACTGATACATGCTAAAGACTTGATACTCTTCATGTAAAGATCAATGTTTCAGGAAGAACATACAATAGCAGAGTAATTTGGAAACATCGAGTAAATGAAGGGTTGTACCTCTGTTTCTTTTCATTTCACATCCATCCAGCGTGCAAAAGATATAATGTTTTCTTTTTTATTTATCAGATCGAGAAGAAACAGAGAGGCGAATATCAGTGCAGATTAGCAATTCTTTAATCATGCACATTTGCACTGGATAATACTCCATTTTAGAAATGATATGAACAATCCTATGCAGTCCCTCTAACCCCACATACTTTCTTTGATTTCTTTGAGAGTAAACAATAGCATACATCGTCTGCCAAAGACTATAATAATGCAGTAATCTCCAATCCAGCCTTTGCACGCATTGTTTTTCCAAAGCTTTCACTGTTTTCACAGTGTAATTTCTCTTAGCTCTCTGGTCGAATATTGCACCTAAAAGATAAGTCAGAATATGCTGCAGTTCATGACTGGGCCTTAACTCGCTCTTTGGGGCTTTTGGGAAAAGTTTTATGTCAACACATTGGAATGCGAAGCTCCCTCATAACTCAGAGCACATCAGTTAGAAAAGCAAAGCCCCACTCCAAGCATAGGTGTGCAGGCACTTCTCGAATCAAACTGCGTTTATTAAAGATCATGTAGCATAATTGTAAAGTGCAGCTGTACAAAACACAATGAACACCGACACTATTAAAATCCATCGTGTTCTGGTTTGTGCTGTGAGAGCCTTAAAGCAAGTGAGAGCAAACTGCAGCCATTATTTTCATTTTCCTTTCATTCCTACTCATACTCGTTATTATACACTGAATGTACAACAATTTTTGTTTGAATGGAAAAAAAATAAGTTTATAAATATTAGAAATGTTTGTTCATTCTGGCTATGATTTCATCTGGCTACCAACCTTTATACCAAAGAAAGCAAATGTTCCAGTTCCTTTACTGCACATCATTCAGATTAGCTGATTTACTGAGATCTGAGAGATCAGCATGGTGTAATGTTGTATGAACATCACTGGCATCATGGAAAATGGAAATCCACATTTCTCCTCTGAAGCTGGCAAAGTGTTTTTGCATGGAGGTGCATCTGAGAGAGAGAAGTACTTGACGTAAATAGATATTTAAGTATTGTATGTTAACTGTGAGTGTTTTAGCAGTATTACTATCAATCACTTTTTGTTCGTTTTGGTTTTTTTGAATAAACTACTGTCACAGATTTTCATTTTTGTAAATGCAGTGAAGTCTATGTTGTACAAGTTATGCAAGTTGTTCAAGCTGTATATTTTCTGATGATTTCTTTTTTTTTTCATTTTAAAATTAAAGTTCACAATTGGATGTCTTGTTTGTTTCAACAAGATTCAGATGTTTGTAGCAAAAGCGCCATCTAGTGCTGACTACATTACACAGAGGGTTTCTCTCATGGTTCAAGACTAAGAATTGGTTTACTTTAACACAGCATTTCTCTAACATTTCTCTAACATAAAGTACCAGAAAAACTGGTAGAGCAACCTAATACTTGGCAGGGCATGGACTCCACAAGCTTACTTCCTGTAGAACTCTCCACACTACTGTTGTATTCACTACTGTGTTCACATTGAGATCTGGTGACTTAAGTGGGAATGGAAACCATAATTTGGTGTCTCTGTGGTGGTGCATTGTCCTGTTAGAAGAGGCCAAACCCATCAGAATGAATGCGGAACATGAACGGGTGTAACTCGTCAGAAAGGAGACACACTCATTGTTAGAGATGTTTGTAGACGTCCTTTACAATTATGGACCCACCACCAATCTGTACCAGATTTTTTACACTTCTGGTACTTCAGGATTAGTTATTGCACCAGTACTTATTTAGGCATGCGTTTTATCTATTCTTGTACATACTGTAGTAATGGTACACTTTCTGGTTCTTTTACATACTGTCGTTTTCAGACATTTATTTATTACTTGTAAAAACATTGTCCTGGAGACCAGTCTATTCCTTAAAGACAAATCAGACCTCAACTCCATATTTGTTTGCTTTTTTAACTGGTGTACCCAGTGCACTAGAATGACATAATACCACATAATCAGTTAAGTATTCACTGAGGTCATTGTTTGGTTCAGATGACACTTGTTGCTATTAGACACAAGAGAGCCAATCACAGAGCTTAGCCAGTAAACTACATTAATAATTTGCCACTGTGTTGCTGGTGGTTACAAGGAGCCGCTGCAACAGCAGGTAATTACAGAAGTATTTTTATTATTATGGACCATTTCCCAGTTTTTAGGAGCGAGATTGTTTCAGTTTCAGGTTGTTCCTGTTTTTGCTATTGCAGTGCACTATAAAATGCTGCTAATGGTATTTTATTTACTTCACAAGTGATGGCTTTCCTAGTAGAAGACAGCTTGATAAAGACCCGTCTGATCGAGCAGATTGTTGCCCCCATCACCGCTCACATCTGTTACCTCAGGCTTCTGTCTGAGACTGACGATGAAACAGAACAGTTCATCCAACTGGAAGCATCAGCACGTGTGGTAGCCAAGGCCTCCAGGAACATGGCTGATGTAGCATCAAGGTCAGTTACAGTCATGAGGAATTAACCTAGTCGTGTTGAAAATGGTGTAGTATGCACATGGACTTTTAGAAATACACCAACAAATGCTGGCACTATTAGAAAACTCCACTCATTCAAGTAATTATTTGGACAATTACTTTCACATCACATACCAGAATGGAGACAATCAGTCAGTGTATTTCTAGTATTTTCACATACCACATGTTCTATCAACACAGCTATGCGGCAGTTTGGAGCTGCCGTGGCTCGAAGTTAGGGAACCTGGTCTTGTGACTGCAAAGTTGCCAGTTTGATCCACTGTAGCACATGTAGACATGACTGAAGTGCCTTTCAGCAAGGCACCTAACCCCCAACTGCTCCCCAGGCAGAAATCAAATTCCTCTGTGTGCAAGCACAGTAGGTCGATTACTTCACATTCCCTTTCACTTTCACAGAATGATGTAAATAAGAACATCAAGTGGGTAATGGTTCTGCAGGTGGAAACACCTTGGTGATGACAGAGGTTAGATGAGAATAGCCTGATTGGTTTGAGCTAATAGGAAGGCGACACTAACTCAAACAAACACTCTTTAGAATGATGGTAAGAAGAAAAGCATCCCAGAAGACAGCATTGATCAAACCTCTGAGGCATATGGGCTACAACCACTTTTGTCAGCCAAGAACAGGAACATAAGACTACAGCAGGCACAGGTTCACCAAAACTGGTCAGTTGACAATTAAGGAAAACTCAGTTTCTGCTGTGACCTGCACCTCAAATCCTGACGCTGGCAGCATAAATACACCCAATGGCCTAAAGACTTGAGGCTGTTTTGTGATTAAAAAATTACAGTACACATAAGATTTTCCAGTACACCAGAGGTACCAAAAGCCGAATTTCCAGTAAGGTAGCCAGAGACTTCCTTGTGTTTAACAACATCCCATAATGCACTGTTTCCAAATAAAAGCAGGAAAATTGTGGTGCAGAAGGAAATTTTACCCTGGTTATACAGTGGTGTGATTTCATCTATATGTACCAGGTAACAGAACATTACCATTGTGAAGAGACATGTAACATGTTAACACACTAATGCTAACTATTAGCACTATTAGCAGTCTGTTGTAAGTGTATCTCTGCATTACCGTCCACAGAGTGATGGCAGAATCAGATGATGATGTCATGAAGTTGGAAATGGGTCCACTATTGGAACCTCTAATGATGTCCGGTCAGCATGTTCTTCTTGCTACTCAGAAGCTCAGCATACAGCCAAACAAGAGAGAGCACAGAGAAGAACTTATTGAAGCCACACAGAATTTGCTCCTAGGAGTTGTGAAGGTAAAATGAGGAGAATACACAATAAGAACGTGTAGGATGTAGTTGTATATAGTTGATTCCTGGACATTTTCTTACATCAGACTAAACATGTCTTGGTGCAGGTTCTTCTAGTGGAGGATGATGCGACTGTAAGAAAAATGACTACAGCTGCTCACTGGCTCCTGGATTGCCTAAAAGACATTGGAGATGCTACAGACATGCCATCATTACTAAAAGCATTCCAGACTTTTTCCAAGGCATTACGTTTGCTTCACAGCTTGGTTATGGCTAGAGTAAAAGACCTGCGTGATAACAGGCTGCAAAACTGTGTGAAACAATCAGTGGAAATATTGAGAAGATGTATCTCGATGCTTCACACGGCCATGTATACAACAATCAAACACCCAACCAGTGATGTGGCACAAGATTCAAAGAAATACATCCTTCAACTAGTGGACTCCACTGTAAATGATATCATAATGATGCTCAAGGGCAACTGTCAGTACACCTTCACGGTGTCATGTGGATATTATGCAGAGAGGCGGATAAGACTACTAAAATCACTCTCTGATCCAGCATTCATTTTGGATAAAGACAGTAACTTTGATGTTGTGCTGCGCGATTTGGTGTTCCACAGCATGGCTGTTGCAAACTCCTCTCAGAGAGAGATTAGGTCTTGTGTGACTGCAAATTGTAAACGTGTCCTGCAGCTGTGGTCAGAGATATCGCAGCACATAAGACAAATGAAGAGAAATTGTACAGACAAGCAGGAGCTAAAAGACCATCAGGAGAAGTTGTGTGTAGCTTTAATGATACAAATCCATGAGCTAGATGAGGCAGTGGTGAAAGCAACTCTATACCAGGTCATTGACACCTTTGTCTTAACATCAAGTCCTCTAGAGCAGCTAGTGAACACTGTACATAACCTCTTAGTAGCTGACCTAGAGGATGATTTGGACCTGGATCTCCTTCAAACATCATTAAAGACTTTCATATCCTGTGCAGATAGAATGGCTGAAGTAGCCAGGTTCATCTCAGCTTTAGCTGTTGATGAAAAGAGTCTTGAGAGTGTGGAGAACTCCATTTTATGCCTTCTGAGAGTTAAGGATGGAGTTGTGCCACTTTTGTTGGAATTTGAGGGAGATTCAGTGCAGTACCATGGAGCTCTTCATAAATTGATCAGTTTCCACCAAAAATGGGGCGAAGAAACAGAACAGCTGCTCAATGCATTCTGCGACGTCATAAATGTAAAAGATTTCATACACCTCACTGTTCAGGAAATGAAGTGTGATTTGGAGAAGTGTCAAGAGGCCCATAAATCCCAGGACAACCACGTTTTGAGCAAACATATAAAACTTATGACTGGCCGAATGAGCCAAGTAGTTCAGTTTGTGAGAAGATGTGTGGATAAGAGCGATGATCCTATTTACCGTAATGGATTACTGGTACTACTTAGGCAAGCTGACAATTCTGCAGCTGGAGTGACAGAAAATGCAAAAGACATATTCAACCCCGACTTTCAGGAGGAAGTGTTCCCTTTGTTAGCCAACAGCATCACAGTGGCTATAAAGAACTTTGATGTTCTTAATGAGGGTCTAGATGGTCTACAGCATCCACATCTGCTTAGCCCATTGAGAGAAGGGGCTCGGCAGGTGACTACTACCCCACCAGTCCCACACATAAAAGAGGAGAAGAAGATAACAAATGATCAGGCCAAAACTGATGATTCAGATATTGGAGATGAAAAGAAAGATTTAGCAGTGAAGCTGAAAGTTACACTTTCAGAAAAGGAAAATCCTGATCTCCAGGAAAATCCAGTGCCTCAGTCTGAAACCAGAGAAATAAAGAAGCCATTTTTTATGGACTCAAACTCTGTCCAAATGTCTCAAGGTACTGATTTGTTGCCTCTCTTATACGAAGTTGTTAACATGAGCAAAGCTCAAAATGTTGAAGCTTTAAACATTGCTTGTACACGGATTATGGAACTTTCCAGCTGTTATAGCCAGGCTACAAAGGAGGCCACCAGTATTGTAGAGGAAAACGAGCATCAGGAAATGGAGGTCCTTCGGTCAAAGCTTGTCAGTCTGACGCCACTGCTTGTCCAGGCAGCACAGGAAACAGCCATGAGCTCCGTCAAAATCATTGATACGGTCTATAAACATAGCACTCAGTTTTCTGACCTCATTAATAACATACACAGTTTTCTGCTGCCAGTCAGTGGGATGTGGTATCATGCCATCAAAACAATGATTCATAGCCATGCAGCCAACATGGTGGAGACCTGCATCCAAGAGCTTACAGAAATCATGTGTCTGTGTGGAGATACAGTTGAACTTGTGACATCAACTGATATTAAAGTGAGGAGAGGTGAGAGTAATGACAGCATAACATCTTTATTAAGCAAGCTCCAAAAAGCCCAAACTAATACAAAGAACCTCACAGACCTCCTTGTCTCTAAAGCAGATGAGTCTGATGAACTGGACGGACCTTGTATACTCTGGGCATTGTCCATCCAAGTTCTACTGACCTCACTGGATCGGATTTTGGGAACAGGTAACACTCATGGAACGAGGCAGCATCAGATGACTCCAAAAAAACGGTTAGCAGCAATGTCTGAGAACTCGCTTCGAATCCAAGAGGCAGCAAGACTGTCTTCCTTAAACTGTAGAGACAGCTGTAATGCAAAACTCATGAAAGAACGAAATGATGTGAAAGCGCTCAGTGAAGTCTATTTACAGGCCATGGATGAATCTGGTACTGTAACCAGGTCAGGTGTTCTGAGGCTTGCAAGATCCGAGCTTCTACAGAGACAACTTCAGATTAAAATGAAATCAGTTTGCTTTCTCTTGAGCAAAGTTAACGAAGAGTATGTCACAGCAATCGAAAACGCCGTCTCTTTGGCTCGTTCAGCAGTCACAACAGAGTGCTCAATGGAAGCTGAAGAAATCCACACACAGTTCGAGGCAACCACAGAATTTCTTCTGAGGAACGTTAAAACTGCCACTGAATCTGTCCAAGGTTGTTTAAACTTCATGCGAGACCCAAGAGAGAGGTCCAGCCTGAGGTTCATTAGCGACCATTTGTCATTTCAGATGTCAGAAATAATGAGCAGGGCTAGGTTAATAATAGAGACAAGAACTGTCACCGAGATGTTAAGCATTGACGTTCAGACACAGTGCTGGTCAGCAAAAGCACATTATCTTGTAGCAGAGCTGTACAAAGTAGACGGAATTTCATCTGTCATGAAAGAGCATATCAAACTTGGCTTGCAGGGTAAAGACTACAGTGGAGCTATGCAGACTGATATTATAGCAAGCTCTATGACAATGCACACAAAACCTCCTAGACAAGTCATCTCTATAACAAATCCTGTAAACATTCCTCCTCCAAAAACGCAGGAATACAAAATGGTATTAAATTATTCAACAATGAAATAAATTCTATCACATATAGCTTTTTACTATATTCAGATATCATGCATGTATTACACAGGACCTCGTATCCCTGACGAGTGCAAGAGTGCCAGTGTTCAGCTCTCTGGATACAACTCTGACCTACACCTCACTCTTCCTGAAGCAAGAAGCAGAAAGATGGGATGTTCATGGAAACCATATCGTCAGGGTGACCAAAGACATGGCTGATAAAATCTACGATATGACCCAGTACTTAAAAAGGAAAGGGCCAATTCAGGTACATGAAAGATCTTAAATTTAAAGTATAAGTATTGTTTTCTACATTATATTTCTCTTGTAGTGAACAACGTCACTGCATTTCCAGAGTAAAGATGACTTCGTATCGTCTGCTAAAGATTTAGTCCTGAGCTGTCAGACTGTCACACAGTTTGTGAAGGTCATAGCTGACCATTGCCTGGATCAACACTCAACTAAGGAGCTGTGCATCATAGCAGAGCAGATTGTTACCATTACTAACCAGCTCACCATTATTTCCAGGTGAGGTATATCAAGACAGTCATTACCTTTACTGAATTTCAGTCTTTTATAATAAATCCACACATTTCATGCTATCGTACTTGTCTTTTGTAAAGTCAAGTAGGGCATCTACTCTGTTTTCATCAGAGGTCATGTTACTGAATTCCAGAAATTGATTTATCTAGTCGCTTTAGAGTCAGTATCTTTTTTTCCATGTTATACCATGGAAAGATCCAAGAAACTCAATCAAGACCTTAGTAAAGAAACCCTCCAAACGGTCTGAACTGCTTTCGCCCAACATAAAAAAGGCAGATTGAAATTTGGGATGAGGAATGTTCCTGGTCAAATTAAGCAAAAAATCTAATTAAGCTTTTGACACTTCTGATTCAGTTAATTAAAGCTGTATGTACTGTAATTTTTGGCCCCAACTGTATAGAAGTTAAGGTACTTTCTTATATCACCTTTATTCCATCACTGTACCTTTCCACAAGCTATCAACCATGAATTAAACAGGTCAATATCTCATGTGACCCAAGGGGTGCATGGTGTCTCTCCAGTGTTAATGCAGTGACTCCTGCGTGCAAGTCCTCTGATGAAATCCTGGTGAAAAACGCCCAGAATTTGCTTCAGACTGTTATCCAAGGAGTACGAGCTGCAGAAACAGCATGCATAAAGGTATATATACATGTAATGAACTTCTTCTATACATGTAATGAACTTCTTTTATCCTGAAATAAGTACAGATTTATTTATGGTGGAAAACAGACAGCTTCACAAGAAGTGGCAACTATTGCTGTGTGAAATACTATAAACATTAATTTCTAATAAAACAGCTGAAGAAACTTCCTCACAGTTTAATATTTTATATGAGATTTTAAATTTCTCATTCAGCATATTTACTGACACACTGGTAAAATATTTTTATTATATTATATTATATATATATGTATATAATCCATCACTATAAGGCAAACAAAAGATATTTCAGAAGGTTGATACACAGCTCCTACAGAGTCCCAAGATATTCTAGCCCAGATCCTGTTCACCTGAAGCTTAACAAAATTCATAAATGTTAACCGGACAAAAAAACCCCAATGTTTTGCAATGAACATTTCAGTGTCTACATATCAAATCTATTGAACACTGTAAATTAAAGAATGCTGAAACAAAGCTAAGAATATAATATAATATTTAAAAAGTTTAAAAATACTTTTTTACAAATGTTTAAGTGTTTCCAAACTTTAACGTTAACTTCATAGGCAGATGTTTGGTGCACCATATTCTCTCTAAGGCAAGGTTTTAGGGGCTATACATTTATGTAAAACATCCCTGATAAGACGCTGGTGGTGACGGTGCCAAAGAAAAACTCCCCGAGATGGCAAGAGGAAGAAACCTCGAGAGGAACCAGACTCATAAGTGAACCCCCTGTCATTTGGGTGACACAGACATTATATTATAAATGATCCTATATGAAAAAGTGCTATAAACCAAAAAATAAATTACAGTTATAAGTCTGAAATCTGATTCTGCCAACTGTTCACTGATGGACATAATGGTGTGACCTCCTTCTGAAAACTATAAATGTCTATGGGAGGAAATGACAAAATAAAACTATACACTGTGCCCATAGGTTTAAGCTCAAGGCATCTTACTAATAATATAAAGGATGCCAAATA
The DNA here is from genome assembly GCA_028565595.1 of Duopalatinus emarginatus. NCBI lineage: Eukaryota > Metazoa > Chordata > Actinopteri > Siluriformes > Pimelodidae > Duopalatinus > Duopalatinus emarginatus. Next base: position 7,433,696 of record JAOVVF010000039.1, on the reverse strand, counting down.
ACTGTGTGTTTGAATGTACGTGTTAAGTAAAAATGCAACATTTGTACATTCATGCAATTATTAGCCAATCACGTTGCAGCATCCCAACTATCAAAATCATGCACATACAAACCAAGAACTTCAATTAATATTAACTTTAAACATCAGAAGGTACTTTGACTGTGGAATGGCTGTTTTGCAGATGGACTGGTTTGAGTGTTGCAGTAGAGTGTAACACACAGAGTGGTGCAGAGTGGTGCACTTAACATCCAGTAAGCAGCAGTTCTGTCAAGTACAGAGAGATCAGCCAGACTGGTTCAAGCTGACAGGAACATAAATGATGACTTTTTACAGTAGTGGTGAACATCTCAGACATGTTGAACTTTGACGAACTGAGCCACAACTGCAGAAGGCTACAGTGAGTCACACAGCCCTCAGACAGGAACAAGGGATCTGAGACCTACAGAAGCCACTGACTCCCAAAAAAATGGGCAGTTGGACTGACCAGGAATCTTTAATTGTGTGGTTCTTGTAAACCTGTGCCTGGTGTAGCCTTGGATTTCTTTCCCATCCACCTCATGCTTCATTTCACATTTCACATACATTCACAGAAAGGGTGGCTGTTTGATACAACATACCCTTCATATTGGGTTAAATTAAATCTGGCAAATCTTCAACCTCTCATCAGCAGGCGAGGTCTGCAACAGGTCTGCGTTGCTCTTGATACTGCTGTGTGTGGAAATTCCAGACCAGCAGTGTCTAAAATACTTCAACCAGCACATCTGACACCAATGCCACAAAGTCACTGAGTTTACATTTTCTGTATTCTGGTGTATGATGTGAACATGATTGTGTGTATCATGCTTCCACATGATGACTGGATAATTGCATTAATGTTCATGTGTACATGTTCCTCATAAAGTGATGTGAGTGCACAAGACTTAACACACTAGACACATCTAACGACTTCTATTGTTTTGCATTTTTTATATGTATTGAATTTAGCTAGTGTATATACAATGACTTTGTCTTATCTTTTTACTGTGGAAGGGTCTGAGACAACCAGAGCCCAACACTGAAGCAGCAAAGGCAGCTGCCCTGTGTATACAGTGGAAGAAGAACCTCCTCATCCAGCGGACACAAGAACAGCTGAACCTTGACACAGATGACCTGGGTCTCCGCAAGACTTCACTACATCATGCAGCGCCAAGCCTTGCACCACCCATCAGTGTGCTTGAAAGATATAAATAATATCTCTGTAATACAGCGGTCCCCAAGACCAGTACTGGGCCATAGCATGTCCACTACTGAAAAAGAAAAATAACTTAATTGATTTATTTTTCATTTAGTAGATCAAAATAATAGCCTCATAACATTAAAACAATTAAACAACATTCTTTTCTTGCAACTCTAATATTTCTATCACACCCACAAGTTTTGTGTGAAAAGTGAAAGTGAACTATTTGCCTACTGTGCTTGCACAGAGGAATGTGACCTCTGCATTTAACCCATCCATACAGTGAAACACACACACACACACACACACACACACACACACATACACACCAGTGAACACTAGGGGGCAGTGAACACACTTGCCTGGAGCAGGGGGCAGCCACAAACCATGGCGCAACACTTCCTGCAGAAAGGTCCACAATTCTGTTGGATTTCTGTGTTCCATAGCGCATTGCAAAGCCCTAGACGTGTTCAGTAACGTTGTGATCTGGTGATTTCTGAACTTGTGTGCATGTTCCTCTTGCTAGAATTTGGTGTCTGTAGTCGTGTTTGTTTGTGCATTGTCCTGTTGCAGAAGGTTAGAAAGAAATCTGGACATGAACACATGTAACTCATCAGAAAGGAGGCACACATAGTGTTCACCTTTTGGACTTTTATACACTGCTCAAAAAAAAAAGGGAACACTAAAATAACACATCCTTGATCTAAATGAATGAAATATTCTCATTGAATACGTTGTTCTGTACAAAGTTGAATGTGCTGACAACAAAATCACACA
>JAOVVF010000039.1:7419498-7431603 GCA_028565595.1 Duopalatinus emarginatus | reverse complement strand
TTGAGTGTGTCTTGCTAATTGCCAATAATTTCCACCTGTTGTCTATTCCATTTGCACAACAGCATGTGAAATTGATTATTAATCAGTGTTGCTTCCTAAGTGGACAGTTTGATTTACTTGGAGTTATATTGTGTTGTTTAAGTGTTCCCTTAATTTTTTTGAGCAGTGTAGATGTACCGTGGGTCCCATGGAATGTCATCTAAACAAACCCCATACCATAATGGAGCCACCAGCAACCTATATATTCTGTATAGGCTCATCTGTACAGTTCAGTGTATTCTGATCGTGTTGCCCCTCCCCCTTTTCCCCAATGGATGATTTAGTAAAATGTCGTTCATATGAAATCAGTGTTATAGCAAAAGGAATGATGATGACGGCATGGACCGACATGAAAACTCACAGCATCTGCAATTTATTTATGACAATATAAAAGTGACATGATGGACAATCCTTCAGTGTCCTGTCTCACACAGGTAACCAAAACAATTCAGTACAAATATATGGGAAAAAACACATAAAACCATAAAAACCATTCACAGAAATGTTGTCTGTAAAATAAAGTGCTACGAGATTTCATAAACTTCACCTTACAGGGGGACAAAAAAAAAGGAATTCTTCTTTAGATGAATTTTGGTCTTTCAAAATTTTGGAATTTTTCTTGCTCTTACTGTCTCTTCAGCACAAGGTATCACAAATGATTGAAAAGAAATCTAGTCGCAGTACATCAGCCACATGTTCACGTATACTTTTTGAAATAATTACAAGCTTACAAGCACAGTATTACTTCATAAAATGTCTCAGTATAATTTTACATCTTTATGTAATACATAGATTTAACGATATTGAACTGTTATACTTTAAGTACCACTATACATTATTTGTAAGCACACAGCGACAGGCTCCGTGCTAACAGCTGTACACCTGCAAATGATCTAACCGCATTTAATCTGAGGGAATCTCAGGACATTTCGAGGAGCCCATGTCAGTTCACTGTTGCTTTATGTTAATATAATCGACTGGTGGCAATCATTATGTAACGTTAGCTGGTCATGTGACACGGTGAGGTGTATGTACAAAACAAATATAAATAAATATGAAATATTTACAGTGACGAAATTTTAGCAGAGACTGGCTGCTTTTAACACAGGAGTGTTTACTGACAGAATGGTGATGCTGTGGGGTCAAAGGTCTTAAATACATCCCTCAACGGCCTGTCCTTCTTTTCCACTTCTTTGTCTTCATCTACATCTTCCTCCTGGGACCCAGCAGCCTGTCCTGTAGGTCTGTTCTGTCGGCTGTCTGTGTAAGCTGGCCGTATGAGCCCAGGCAGTTGTTGGATTGGTAGGTTATGCATGGCGGGTGCTGCTGCACGCACAGGGGAGCAAGAAGGTGCTGCCGTCGCTAGAGGGACGGTCTGGCCTGGCTGAGAGCCATTGGTCTGGTTTTCTGAGACTTCACAGAAATCTTCACTCTTCTTTTCAGTCACCGCTGGTGAAGCCACCTGAGGTGGTGGAAGCGTCTCACCTTTCACTGGCTGCTTTAAGATCCCTACATTTCTCACAGGATCCTCCAGCTCCCGTTTTGGCGAAAGCAAAGTATGGTTACGTGGATCATACAAGCTAATGGCGCCAAGCAGTGTGGTGGGGCTTTCCAATCCACTACCTGTGGAAGACGCCAAACGAGGGGCGTATGGCGGCAGCTTCTCTGAATCAGACTTAGTCGAAGTAGCAGACTGGCGAGATGCACCTCGCTGTAATCTTGGATCTGAAACCAATGCACCAGCAGAACCTTCTCTTTTGACAGGCAGCTTTGAGTCAAGGCTCCCAGACCGATTGATCCTGGCCTCTACAGCTTTATGAGTCCGGGGATCTGTTGGTTTCTCAGGGTTGCGTCGAGGCTGCAGAGTCCTGCCATGGGGCATGCCCAGCACATCCACATCTTCTCTAAGGCGGGCGGCTGCCAGTCGTCGGTCTGGAGAAGAAAGGGCAGAGGATGAATGGTCTGACGAGGTGGAGAGGCTGCGGTTTAACTGGGCATCTGCAATGAGTGGTGGCAGAGGAAGATTAATAGAGGGTTCTTGTTTGGGTATCAGCAGGGGAATGAGATCTTCAGGTGCCCACACAACGCTCTGGGCAAAGGCTGGCCGCTGAAGCAGGATGTCCACCCGGATGTGGCTAAACTGTTTGATTTGGCAGCGGGGATCATGCAGCATGGCTCCAGGACTTGGATCAAGTGGGATTATTGCAGCTCGCTCCCTCAGCTCACGCTCTCCGTCCTCATCTTCATCTCCAGCACTAGGCTTCTGAGCTAGAGACAAGCTAATGTGTGGATGGTGGTGTGGACCTGCCTTGGAGTTCATAGGTTCTATAGGTTTAGCCTTGTGGGCATCTCGGGCTACTCTGGGGTCCATTCCAGCTTCACTCCTGGTGTCTTGAATGTGCTGCCATGGGTCAGCCAGAGGCCTTTCCTTATGAAGCCTGGGGTCAATTAAGGGGGTCGGAGGCATGTCAGGGTGCTGAAGCTTAGCCTGTTGGGACTGTTGTGTCTGCAGCATTTCATTCTGCTTTTTTAGAGTCTTTAAGATGGCTGTTACACTGCTGCCATCTTCGTCATCACTGGAATACCAATTTGTGGAATCGTCTGAAACAAGGAAGACATTTTTACTGATGAAATGCATGTTCAGGAGGCAAATGTAAATGAACATCTGTGTGTACACAGCGGAGCTGGGTGGAATATCAACTTTTTAAATGGCAGACAACTTACCCACTTTAATTACTATAAGAAAAAACGAAAAATCGAACACCTGAATATATTTTCTGATGTAACGCTCTTAGTTCAGCACTACTCTACATACACAGTTTATTTCCTCCCTCACCTTTGTCTCTGCTGAGGGATGTGAGGGATTCCTGTGCCTCAGGTCTGTGGGAGCCAGTATCCTGTTGATTTTGATTCAGGTGTAGAAGCAGAGCTTTCTGGACAGCTGGCAAGATGTCCTGCATGCCACTGTGGGACTCAGCACTGCTTCCCTGGTACTGCTGGGGGTCCTGCATGGACCCTGACTGGCCTTCGTCTGGGGAAAAGAAAAGAATTGATACTCACCCCATTGTGGATTAGTGCACAATATTAAATGTTATGTTTTATTTTCCAACTATTCAAACTGTGGTCATGAATTTGTGTTAAATTTGTATTCCAACTTCATTCAATGTTGACAATCATACAAAATACATGTTCAGAGTGTACCCAAGTGTCTGAATGTGGAACAGGATGCATTTTGAGCTCAATAAATACAAACAACTAAACAAAACAGCAGCTTAGATAACTGGCAATCCTACTGTCCTCCACCACCACCTACCAGCCTGACATACACACTACAATAATGCGAACCTGTGAGGTTGTGGATAATGCAAAACTTTTTAAAAATGCGAAGGAACGTCATTTTCAAAACATTCTGCACACATGTGGACAAGGTCTCAGTTAGCTTGTGCTACTCTGCAATCTTCACCCTCTTGCACCCTCTGTCTGTTCTCTCACTCTATCCTCACTTATTTACATACAGACCTGACACTGCTTTATAAACCAAAGTAGAATTTAAGTAAAAGGTGAGAGAGAACCAGAGACTTGAACAGAAACTACTCTGAAATAAAGGTGGACGAGGATGAAGTTTCTATGTCCCCTAACACACTCCAGACCAAGCTGTTATATGATGATAAGGCAGTATTTATAAAGTTAACTGCAGAGCATTGCAGGGATAATACTGCATTATGTATGGGCTTATTTGAATTAAAACAGTTCAAAAAGTCCGAAATTGACAGTCGGATCACATCAGCCCACATGTGGTTCTGTGATTACTGGTGATTAGTGCATATATCCCTAGTCTGAGCCACAAAGGAGAACTTTATGTAGCTAGTGTTTTTGGGGATACTTAAATTATCAGTGAATTTAAAACTCTTAGGTTTACTTGTAGACTTCTTCCCAAAGAAAACAGCCCACAACTTCTTACTTTATATGGGGTCATGCTGTAAATTATTACATGCCTGCTGGCCTTAGTAATAATATTGATTTGAAAATATATATATATTTTATTAATATATATTTGTTTATTATTAGATCAATCTCTAGACGCATCCGTAATTTTGCTGCTACTTTTCTCATCTGTGCAACCCACAAATGACTATTAAATGTAAATATTAGTTTTTGTAAATATTTTTTTATTTGCGAAGATGAGAATACCATCATCTAGGGTCTGCATTTTCCCTAATTTCCCTTCTAGGTATAACCAAGTCTTATCTTACGTTCTAGTAGCACCAACTGCATGTTACTCACTACTGATAGATAGTGACTGATAGTGACCTGTTACCCAGCCCTAATCAACAGACTGCTTTCTAAAGAAAAAGAGAAATGTACAAAAAAAGTTCCTACCTGCTAAGCCAAGTGGCTGGATACTGAACAAGCTTTTGAAAAAGTCTGAGGGCATCTGACCCATAGCTTGAAAAGGTACATTCATCTGTCCCCCAGCCAAACACTTGAATGATGCCCCCTGCTGGTTCATTTGAGAATGTGTACTTGATTGGAAGACTGGGGGGTGATCCTGTACGCCCTGGCCGAAGCCTTGAAGTGGCGCTTGCCCTGGGGGACTCTGGGGAAGGCCTGAGCCTGGGAATTGAAGACCAGGACTACACATTGATCCAGGGGAGTCCGGAGGTGGCAACACAGAATGACTGTGGCCTGGAGACATCATGTTTCCAGTCTCCATGTCCTCCTGAGCAGAGCCTCCACTACCCTGAAACTGCCCAGATGGTGGAGAAGTGCTATTGTAGAAATTAGGCCTAAAATAGAAAATACAACACAATACAAACACAAAATACAGAATTATAATACTGACTGTTAAAATGTTTCAAAACAATCACCACCTTACAAGTCTCAACAGTTTATTTAAACCTCTTACAGACGTACAGAAAAACAAAGTACCTTAAGGCAATTTTCTGTGCCAGGTCCACAGTTGGCTGGACTTTAATCTCAAATAGAGAGGGGATCTTCTTGCCATCTTGGGGACTCCCTGAGCCAGGTGTTGGTAAAAGCCCTACACCAGGAGGTGGTTTAGGCAATGGAACGATGCCCTGCTTCTTCAGGTTCTCCAGCTCCTGCACTTCCTCATTGGCATGCTCCTCATCTGTGTTGAGAATCTGAACATAATGTAAATGATTGTCATTATAAAGACTATCAAAAAATGGTCAGACACACAAGTAGTGCAATTGCATCACATCTTTACCTTGTCCAACAATTCCTTTGTAAGCTCAGTTAAAGGATCATGAGAGAATTTGCAGTGATCTCCCTGGTAGCATTTTGCTCCAGTGTGGAAGAACTTACAGGGATATTCATGTGAAATGTGGTGTCAAGGATCAACATGAAGAGAGAAAAAAGCTTGGTGTTTATTTTAACAACATTAATATAATTTACACTGAATGAACAGCTCTATTTATAGTCTTTAAGGATATTGTGCATGTAGATGCAGTTCTCTCCTTTAGTGCAATATCCCTGGACATAGAACTTGCACAGTTCTTTCTTCTTCTCTGGGACCACATTGTCATGTTCAAACTTGCATTGATCCCCCTGTTAAAAGCCATTCACAGTCAGATCTATATAAAACCCAAGTCAACGCACATTGCATATGTGTAAAATGCAAAGACTTACTTTAATACATCTTCCCTCAATAAAATATTTACAGATGTGTCTCCCATTGTGCTCAACCGTATGCTGATTGATGAACTCTTGACTCATGATGGGGCGTTTTTTCTGGAAACACTGTTGGCCTTGTGTATCCTGTAGGGTCATAAATATTATATTTAAACACTGTTACTGAGGATGAAATGCAATCAATGCCATTTCAGAGCCTCACCGATTTTGATCCACATCCACTTTCTCCGGCCTCTCCACATTTGCCCCGACCACGGCCCCAGTTTTTGCCCTTCAGTTTCTTGTTTTTGTTTAGCACACCACGGCCTCTGCCCATGTTTCCTCCACCACGCCCTCGACCACGTGAGCCACTAACTAAACAGTTGAGTGAAACAGAAATGGAAACAGTACAAAAATATAAAACTAATGGACAACAGACATGGTCCTATAATCTTGCCTTGCATCATCATTATTAGGTATTTAATACAATCTGAAGCTATTCATAGGGATGAAGGCAAACCTTGGACAGATCTTAAAATGGACAAGTACACTCTGTGTAATTTGGAAGTGATAAAATGCTAAAAGTGAAATAAAAAGATCAGTAGAACAGTTTCACCTACATTGCAGCCCTTTCATGCGGGACTTTGGCCCCTGCTCTTTAGATGATCCTGCTTTGCTGGCTGTCACCTCTTTGGCTTGTTTGTATTTGGAAAGCTCCTCAGAGAAGTCATCCTGATCTTCATCATAATCATATTTCTCCTCACTCTCACTGTTTTTGCGCTGTGTAGATCTTGGTGGTTTACCATGACCTCCGCTAGGTTCGTGCTCATGCTAGAGATGAGCAGGTACACAACAACAAATTAGACAGGGACAGAGACATGGACTCACTTCTAAATCAAACGCAGTAAGTGACTTCTAAGTGAACTGAAATTTACCTGTGCAAACCGACCGTCGTAGTCTCGGTAAGAGCTTCTGCTCTTTTTGCTCTTGTGTCTGTCTTGATGCTCATGTTCACTATTGAAACTGTCAGAACTAGAATCACTAGATGGGGAGTGGTGCTGGGGGAGAGCAATAAGAAGCAAGAAATCAGAAAAGTCATTCAACACATTTACGAAGACAGAATGTGATGATATTAGGGGAGGACAGTGGGGACGTACCTTCTGCCTGTCCCTTCGCCTTCTTTTTGCCTTCCGCTTCTCTTTGATTTTCTTGTGTCTCTTATGAGCATGCCGATGTGATTTGTCCTCTTTCTCCCGTACTTTGTCCTTTTCTAACTCTTCAGGCTCCACCTTGGTTTCCTTCTCTTCTTCGATCCCAATCCCTTCATCATCAATTTCTCCATCCTCCAGTTCACCGTCCTCCCTTTAAAAATCAAGTGATTTTTCTATTATTGACTTTATTATTTTATTTACTTTACTTTATTACTGACCAATTGCATTCAGGTTCAGACAAATAATAATACCACATGCATATTCAAGCAAGCTAGTAGAGTGCCAATACTGCAACAGGTGATAAGAGTTGGACCAGCACTGAAAGAGAATTTAAATTTCCTGGTAATACAATAAAATTAAAGCATTTTTACAATATACACTCAAGTACCAGAAAAAACTGGTACAAAGTGATGGTGGTGGCTCCATAATGGTATGGAGTTTGTTTGGCTGCTGTTCCATGGGACCCCTGCTACGTCTACAAACATCTCTGACAGGTAAACACTATCAGAATCAGAAATATTTTATTGACCCCCAAAAGGAAATTTCACTTGTTACAGTTGCACCCCTTTATACAAAAGAATAAACACAATTTAAAATAAAGAGAAACTTGTAATATTTACACTAAATTCTTATTAACACAATAAAAGGCAGTGGCTGTGATTATAAATATGTAACATACTGAATAAAGCAGTTCAAATTATTACTGCACCTCCGAGTTTTTGCACACGTAATAACCTGCAAAGATGAACCATAGTGTCACCCATTAAAGGAGGAGTTATAAAGTTTGATGGCCACAGGCAGGAATGACCTCCTGTGGCGCATTTTGGTGGGATAAGTCTTGCACTAAATGTGCTCCTGTCTCATAACTTGTCCTGTATGCTTCCTTTCTGAAAAGTAACACTTTCAGAAATTCAGTCACTCGTTCTGCATTCGTTCTGTGAGGCCTCTTCAGGACAGGACGATAATGCACCACCACACACACACCAAATTACATTTAGAGGAAAACTTCTATCCCTCAGAATACAACACAGTTGTGGACTGTTACACAAGAAGTATGTTGTTCATTGTGAACACATGGCCATTGCAGCTATATGTGCTTTTTGAACAACTAATTCTAAAATTTGTCTCCTCTCCTGCATTATAATGACCTTCACACTTTTGGGAAGGCTGGACGATATGTTTCAGAGTGTGACTGTGGAGATTTGTGCCCTACAGATACAAAAGCATTAGTAATATCAGGCAGTGATGTCAGATGCGGAGGCCTAGGAGTTAGGTCACATGATTCCACTCCAACCTTGGCATACCATGACTTCACAGAGCTTGCATTGTGCACAGGGGCAGTGTCACGCTGGAACAGGTTTTAGTAAAGAGGGAAACTATAATATAATGCAAAGATTTCTGTACGATTGTGTGCTTCCAACTATGCGGCTACAGTTTAGGGAAGAAAAACTTCTCTCTCGTCCGTTTCGAGTCTGTGCCACTTGTCAAATGTGATGTGAAACAAAACACAATCATTTTGAATAGATGTGTATTATGAATAGGCATGACCCGATCAATAGTGACTAACTAATATAAGCTACACGAGGTCAACATTCACTTACACTAACTGCTTATCCAGACCTACACCAATCAGCCATAACATTAAAACAAAGTAAATAACACAAATAACATCTTATTATAATGGTGTCTTGTACAGGGGTGGGATATACTGGGCAGCAGGTGAACAGTCATTACTCTTTTACAAGTCTCCTGGGGTTTATTTTCCAGACTGTGTTGTGATAATGACTCAACTTCCTTGTCCTTTTTGATAGGTAGGTTTCTTTTACACCACACACGCACACATACACAACAGCAAAAAGCTGTTTAATAATAATAATAATAATAATAATAATAATAACAACGAAATTAAGTCTTTAACTGGACATGTTTACAGTGTACAATGAAGTTAAAATGATTTTCAGTTGAAAAAAATTGTTGAGGAAGAACTCATATGAATATGGACTTACTGAATAATCATGAACCAGGTGTATAATTTGTGTGCGCGCGTATGCATTCCTAAATTCTATCAGAAGTCATTATGGAAAACAGTCCAAATAGATGAAAAGTTGAATTGTTTAAACGATGTGTAAGGAGACACAGACCACAGCAGTAAAACCAGTTATTCCGCCCGAGTGCAAGCCAAGGGCAATACATGTACAATTGTATCAGGTTTTTAAATAGTTACATGTTGTGCCAAAACGTCATCATTTCAGTTTGTAATCAGAGACCGACTATCAAATTCATCTCAGATGCTCCTGCAGAAAAGTGACTTTTATTTAGTGATTTAGTTTCATCAGATATTAAGTATACACCAGTAATAACTGCACTATTCTACACTATACTTGTGTAAATTAAATTAAGACTGAATTAGGTATAGTCTTTCTTTGTGGTACTGATTTCAATAAAGTTAAGAAATTGGTGACTATGAGATGAAGTCAAGAGGTTTGGTAAAAAGAAAGCAGCCACCCACCGTCAACCATGACAACTGATAATTTACGAAACTATTTTAGACAGTAGAGGACCATGCTTTCAATAATATAACACCCAGGGCAACTTCCTACTGAATCTGGATGACTCTCACGTAGGAAAAGTGACATAAGGCAATAATTACTAGTGCATACATCTACTTTATATACGTCATAAGTGTAATTAATCACTAATGAACTCTGTTGACTAAATCTCCTGACTTTTTAGACCATTGAAACTCTCTAATGTCATCTGTGTACATGTGTGTAAGGTGGCAATTTGACAGTCAGCACCTGATTACAAACTGAAATGATTTTGATTCACCACAGTGTGCATGAATTCAAAGACCTCAAGGTTTAGATGTTTTGATTGTTTTTACTGCTGCATTTGTCAAAGCGTCTCTTTACTCATCGCCGTCATCATCATCATCATCATCATCTTTACAGCAGACACCAAGACATCTTAAACTTTTTGTCTTTTTGGGCTGTTTATCCCAGTGACTTTAGTGGATGTCAAGGACTGCCTCACATATATCCAACCAAAAACGACATGTTTTAAAACAATAATAATAATAATAATAAGGCGAGATGTGTTTCAGTATGGAGACACTCCAAGAAGCAAAACCAAGTCAAAGCCAAGTTGTGCCTGAGTTTAAAACATGGGGCATTAAAATACAGATGACATTTGTCAAAGAAGCAATGCGTCCAGGGACTTCTAGGCAAGTTATTGAGTTCCTAGAACAGGTATATACCTACAGACACAACATGGACGGCTATCATCAGAGAAAGGATTCTAACTAAAGTCAAAGCAATCAGTTTACATGATGACATAAGGCGTTTATGGGATGAACTAAACGCTCTAACAACTATGTCTCAAACCACTGTCAAACTCAGTTGTTTATTCACAGCGCACTTTTTCCAATCATGATCCCTAGACGTCTTTAAGCAGTGTATGTCTGGAAATCTCGTCCTCATCTTCACCCTGTCTGAACAGGATTTTCTTGCCTGTTAATAAATAAATTAATAAACTCATCTAGCATCATTCTGAAACTTTAAAAGTCACGACACTCATTTTAACTGCAACCGGTTTGTTTAATCAGACCACTTAAAATCATTACCCTCAGGACACACACTAAGGCCTGGTGTAATGAAACACAGCATTTCCCTGCCATGGAACTGGAACTCCTCCATGACTGCCTCCTTTCCTCAGAGCCTCACAGAGGGCGGGGCTAATCTGATCCAAGGTAGGCTGATGGGAGGGGTTTCCATCACGTCATCTGGATATTTAAACAGCCTGGAAGAGCAGGTCCTAGTAATCTAGTGTAACGAGCAGTGGAGCTTTACTGCTCTTCCTGATCAACAGCTCCTACTCGGAGATGAACCACCAGTACAGAAGCACTATAAATAAGGGGAAAGCAATGACAAGTAATGGTGCAGACGAGCAGGAAGACATATGAATCACTGGCTCTGAGAAGTTCAACACATGCACTAAAGTGATGGACTGGGGCAGGCCTGGTGTAATGAGCTACAGAATCAAGCCAAAGCCCTGAACGTTGGACAACTCGAGTGAAATGAACAGGGAACATGAAAACAGCCACTGAATAAAAAAACGTACAAATCATTTATATTTATATATCTATATCTATATCCTGCACACAAGCAGATAAGAGCGTTACTCGACCTTTCATCCCCTGCCAGCTCAGAGTCTGTCATGTTTTTGTCAAGGACGGGGTTTGGGGGACAGGAGAAGAGGCTCACAAAAGCCATGATGGTTAGAAACGGATTTTGCCCTTCTCCGCAACAAGAGGGAGATGCATTCAGTCACTCATGGAGACGTTGGCTTGTTGTGAGAGATGATGACGGATTGTATTAGCTAGTCTGAAAAAACACTCACGGATACACGTCTCAACAATGAGACGGTTAACAGACATTATCCTCTCTCATGTCAATGCTGATGTTTTTACGCTGTGAAACACAGCTTTGATACCGCAGGTTTGTTAACGTCCCGTCGGCTGACAGCTGTCTTGGTGCGATACTGCAGACGGAGTGTGGAACAGAGATTGTTATGATTTTCGATGCGGTCAGTATCTCCTTCAGACATGGCGCCCGTTTAGAGTTTTTGCGCAAAATGGCTGCGAAGACGATGAACAAGACGATAGTTCCCGCCTCCCTCGAGTTTGACCAATCGGAATCCACGCTCGTGTTGCAGCCCACCCGGAACCCTCGTCTGATTGGTCAGCGTCCTGGCGCCCTGGAGTTTGTCACCGTTTTACCCCACAGGATTGGACATCGCGGCTGTCACTCACACGCGCGGACTTAGAAAACAAACTAGTAAATATGGCTAGTGATCTGAGCTCCTATAACCTGATCTCACTACTTTAAATAGGCTTCATTTTTACTGCTAACATTATTTTATAGTTCTTTAAAAACAGCTTGCCTTGTATAAATTGTGACTCTACTTTTTGACACTAGGTGTCACCCTTTTCAAACCCACTACATGAATGTGGGTGACTGCAGGTGCCAATTATTCACAAAACAATTCTCAATTAATAATGTAATTTATTAGCATTTATTACTGTTAGAGTGATGTTACAGTGAATTAGACCCCGCCCCCTAATAAATCCCGTAATTACCTGAACAGGTGTAAATGTGTGTATATTATATATAAGTAAACATTCAGTTTATTCAGTAAAACTGGTGTAAATGTGTGTATATTA
>JAOVVF010000039.1:7400748-7413079 GCA_028565595.1 Duopalatinus emarginatus | reverse complement strand
TAGGGAATGTGCTGGTTTCTGTGTGACCCAGTTGTTAGGTGCAGGATTGTCATCATTCCTGTATTATTTCACTAATCAAGAGAATTATGAACATTTCACTTGCAATCTGACATAATTAGAGCACTTTTCATGGAGGAGTGAAAAAACATTGCCAAGTCAATATGTGCTATGCTAATAGACTCCTAACCAAAAAGACTGAATGCTGTCATAAAAATCAAAAGGTGCTTCAACAATCAACAAGTTTATCATTAGCCTATCAAGGTGTGCAGACTTTATATGTATTGTAACTATAATACAAAAACTATTTTTAGGTTGCCCAATATAAGTACATTCATCAACTGAACAAAATGTTAATGAGACCGTTTTGGGGGAACTACAGTTAATTATTATTAATTATAACCAGTGACAATAACTAGTTTAGCCAAAACTATCTCAGAACTATCTCAGTTATATCAGTTATACTGTAATATAGGATTAAATTCACCAAAACCGTACAGCTAAAGACTGGGGAAATGACTAGGCGCTTTCTTTACTGTTCAGTTTCAGTAATTCTGTGCCCTTGATAGTCTCAAATTCCTGTTCTCATCCACCACAAGGGTTTATGTTTTGTGAATGCTGAGGTGCTTTTCTGCACAACACAGCTGTAAAGAGTGAGTTCTTAAGTTACTGTAGACTTTATGTTAGCTCAAACCAATCTGGCCATTTTCTTCTGATCTCTTATCAACAAGACGTTTTTACAGCAGAATTGTTTTCCACACCATTGTAAACTCTTGAGACTGTTGTGTGTAAAATTCCCACTAGTGACTGTAATCCTCAAACCATCCCATCTTTTAAGAACATCCATGACAAGATGTGTGTGTGTGTGTGTGTGTGTGTGTGTATGACACTTACTGGCATTCAAGTAGGGGGAATGTTGTAATGTTAATGTTGTCTTTGAAGTTGGTTGGAAACGATGTGCTGATTTGGAGGCGAATCTTCCAGATAGCAGTGGTTTGATGGCGATGATTCATCCGGATTTGTGTGCCGGAACTTAGCTACAAAAGATTATGGCAGGCTACAGCCAGGTTTGGCCACAATACACTTGCTGTTGTCATAACTCACCCATAAGTACCACAACAGACTTATCTTTGTTTTAAGACAGAATTCAATATGTATTTAATAAGTAATTGACACAATGACACCAGATCCTCCCGAATAAAAAGTGGGGAAAGGTTGTATTTGTTATACTGTAGTGAAGTTCCTTTATGAGTCTGGTATCTGGGTCTTCTCAAGGTTTCTTGCTCATGTTGTCACACTGTTGCCAATGACTTACTCAATAGGGACTGAATTCTCCATTTGGGTTCTTGTTAAAAATGCCTAAGCATTGATACTGCTGTATTAATAATGTAAATGTCTAGCTATGAAGCTAACAAATTGAAAATCGTAGCTGTTACAACCTGGTAGTCTGCAAATATGTGTACATACTCTATGTCCCAATGAACTCTAAGTCAACTCATATAATTAACCATATTACTATCATCCTGCTGTCTTTACAGCTACAATAATTGGTATGTATTTGGTAATGAATATGTGACAACAGATGTAGCAACATGCTAATCAACAGCTAATTTTCAGGCCCAGTAAGTTTGACCTAAACATTGAGCAAACACTGTAATCATGACCTTGTTCTTATTTTACTATACAGGACCAACATGGTCAGCCCTTTTAGAAAAGAATCGTTTGCATCTGGATCTAATCGATCATATGTGCTGCTTCTTAGCTTAACCAAAGCTTTACTGGCTTCAGCGGTTTTGCCACAGCTTCCATGTCAAGAGGATGCCTTTAATTAAGGTAACGGCTTTGAAGCAAATGGCAGCCTGTGGATTGCTTGCTGTCTGATCATATTTATGTGGTCGTTAATATCTCAGGGCTGCATAGAGAAGCAGAGAGTGATGGTTGTGCTTCGCCAGATGGAGAAATTTTTAAAGGGACAAGAGATCCGGTTTACAGAGAGTCTCAGGATAATGAAGTCCAAGCTAACCAGCCTTCAGGACTCCGTGTCCAAGTTTCCCCAAGCAGACCAGTCTTCACGTATGTATCAGTGTTAATGTGCATGTTATCATTTGTAAAGAGAAAGCTGTTTCAATAGTTAATCATTTATTTGTATCTGTATCTGTATATACTGCTCAGTGGCTATGGTTTGTACCAAAAGGTGTTTTTATTTGTTAACCCAACCATTATTACAACCTAATTACACTTTCATTCACAATTTATAGCAACAAATAGTAAAGTAGAGCACATGTTCTGTTTGTTGTTTCCAAGTTAACTGTGTTTTGAAGGAATAACGTCTTTCCCAAAAAATGAAACTCTCAGATAGTGAATGAGTCATACTTCAGATCTGCCCCACACTTCATACTTCATCCAGGCCACATACCGCAGTGAAATGATGCAGATGACTTCATCTGGGTACCGGAACACAGCCACACACACACACACACACACACACACACACACACAATAAAAAAATGGTGGGCTACAATTGGGTCAGTTTTGACCCAAAATGCAAGTTATTTTACATTTCAGTATCTACTGTAACAGACATACAGTGTTTCTGTGAGTCAAAATGGGATCTTATAAGTAATGTAATACCTGTCTGATTGACACCTACAATAAACCTACTGTAGAAAGCCCCACAGCTACACAGCTCTGTGCAGAGTGTGTGATCTGTATAAGTAATACTGAGTAACGGCTTAATACGTAAAAGCATATTTTCTTTATTTGTACAGACGAACAGGAGACATGGTTTTATATTGGAGGTATTCAGGGTAAAACTGAGCAGCTCCTGTCCCATTAGTGTCATGGTAATAAACTTTAAGCTCTTTTTTCCATGTCCCAAGTTCCATGCGCAGGGTTGCCAGGTTCTGCATATAATGGCTGTGTATTACAGGTATAAACTGCGGATATAAATTGTGCCCCAATGTTAACTTGATTTCCTTAACCCCTAAAAAACTCACCACCCCTAAGCTGGAGAAAAAAGTTTCAGGACACCTGGGGCTGGGAGAGGTGGAAGTCAACAACCACGCCACAAATGATGACTATTTTTCCCCCTTTCTGATCAAAATAGAAACTCTTTATCTGTATCTCTGTAATGATTTTATTGATTGCACTGCTGACACATGACTGGCCAATAACACCATGAATGAGCAGGTGTTCCTATTAAACTGAAAAGTAGGCGGATTCTTCTACTTTATAGATCATTAATTTGGTGCTCTTCTAATTTCTCTATTCAATAAGGCATTTTAGACAATACAAGTATTATAAAGATAAAAAAGTCCTACAGTGCTCAATAATCCAGTTCCATCTTCTTCCTTTCTCTTACTTTTCTCTGTATTTGTAGCCTCATCCATTTGTCCTGCACTGGAGGCTCCAACTCATGGGAAGAAGTTTGGCTCCAAGTATCTAGTTGGACATGAAGTGCACTTCACCTGCTCCTCAGGTTATCGTTTGGTGGGCTCGACAACCCGAGTGTGTCAGGAGAACGGCAGCTGGAGTGGAATCAGTGTGCTCTGTAAAGGTCTGTATTAATATATCACCTTATTTATTATAGAAGTAAAAGTATTACTACGCAATGAGCAGAATCAGAGCACATACAGGGAGGACATATGTTATTCTCAGGCTTTGGTGGCTACAGCAAAAGAAACTGTTTGTCTTGTATCGTAGATCAGGGTACTGAAGCCATCATACTGAGTAAAAGCAACATGATTCAGACATTTTGCTGACATCAGACAGAAGATGAAAAATTTACAAACACTAAACACAGTTCTAACAAGTAGTTGGAAATACTGTGTGTGTTATGTATAGCCATAAAAGTAATCTTTCTCTATAAGAAAAAAGGGAAAACGGACATATTATTTGACGCATTGTTGTTAATAACCATACTGGACCCTTGTTTTCACCTGAAGACTCAAATCAAATCAAAATCACATCTTCACTGTAAACCAGAGAGAAGAGCGCAGTGCTCTGCCACAACATTCCCAAGCCCCAATGTCATTGTAGGGTCTGGTGCAAGCCAAGGAGGGGAACTGTAAAGGGAAAGTGTATCAAGTTAAATACTGAGAAAGAAAGAGAGAGAGAGGGGGGGGGGGTGTCTCTCAGAGCTCCTTTAAGAAGTCTTTTAACATGATGTGCAACATGATGGAAAAACTTAATGCAATCAGCAATGTTGTGTATTTGGGTAAATCCAAAAATCTTGGTGGAAGTTACTGACAGGGGTCAAAACACATACACAACACTAACCAAACTTATCAAGAGCAAATTAGTAAGACACAGGAAAACACCTCAGCAACAGGACAGGAGACTTCCCCAAAGACAAAACTCAAAACAAAGGCATGAGACAATGTTTAACAAACTGTCATCCATTATGTTTTAATTTTGGTTATTGGTCAAAGTATACAGAACGCAACACATCTCTGCAGCTCTACAGTCCCGACTCTTGGCTGATCAGTTTAGCAGCTCGCATCCACAAGAAAAATGCACGGCATGTTGTGTCCATTTCCTGTTCTTGGATCTAATCAGGGTTGAATTGTTTTCTGATTGCAGTTGAACCACACAAAAGTTCACCTGTAACCAGGGGCTGAGAACATCTCCATTTTCCTGAATACATGGAATTCCCACAGCTTGTAAAGAAGACTCAGACAGTGATAAAGCCAAGGCGAAGAAAGAGTCTATCTTTACCGTGGATTGAGTTGCTGAGCTGAACTGAATGAAGCTCTCGTTAATGTGGCATTAAATGTCCTGTAACAGAACAGCCCTGCCCTCATATTCCTGTCTGAGTCTGTCTCTATTACATGCTTCTCTGCCAAGCTGTTGTTGGCAAGACCACTGTAAAGCGAGCAGGCCCCAAAGCTCCTGTTTCAGCCAGGACTATAGAGATGCCATTCCCCTGTACCTTGCACCAGGAGATCCCATTGAACAAGAGATGAATGGACTGAGAAATGCTAATTATTGAAAAAAATGTAATGAAAGGCTCATTTGTGATACTGTTGCCCTCCCCACCTGCTTTCTGTCGTGTTCGCATTTTTATGTGAATTATCCCTTTAAATCCACTCACACATTTCATTAAATCGGGCTCCAGGTTTGATGGCAGGAAAGTATGTTAAGCATGCTATTGATGGCTTCCTCAAGTGCTGCAGCTGGCAGCAGACTCAGACATTCCAAACAGTACAAGGGGATAGGACCTGAACCCTGGGGATAGGACGTGAATCTCAGTGGGCCTGAACGTTTGCGTGAGAGTGAGCAAGTGAAAATAATCATAATATTAATAATAATAATGTAAAAAAAAGTTTTCATATCTGGGTTTGTCTGAATACTCACATTTCAATAAGCATAGTTCAGCTTGTGAACTAGTTCAGCCAGATGATGAAGCAAGTCTCATAAGTTCAAAGAATGTGCTCGTTTGGTGTGTGTGTGTGTGTGTGTGTGTGTGTGTGTGTGTGGGAGAGAGTGAGCAAGAGAGATTCCCTGACCAATATTGCGTTTTTATTAGTAGGTTCGTCTCACTGTGCTAGTAGCCCATGTCTGAATGGTGGTACCTGTGCTGAGGGGGTCAACCAGTACAAGTGCACTTGTCCTCACAACTGGAGCGGGAGCCGCTGTCAGCAGCAGACTCAAACAGGTGGCCTGTTTTCCTGCCTAGTCTACATATTACTGTTCTTGATCAATGCTTTACCTAGTAATTAATGCTTTACCTAGTAATTAATTATTACTTTTTTCTGAAACTCTGTGTAAAGTCTAGTCGTTTGCATTAGACACGATCCTGCTGACTATAGCACTCTGACATTTTCAACACATACCATGTGTGAGTGAAATGCTTCTTTCATCTGATCCCATACATAGCACAGGATGTCTCAGGCTATGTAAAAGCTATGTTCACACTTGGCTACAGTTTACAGCCAATAGCAACCATTCCATTACTGAATCAAAATCCAGTCCAGGGCTAAACACACTGTTTAGTGAGTCTTTTTAAACCTGTAAATAATTATTAAGGGCAGCTTAAGTCAAAATGTTCTGTCAATATTTCCATAAAGAGGTACATGTATTTCCAGAGCCAGGTTGCACAGTTGGATGCACAGTTCACAATACGGGTTCCAGACTCTGAGGTTGCTCTGAGTAGATGTGTCCGAGTGTCTTTTTTTATCAGCTTATTGACTATCACTATGTCTTTAAACACGAGGGATAGAAATGCAAACCCTGTTGTTCATTCACTGTCTAAACCACTTATCCTACTACTGGGTCACAGTGGTCTATCCCAGCACTCGGCTGAAACACACACACACATGCACACACCTATGGGCAATTTAGCATCTTCAGTTCACCTGACTTCATGTCATATGACTATGGAAGGAAACAGGAGCTTCTAGAGGAAAAAGGCCCTTATTGCTGTCAGGGGACAATGCTGCTACCAATTGTGCCATATTCCCCTGCTGACCAGTATAGTACAATAAAAAAAAAAAAGTAAAAAATAAATAAATTAATTAAATGTGGTCCGCACAATTTTGTTAGAATAAGATGCTGTCTCATGGATGTCCTAAATGCTGGACTAAGTGCTGTTCCTTACTCGAGTTGATATAGTGCAAAATTTAAAGTCAAGTTCTGAGACATGTCTCTCATGGGGACAGCTGCATACTTGTGGCTACTGAACCAGCCTTCTGACTGGAAGGTTGGCGGTTCGATTCCCACAACCATCGAGACATGACTGAAGTGCCCTTGAGCAAGGCACCTAACCCCCAACTGCTCCCTGGGTGTCGTGGACAGAGTTGCCCTCCGACATGTGTGCTCATACACTAGTGTGTGTATGTGTGTGTTTCACTGCACTGATATGTTAAATGTTAAGGTCAATTCCTCTGTGTGTGCAAGCACAATAGGTCAATCACTTTCACTTTAAAACAGCACTTTACACCTTTTGAATATCTGTCACATAACTGATAAACAAATAAATCCTTATTACACTCAACTCAAATCTGAATGCTGAATTCACTCTTTTACGCATGTGTTTTGTCTGGTCTAGGATTATGTGTATTTGTGTACTTTATGTCTGCATGTGTGTGTGTGTGTGTGTACTAGCTGAAGCCTAATCTCTTTTCACTTCCATTCTCACCTTAAGCTCCTCCAGAGTGGAGCGTAGTGAACGATCCTGAATTCACCCGCAAACCCCGCTGCGCTAAAGTGGACCAAGCTCAGCAATGCAGCTGTGATGCAGGCTTCCATATGAGTGGCACCTCTCACAGCAGCATCTGCCAGGGTACGCAACTTTTTTTCTACACTCAGCTATTTAATGCTGTCAAGTCAACTTGTCTTATTACCCCATTAATATCCTGAGAATACCATTAAAGCCTGCAGCGCAGAGAAATGTGGGACAAGCAAAATGATATGTATCTGTAGAAAATGGAAAAAGGTCCAAAAGTAAGTAGAATAACATACTAAGCAGTACACTGGAAGTCAACATGAACAGCGTCGAGACAGAAAAAGAAAACTAGCTGGTATTTGAAAATCAGCTGCACATCACGAGACTGTAGACCAGGAGTGTCAAACTCAAATACACACTGGGCCAAAATTTAAAATTAAACAAAGCCGCGGGCCAACGTTTAACAAATGAACCTTTTAATATGGACCCATACAAGTTTTGCATTAACATTGAATATGGAACAAGCAACGCTTACTGTATGTAACTTAATATTGCAGACATGCAAAATCGAATTTAAAAAAAAACCAAAAAACATATCAATGCATATTAAATAAAATTTAAATAAAAATTGTATGCCTCTTTTCTATTTGCAGCCTTTTGAGGTAAATATCAAAATAAACTTTTTCCACAGTTTAATAAATTTTAAAATAAAATAACAATAATGAATGAATCAACCATTCAGGGTTAGGGTTAGAAAAAGTGCATAAAGAAAATGTTGTAGTATGAGGTCGCGGCGTGGTCTGGAAGAGAGACACTTGGCTTTCTTGCCGAGGCACGGATCGCTACTTAGTTGGGCATGTAATGAAAGGTGCAGAAAACCCCAGGTGGACGACTCGCCCGGCTTGCAACAGCTTTGCGTCCACCAAACGGGAGAACTAATGATGTCATCAGCACCAAAACAACAGGAGGGCATTATGGGATTTGTGGTATTAGTGATGAATGCGCTGTTACAGTGGCATCGCCGCTGTAGAATACCGGCGGGCCAGCTCCAATAGTAATTTGATATTGCCTTGCGGGCCAAATATAATTACACTGCAGGCCAAATTTGGCCCACAAGCCAGAGTTTGATACCCATGCTGTGGACAAACAGGTGAGTAGAAACGTCCTCATTTTTCACATGAAGAAACAGAAGACTGTTCTGTTTGAGAGTAATCTGTCTTAGAATAGATCAGAATGGATTAGGGTGCTCTAGGGACACTAGTCAATGCGAACATGTTTGACCCACTCTGACACTCTGATCGCTCCATACCATGCGTGATTTGATTGAAGAGGTGGGCCTGGGCGTGGTTCAGTTGGACTCGGTATGCATCTAGTGTGATTGCTACCCATGGTGGAGCACAGTTTTCGAACATGACATAAATTATGCAACTGTCTCATTAAACAAACATTAAAAAGCAAAGGGATGACTCTGGTGTATGGAAAATCAGGTGCAGTATTTGCTGGAAATTTGAACAGACAAGAGTATAACAGAACAAATGGATAAAACTCACAAGAACTCCAAGAGATTCAGCCAAATTCAAGACTATTTTTGTGCTCATGGATGTCAACAAAGCACTGAACAATTTCATGACAAAAGTTAAAAAAAATTACTTTTGAAGTTAATTTGAAGTTATGCGATGCACTATGCTCCCAAAAAAAAAAAAAACTAAAAGCAAGAATAATCATAAAATCTATTAGGCTGTACAATAACACCTTATCCAACACAAGAAGTCACATTGTGATGATGTAAGCATGCTTAGACTCAGAATGTAAATCTGAGCATAGGTCATCAGGGGCATAGAGAGGGAGTACAATCATGCTCGGGTACGTTACAAGGCAACCATGCCTGGTGTGAATGCAACCATCAATTAAATTAGACAAGGTAAGTTTATTTACATAGCAGTGCGGTGAGAATCATCACACACACATATGAAAGAGAGACATAGAGTTAACCTGGATTTACAAATCGCTGTATTTGGGGTGTATTAGTGTTAGCATCTGCTTACTGAGAGGGCCAAGGGTGGTCATCCGTTACCCTGCTGACTTTTTCTATTTGTTTGCATTTTCTAATGCACACGGATAGCTTTAGTGTTAGATTGTGTAGTATGAGAAGATCATGTCCAATGACAAACTGGTACATTTTTGTTAGTTTGTATGTTGATGAAATGTATTAATAATGATTAATAATAATCAATAATGAAGTCTGGTCAAAAAAAGAAGACACACCCTCTATTATTTAGCTGGAGACCTTTAGCTTTGATTACAATTTGCCTTTACAACAAAATTGTTTTATTAACCGTTTGCATCAATACAGCAAAGTCTTTTCAGCAAAGATTAATTTTTGGCCATAGATCTTATCGATGAAGGAAAGTCTTCTCCAGCAAATCTCAAACACTTTTAATAAAGTTAGGGTCACGTGTGAAAATGATTCCTCATGCTTCCTGAACCTGAACCCACAATTCAAGCCTGATGAATCTTGGCATCCTGGAATATGTTTGTGTTATCAGGGAAGACAAAACTCCATTGATGTTATAACCTTCTCATTCAGTACATTCAAATACACCACTGACTATATTTTATTGCCATATAACGTTAATAAGCCTCAAATAGATCACTTAAAGCCAGCCCAGATCATAAGACTGCCTCTAGAAACTCCAAATCCTTCTTTTTTTATGGCCAGGCAGTTTATATGTACTTAAGTATTTTCCCTCACTGTTATTATACTACTATTAGATAAAAGATAGAAATGATCCTCCTTAGCCTGACTTTAGTAAACTGCCCTTAAAGCCCTGTTGTCTGTTATCCTGCAACACTGAAATGCCACATTTTACAGGGCACGAATACTTCACTGTGCTAAGGCTCACTGGAACAGGTTTCAGATGTACTTATTACACTGAGTGTCAGACATGAAGATGGTGAATTTAAGAAAAACACACCAGTTAATTCTGTATATATTATTTTTCTACTTGAGTCAATAAATTGTACACACACATTACACACTTACACGCACAAGCATATGTAGTGAAATGGCCCATTTAAGTGTGTGTGTGTGTGTGTGTGTGTGTGTGATGTCCAAAGTCTGTAACATCCAAAAAGGCACTAAATGCTGAAGGGCCCCCAGACAGACTGAGAACATGAATGGAAGTGAAGGACTGTGTTCTTTTGACTTTTCATTCATGCTCTTTCATTTATTTTTATCTGCTTCTGGTTATTATTTTGTCTGTTTTTCTTGCCTTTCTACTTCATTTCTGGGTTCAGATGTCTCTCACCCTATTATTGCTTTTCTATGTCTGTCTTTTCTATATCCAAGCCTTCGGGGAGAAAATGTTTTGACCACATTATCATTCGTCTGTCTGCAGATGTGAACGAGTGTGAGGTGTACAAAAAGGATGGCAGGTCACTTTGTGCTCACATGTGCGTGAACATTCCCGGCTCTTTCCGCTGCTCCTGCCCTAGTGGCTACAAGCTGCTGGCAGATGGCAGAAGCTGTGAGGGTAAGGGACACTTGTGTCTGTTCCTATGCACCCAAATACTGATATACAAGAAAAGTTAGACGAACACTCATCTGAGTTTGTGGTTTTGCCGTTCACACCTAAGTCACCAGATCTCAACGTTACTGAACACATCTGGCATGTCATTTAAAGCACTGTAGAACACAGAAATCCTACACCTCAGAATACAACAGAATTGTGGAGCGTTTGGCAGGAAGTATGGTGTTCATTACCTACAGAATATTTCCGCAAGCTTGTGGAGTCCATGTCCAATGGGAGACCTACCATATATTAGACTGGTATACATCTCCACTGCATGATGTCCATCTCCACAGTATCAAGACCTCAGCAGTGTGATTGCATGAATTTGAGGGGCAGAGATTCTGAAGGAGATATGTGTTTGCTTCGCTTTTGAATTCAAAGATCAAAAGTCAGTCTCCAAAATCGTAGACAAATCATTTATAAATGAATTTTGTCCTTCTTGCATGGTCCAAAAACATCACCACTGACGGGTATTAAGAACTCTTTCCTAGTCACATCAGAGTTTCATGTTATACAAGTTTTTGTTGATTTTTAAAAAATATTTTGAGTGTAAATCTGCTCAAATAAAGCATTTTTTCATTTAGGTAATAGTGTGACAGAGCTGGTTTTGGCTTGAACGATTCAATTCTTTTTCATTACTGCCAAAAGATATGCTGCAAATATTTTATATTATTCCAAATATTCCACATATCTTGTCTCCTGTTGTTCTGCATCTGACTGAACGTTGATAGGTTCAGACAGAAGTAAGATGTGACATGATTAAAATCCTCTAAAACTGCCACAGATGTGCCCTTTACTGTCATCATTATTAGGTGTGTGATATCTGAGAAAACGTTGGAAATTGGGATTCGGCCAGGACTAGACCATCTGTTACTCACAAGTACAGGTTGAACCCTTTTTTCTACTGGGTTAATGGTAAATTCTGTCTGCCTTTAGAGCTATAATTCCATCTAGACTAACACGGGGACAGTACGTGTTTGTGTAGCCATGCGGCTGTGGGCGAACATAATGAAATGGGATGAATGGTACAGGGTGAGAATAAGAGTGCTGTACATCTTGTCATTTCTATAACATGCAGTGCTTCCTCAGCACCACTTCTTCATGTTCAGACTCTTTTCTCTTTGTCTGTTTCTCTTTCTCTCCTCCCTTCTCGCATGCCCGGCTGCTCCAGATGTGGACGAGTGTCTTACACAACAGCATAACTGCAGCCGTGGCACCACCTGTGTCAACACTGGAGAAGGTTTCCGGTGTGTTAATCCAGAGTGCCCGCGCATGCATGGAAATATCAGCTATGTCAAGACATCACCTCTGTGAGTGCCAGTGCACACACCTTTAAAAATCCATAATGTTTTAATGTCCTCTTTACTTTAATGAATTTGTAGTACATCAGCATGGACAACAACAACAGGAGCTACAGTGCTACAAAAGCGCTACACACTTCTGCACTACACACTGAGTGTGTGAAAGTGTAAAGTTGATGATCCCATTAGTATTACATTTCTAAAGCTTGCAAAATCCAATGGTGGACAGTAACGAAGTAAATGTAATTTGTTACTGTACTTAAGTAGTTTTTTTGTGTATCTGTACTTTACTGGAG
>JAOVVF010000039.1:7328330-7346134 GCA_028565595.1 Duopalatinus emarginatus | reverse complement strand
TATAATCATGCAAAAATACACCATGTTGTATTGAGCACAATATACTTTAATTGCAATTAAACAAACAAGACATTTTCTATAGATTAAGTCATATAAAATTCATTTACTCAATTCAGTTGCCCAGTGGTTAAGACTCAGAGCTATATACAGAAGGCAAAACCCCAAACTCTAACCATAATTTGTTAGAGTTTCTAGACGTATGTGGTGGTGCATTGTCCTGTCCATTGTCCATTGTCCTGAGGCCAAAGCCATCAGTATACATACAGGACATGAACGTGTAACTCGTCAGAAAGGAGGCACACATTGTGTTCACCTGTCAGAGATGTCTGTAGACAAACCAGGGGTCCCATTAAATGCGAGCTTCACAATCCCCATACCATTATGAAGCCACCATTAGCCTATGTATTTTGCATAGGCTGGTCTGAACCTGTTTTTCTGGCACTTCACTGTATAACAAAAACAGCAAGGATAAATAAACCTAACAGACAGTTCTTTTCTTGGTAACCTTTTAGGTTGGGTTGCTAGCTCAGGATGGACAAATTACAGGAAAACATCACTTGAATAAATCAAGATGCATCCAGACTGGTGTACTGCATTATAAATCAGGTAAATTCATTAGTATGCACTGGGACCTGTATCAGAATAGTGAGAAGGCCAAGCTGACCTTGACTTTGGAACAAGATGATTGAGAGTGAAATATGCAAGAATATGTGGATAGGATCAGACTGTCAGGAAAAAATGCAGTTAGTCAACAACCACATTGTTTTTTCTTTTCTGTTCTGTTATAACCTGATATCCTTTTAGTTACGTCACACACACTTTATTTCGAAGAAGGATGCAATCTGAACTGGAACTAGGAGCCAATGAGAACATTTTAAGAAACTATGTTGATCTGAATATGTGGAGCAAAACATCTAACATCAGAAACCTGACCAGGCCAAACTGACCTTGACTTTGAAACGAGATGACAACGAGAGGAAAATATCTGAGAGTATGTGCAGCAATGCAATCAGACTGTCATGGCTACATCTCAGAAGGTTTGCACCCATTGTCTGAAAATATATAATTGAACTGATTTAATTGCTTTATTTTATAAGTGACCACTCACTGACCACTGTGCTTATTCATACAGAAAAAACTGACCTCAGCATTTAACTCATCCGTGCAGTGAAACACACACACAAGTGAACACACACTACAGGGCAGTAAACACATGCGCTCAGAGTGGTAGGCAACCCTATCCACAGCACCTAGGGAGCAGGTGCCTTGCTCAAGGGCACTTCAGTCATGCCTTGTCAGTACTGGGGCTTGAACCAGGTACCTTCCAGTCATGAGGTTGCTTTTCATTAACCATAAGCCATAAGTTTAAATGAGTACATCTATGTGACATTTAAGAAAAATGACTTATAGCAAGCCAGCTTCTGAGTAGCTACCGGCTCTTAAGAAACCAATCCCAAATGTTCAAACTGGTAAACTTTTTGTTCCACCTGTTAAGTGCTATTAATGGTACCTTGTGGACAAGTTTAAGCCACTTATCCTACTACTATCCTACTATCCTTTCCCAGAGGGACAGAGGAAAACACCGTGGACAGGTCGACAAGCCCATTACAGGGCAGATTCATACACCTCAGGGCAATTTAGCATTTATCTTTAGTAACATATTATCTGAATAAATGTCTTTATTCAGAAACCACCACAGGAAATGAAGAGTCAAACACAGGCCCATCTTACTATGAGGCGACAAGACAGTGCTACTAACTGCTACGACAAAAATATTAATGTAACAGTTTAAACAGCTTTAGACTTATCTGATGAATCATCTTTGCCCATGTTTTAGTAGCTGGTCAGACCCAGCTCAATTTTTCAGCACGGTAAGTGAAGTATGACTCTAAACTATTGTTTTTTTTTTCCAAAATCTGGAGTTCATTTATTGTCCACAGTGTGTCACAATTTCTCTGTGAAACTATCTGGCTTACACCCAGCATGTTTCAATAGTAAAGCTGTCTCACATGTTATATTATGTTCATAAAACAAGGTTAGCATCAGAACACACAGTCATTGCCCTTTGACACCTTTGGCGTCCTCGAGATGTTGCCGACTTCCATTGATATGATACAAAACCTTATCTACAGCAAACAGCAAACTTATAAAAGCCATATTAATGATGGAAGGACAGAATGATGGAGGGACAGTCTTTGGTGTTCCTTCTTGTGTCAATAGGGAATGACGATCACTTCACTTTTTTACAAAAAGTAAAACTGAGTGGAAAGGACGACTAATATTTTATTGACATTAAGGTGTCAATCCAGGCTGTCCAGGTCAATCAGCCCCTATTGCCTATTCCACTTTCAAGGGTATCACAAACCTGTTTCTTTCTTTTAAATAAAACTAAACCTCTTTATATGAGATAAAACTAACTGTCACAAGTGAGAACCAAATTTTAAAATACTCTGAATGGACATGGCTAACATAATACACCATACAACACTACACAGTGATCAAAATAATCAGAGCTGCTCTTAGGCAAGACGCCAGAATGTGTTACGTGAGATGTTCACCACAGCTGTCTTTCTGGAACCCCTCTATCTGCAGCTGGCACTTTTGGTTAGGATAGACAGACAGCCACATTGCAGATTGAGTCCCCTTGCTGACTGAGCAGCTTGTCATTTTGCCAGTGTTCTCTGAGCAGTAGGTCTTCATGCGATACATGTTGGCCTTCTTCTCGTAGCAGCCCATGGAGCTGAGCAGAATGCAGGTATCTTTCCTGAAAGCCTTGGTGAAGATGGCATAGAGGAAAGGGTTGGCGCAGGAGTTGATAGGATAGAAGAGGACCAGCAGGATCTTGGAGTTGGTGACTGTAATGAGTGGCATCTTAAAGGCAGCTGAGATAGCGAAGAAAGAGATCGGCGCCATGCAGAGGAAGTCGGTGAAGATAAGCACGGCCATGCGTTTGGCGATCTTGGCATCTGCAGCACGGCCAGGCACTTCAGGGTGGCGCACAATCACATAGATCCGCACGTAACAACCACAAATCACAAGAAAAGCCCCCACATTGAAAAGCAGCAGAAGAATGACATAAGCCTGGGCCAGAGGTGTTTCGATATCCATGGGAAGACACATGCTGACTTTGCTGTAACTACTTACACCCACTAGTGGAAGTAGTGCCATGAGCAGACAGAGCAGCCAGCCAGCAGCCATTATTGCAGCAGCTTGGGGCAGCGCCAGTCGGCGCTCTAGCTGCATAGCATGGGTGATAGTGTACCAACGTTCTATAGTGATAGTAGACAGTGTGTAGATGGACAGCTCTCCACCAAAGACAGATAAAAAGCCTGCTGTGTTGCAGCCAACTCCTGTCTGCCATTCGATGGCATGCTGGCTATAGTACCCGCGTGTCCTCAGGTCCACAATGGCAATCATAAGGAGGTATACACCAATGCAGAAGTCAGCAAAGGCCAGGTGACACATGAGGAAGCGTGGCACGGTCAGTTTGCAGCGGCTGGCAAATAGCACAAGAAGCACAGTCAGGTTGCCAAAGATAGCCAGGATATTGATGAACCAGATGGCCACACGGAGGAACCCAAAACCAGCTATATCCTCACAGGGGTTGAAGGCATCTGCCTCTGGGCTGCACTGGAGTGCTGGTCTGATCTGGCAAAAGTCCGGGTACTCAAAGTCCACATCTTTTTCTGAGCCCCTAAAACACATTACTATATATTTGACGTTTGTAACACAAAAACATCAAATAGTATAGGTAAAGAGGTAAAGAAAACATGGTTTATGACTATGTACTGTGTCATGCTGACACAGTGTTACAAGATACAAGGTGTCTGCAAACTCAGGAAATAATATGGAATTCACTTAAAAAAATTCACATTCCAAGAGAAAGGCATTCACCCTCATAGTGAATTTGAATCCCAATGCTGCCACGGTCATGCTCGGCGCATGAGCAGCGCATCTGTGGTCTTAGCCCTTACATAACCCCCAACGCTTTCAGGGTGTAAGCAGCCTGTTAATTTGACTGGAGGTAAACACAATTCTATGGTCAGTCAGGCAAGCAATTCCATTATGTTGGTGCTGGACAACAATTAGCATCGTTATATAGAAAATGTAATCAGGTTCAATGTACATTACATTAATGTAATTGTATTAATGAGTGTCTATTTTGTTCTTCCTCCATGTTGGTGGACAAATAACCCCAGTCAGTATCTAAAGGGGTCATATACAGTTACCTTACTGAATCAGTCGGTTTGTCATTAATATTTGCTGCTTTGGTCATCTGTCCAATACAATGTTACTGTAAACTGACTAGATACATTACTGCACATTACTGTTGGACATACGAAATACGGCACAACTTTTTTGGCAGTGACATATTTGCAGCATTTGTTTTTACCCTAAAGAGGGTGTAGTCATTTAGGGAAGTGATATATGTTGTCACGCACACTTAAAATCCTCTGAGTGTGTTACACCAGCCCTTGATGTTGCATAAGCAGCAGCTCAAAAAGATGCAATTGGCTGGTTTCACTTCCTCAGCACATGGTGACCTGAACCCTCCCTGGTGAGGAACTGTCCTATGATACTCTTATTTACTCTCATTGATTCCAGACTTTCCAGACACCCTAGAATATCTACCAGAAATGTAATGTAATCTACCAGTCTCATAAACCTTACTTATCTACTGGACTCTGTTGTTCACAGTATGAAGATCCATTTCTCTGTGCAGGGTGAGGAGACACCCTGTTAAAGGAGACATAATCAAAAGGTCTACAAAAGAAAGATCTTCTACTAAGATGCATCAAGATAAACACTTTAGTAACATTGTTAAGCAGTCTATAATCAAGATAAACTTTTCACCTACTTCATTAAAAATTAAAGCTATAGTGGTCTACTAGAAAAGGCTTCCTGCACTTTTGACACACCTGACTGAGGACTTGAAAATGAATGAGACCATGATACATTAATAGTGAGCTTGGCTCTGTTAGCTCATTGGATGTTAAAAAAAACCCATATGTAGATCAGGAGACGCAAACATAAGTGCAGAGGAACAGCAGGAACCTGTCAGAGTCCCAGCTGAGTAGAGCGCAGCAGTGGCTCGGGTAGGTGAGATGAGCCTCTCTTAAACTCTCCAGACTGTTTAGAGGAGGCAATCTCTTTAGCAAAAACGCTGAGCGAGCCACCAGGATCAGTACAGACTGCAGGCCATGAGATGGCAATGTCTCCAAAGCTGTGGAGGACACGTCCCTAAAATAAAATACCAAGCATCATTAGAATAAATGTAGCATAAAAAAGAAACAACATAACACAATAAAACATTACATCGCATTCATTACAGTTTTTTGACTTTGTTTTTGTTTCAATTCTGTTTTTTAATTCCTGCCATGTGAACATTAAAAGCTGTAATTTGTCTAGCTAACAAAGCAGTGCCTGAAAATCTGAGGGACACCACTTACAATACAGTTGGGCCAACAGCTCCCATAAAAGCGTCCCTGTGGATTGTTTGCAGCTTTCGGTTGTTCTTCAAGGTTCTGTGCAACAAACAAAAAAGGAGTTTAAGTGTCTATGCTAATCTAACAAGATTCAAAAGGATACTGAATAGTAAAGTAAATGTTAAAACTTACAGTTTATCTATTTTTGTTCCATTAAAGGCATGTTTGTGGATTTCCCTGAAGCCATTATTGTACAGATTCCTACAAAAGTGAAACATTACAAGAGGAATGTATTTAGGGAAAGTATATATATTTCTCTATCATTATTTTCTTTATCTGGACTGTAGCTTCTCAAAACCAAATTTTCCTCTCAGACGGATTTTGAAGAAGAGACCCTGTTACATTTTGGAGGCTCCTGGAAACTATGTAATCCTCTATCTAATCACGTTAATCATCGGCAATAACTGTCACATGACCTTACTCGACTAATAACTGACTCTGCTTGGGGCGATAAACAAAGCCATTTAGGCATCAGATTCAAGGACACTGATTGGCTACATGTATGTTGGTATAAACATGTATGTATGTATGTGTGTATATATATATATATATAAATGAATTAAAAATGAGCTGCAGGTTATATAGTGAGTGAGTGGAGTTTATTACTGTTATGTAGCAACAAGCTGCTTGTTGAGGAACTATAACTTGGTGGAAGGAAATGCTAGCATTAAACCATATTAAACGCTATGATCGTGGCTCAATTTAGTTATTTCTAACTTTGTTTATATAACTGCTTTAATGTATTTTAACCAAACCTGATCTGCCACTGAAGGCTTTAATTATCAGGGCACCATAAGGCATATGGATTATCAGGGCACCATAGACATAAGGAATATGGATTATTTAGTTAAGTGACACAGACAGTGAGATAACTTACATTGTGGTGTCTTCAGTTGTCATTCTGATAAAGGCATTTGGTGGGATTGACTGCAAGTGGAGGTTGTCACAGATATCTCTAAAAAGAAAACAACAGCAACAGTAATTTCATTTAAAACCATAATCGAAGTATAACTGGCACTGTGAACACTGTCACTTAATTCCACAGTGTAATTATTACTTTTATTATGGATCCATACAATAAAACTGGGTAAATGCTTTTAGTAGAAATCATACTACTTTCTATTAGTTCAATTCGCATTTAGCCCACAAAACCCCTGAAGATCTTACAGTATAAAATCAGCTTCAAGAGACATGATGGCTGTTAAGTCTGGAAACACAACTATCCCGGTGTTGGAGATGCTCCTGTGGACGTAAAACACAATCACAGTTTGTGTCGCCAAAAACAATCCACTATCAAACTCTAGATAACAGGCTTAACCTCAACACAGTCCTCCTTGTCCTTCATAATAATGGTCAGTGCAAGTCTTTGTTTTTTTAAAGTGACTGTAAGCAATGTTTTGATGATCTTGTTCACTTGCACTACACTCACTTAAATTACACTTAGCTGTTTATACGTAGGGTTTGCTTTACACATCACATCACAGTTCGCTTTACACAGTTCGCTTACACATCATATCACTCACACCTAACATTCCTGTCTGTCCATGCACATGGAATATCCTACGTTTATACATATTCTTATTATATGATTAGGGTTTTCTTCAGCAAAGAGGCATATCACCATACACAAAACATCCTTGTGGTGTATAGGTTTGCAGAAGTCCACACTGGATTCCACTTCTGTCAGTCAAGATCAAGAATCTAAGGCTAACATGAGCACAGGCTCACCATAAACGGACAGATTTCCTCTAGTTTTATGTGATGTTGGCTTGGGTTCTTGTGGCCCAGACCTCTTGTGACCTCAAGGTCATGGGTTGTGTGTTTTAAAATGCTTTTCTGCTCACTGTGGTTGTAAAGAGTCAATATTAGTGTTACTGTAGAATTCCTGTCAGCTCAAACTAGACTTGAGGAGAACCTCTCATTTCACTTATCAGCAAAGTGTTTCCGTCTGTAGACCCTCTTCTTACAGGATGTTTTGAAAGTGAACCACTATTTCAGTGCAGTGGACTTGACTGGCTTTTGACCAATCCGTGTAGTGAAACACACAAATACACACCAGTAAAAAGTTGTGGCCTTGTGGTTAGGGAACCGGTGTTGTGACCGGAGGTCCGTAGTTCGATCCCCACAACAGACAAGACACGACTGAAGTGCTCTTGAGCAAGGCACCTAACCCCCTAACTGCTCCCCGGGTCCTGTGGTTTGGGGCTCCCCCCAGCTCCAGGCGAGTGTGTTCACTACTGTAACCCTTTCACCGCATGAATGGGTTAATTGAGGAGGTCACATTCCTCTGTGTGCAAGCACAATAAGCAAATAGTTCACTTTCACTTCATTTCACTAGGGGGATTTGGGGTTAGGTACTTTGCTCAAGGGCACTTCAGTCATGAGGCTGCTAGGCTCGAAACTGGGACCTTCTGGTCCCAAGGTGAGTTGCTTAACCATAAGTCTACGGCTGTTTTATTTTACACCATTCTGTGTAGACTCTGTGTGTGAACTCTGTATCAGCAGTCTATTTCCATAGTTAAAGTCACAGACATTTTTATTCTGATGTTTGATGTAAACTAGATCTTGCTCTGCTTGTCTGCATTGTGCAGTTGTTAAAAAACCTTCATGTACTGATTATGATGGGCATTCCCTAGAACAGGTTACAGCAAATAAGCTGCAGACCCTGAATATCTGGAAGAACAGAGCACTCACAGGTATCTCAGCTTGGGCAGATTGTTGAAGGCCCGCTGGTTGATATGGACCAGGCTCCGTGTGTTTTGGATTGATCTGTGAATGACAGTCCAGCAGTAAATTTCATGTCAATCAATAATCCATAAACACATCACTGTTGTGGAAATTCATGAACATACAGGACAGTATATACTGGATATGTGTTATATACAGCATTATGTGACTCTGAGGCCACCACATTCACTTACATCTCTGAGAGGTTGAGAAGATTGTTGAAGGCTTGGGTCTCTATGGTTTCCAGTGTGACACTTTGAGCAATTTCTCTGAAATCATACAATAGTTACTGGGTTTGGATTCAGATCTGTTTCTGAAAGTAGTAGCTTCTTAATGATGTACTAACAAAGCCAACTGTTGAATTCCTTTCACGTATCACTTACATATAAATGTTAAAAACTGATGTTATGAGGACTTCAGATTCCCAGATTCAACTTGTGCAGGATTTAATTTAGTCAACATACTGTTTATTATTCATTCAGGAATGTACATTAAAGTGCCTGAAACTGGTCCTGGATTGGTGGTGGCGCTATAATGGTATGGTGTTTATCTAGCTGGCATTCTATGGGACTCCTGGTATGACTCCTTTCTGATGAGTTACACCAGTTCATGTCCTGCATTCATTCTGATGGGTTGGGCCTCTTGTAGCAGGACAATGCACCACCACATACATCTAGAGACGCCAAATTATGGTTAGAGAAACAGTAATGTGAATTTGGGGTTTTGCCATTCACACCTAAATTGAACAACGAGAATATGAACTTGACATCAGACTCACAACCTCAGCAGCATTTAAAACTATTTATAAATTAAGGTCAGTGTTTAAATTTGTGTTAGATATGTGTGTTTGAATGTGTTCAGCAAAGCTTTATTTTACTGCAAAAGAAGAATTATTTTATTTTTTACCTAAAAATCTAATTCTGCTGTGGAGGGCATTAAAAGAGCCGCAAATGGCTCCAGAGCCTCATGTTGCTGAACCTTGGTCTAAACACTAAAGTAACACCCTGTCTTGGACATGTCTACCTATAAAACATTTGGCAACCTGGAAAGAATGAACTACACAAAGGTAATTTGCATAATTTTTCATTTGAGCACCCAGTAAATCTGCTTAATAAGTTATATCGAGTAACATCTTCATCTCTGATTATGAATAAATAAATAATGAAAGAAATATAGACTATATAAACTATATAAACATTCAGTGAACTACTGAACAAGTCTATTTAATCATGTAGTTATTTAGACTGAATGTAAAGGATACTCACATTCTCTTAACACCGCGCAGTCCATCGAAGGTGAAACTCGGAATCGTCCTTAAGTGCATATAACTTAGAACCCTGAAATGAAAAATACATGAATTACATATGATATGGTGTGGTGATATGGTGATGTCTATGGACTAAGTCAAAGATCGACTGAAAGGGCTTGGTACAGTGTAAATAACATTCATTCATTATCCAAGCTGTTTATCCTGCTGGGTGGTGGCAAGGTGGGGAGTGAAAGGATGCTAGAGTATATCTTAGTGGTCATAGGGTGGAAGGCAAGGAAACAGCTTGGACAGGTCACCAGTCTATCACAGGGCAGAGTCTCTATCAATAATTACATTTTGATACAGGTTCACTACGTCAGCCTTTTCTGTGTCTTTTTTGCTAATTTATAAATTTCAGACAATGTTTGAAGCCTGCCACTGACTCTTCCTTTTGCTCTAAAAGATAGTGAGACCAGTCGAGCAGTGATGGAGAACTGGAGGAAGTGAGGTGCAGTATATGGTATGATATGTATTCTGAGGTTAGTGGGTGCTGAATAGTAGTTCTGAATCTGATGCGGGCAGTTACAAGAAGCCAGTGGAGAAAGTGTAGCAGTGGGGCGGTGTGAGAGAACTTAGGGTGCTTTCACACTTGCCTTGTTTGGTCTGGACATTTAAACTTTTCAGTTTGGTCCAAACGTAAATAGCAGGTGTGTAATGTGCCTCAGATCATGGACTAGACCAAAGGACAAAAGATCTGGTCTCCGTTCAGATCAAACTGAACCATGGTCATGTTCTTGTGCAGTGTGAAAGCACTTTATGGATGGTTCAGACTGTCGGACCAATTACAGTAAGTTGAGAGAGGCTATCATCACTCATTAAAGAGTAGAAAGAAAAAAAAAACATATGAGAAGGGAAAGTAAGCCACAGCAGCACATGGAGAGAGGAAGTAAAGAAATGTTAAACTTTTTATGTTATACATAATATTTATCACAATTTGAAAAATGCATTATATGTATTTGCCTTATCGGTCAGTGTGTTATAACTGCTGGATGATGAGCACGTTCAACTGGTGAATTTGATTCAGTCTCATTCATTCTTCTCCAGTCAAACAGAAGGGGCGACCGGCCAAACTGAAACACACTGACGTCAGACACGTTCTCTACAAACTAGTCAATATTCAATATAGGGAAGACGCAGCCCACATAGGTGATGACGACAGCACATGGGTATATCATGAAAAAGGTCTTTAGAGCACTCGCTAAATGGCAGCATGAAACCAAAACTTACTGCATCAAATATACACAATGTAACAAAACCAATAAGCTTGGTTCGGACCTTGGTCCAGACTTTCAGGTGTGAAAACACACTTAGTTAGAGAACTTACTTAGCTGCATTCACATCTAAGGGGCAATTGTGTGTCTCCAATTCACCCAACTGCATATCTCTGGAGTGTAGGAAAATAGCCAGGAAGAAATCCACACAGACACAGACACAACATTCAAACTCCACACAGGAACAACCCTCAGCCCAGCTAGGGGAATCAAACCCAGGCCAGTCTTGCTGTCAGGCAGCGGTAATACCCACTGCACCATCATGCCACCAAATACAAATTATAACTATTAATAACTTTTCTTCCAGTCACTGATGCAGATGGAAGACATGTACAGAGCCTACTGCACTGTTCTGTACTGAACTTTATCTATTCTAAACTGCAACTTCAACAAGTCAGATGTCTTCAACCATTCAAACCCCTTTTCCTCTATTGCCTGTAGACAATTGCTTATTTAGCAACATAAAAGCAACTAACCAGCTTTACTGTGTTTCTTTCACACAGCGTTTTAGAAACAAGCCTCAGTGAAGTGTGAGTCAGCAACGGATCAGCCAACTTGATAAAACCTAATCTGACAAGGTCTTCAGACTCAATAACACTGATAGCACTGTGCATGTTTGTATATTACTTAGAGATTGGCATATCAGCCAACTTTAAACACACATAGCCCAAAGAACATCACAAACATCTCAAACAACGTTACATGGCCAGAAATTGCACATTTTTGCTGTCTGCACTACCACACACACTTGCACCTTATGCATATTGTTCCTTCTGTATATTGTGTATTGCCTGTAAATTGTAAGCATCTAAACTGAAGTGCCGGAAATCTCCATGTGCTTGTGGAAATATTCTGCAGACAACAAACATCATACTTCTTGCATGGCATACCAGATATGTTTAATAATGTTGAGACTTAGGTGGGAATGACAAAATCTCAAACTCAGACAAGTGTTCCTCTAAACAGCACATTGTCCTGGCTTACTGTTAATAAATTAAATTAAATTCTTTAATTAAACACACCTGCAATTGTGTCCACCTTGTCTTGGCGAGTCTCTGTGCCTGCCAACATAACATCATCTAGCTCATCCAGCTGCACTAAATTGCCTCTAGGTATGAGTGTCTGGTGCATTGTGATAGACTGGTATCCTGTTCAGGGTTTAACATATGTACTGCATCATGCCTAAATGCACAGTACAATAACAGGATAGCTGATGTACATAAAGAAGTGGTTGGTGTGGTACATTGGTAATGTCATTGGCTTCCATGTGAGAGACCTGGGTTTGATTCCCGTTTTGGGCAGCCAGTCTGTGCTGTGCTTCAGACTTTGAAGTTTTGTATTTCCCACCAGAATAGCAAGTCACCAGATCTCAGTATTATCGAACACATCTGTGATGCCATGTCACACCATGTGGAACACAGAAATCCTACACCTCAGAAAGCAACAGAATTGTGGACCGTTCTGTAGGAAGTATAGTGTTCATTGCCTACAGAATATTTTCACAAGCTTGTGGAGTCCATGCCTACTAAGTCCATACCAACCATAGTTTCAACTGTCCATGTTTCAATCCTATAAGCATAATTTGTTATTGTGTCTCTAGATGGGTGTGGTGTGCATTGTCCTGTTGGATGAGGCCAAGCCCATCAGAATGAATGCAGGACATGAACAAGTGTAACTCATCAGAAAGGAGGGACACAACCTGTTCACTTGTCATTGACATGAGGGGTCCCATTAAGAATGCCTGGTAATCAAACCTCATACCATTATGAAGCCACCACCGATCTGTACAAGTTTTTCTTACAGTCTGTTTATTTATTAAACTTACTGTAGTTATTGACATTTTAGCAGAGGAAGCTTGGCAGGGGAAGTCAGGGCCATCACTGGTTATCAGTGCATGCAAGGAGGAAGAGAAGAAGGCTAAAGGAAGCTTCATCATGACTACAGAATCAAAATCATTATGTTTATAAATGTGTTAAGGTCCAGATTAGACACAGGTTTTGTGTATGACTGACATGAACAATTTTTCATCACACTGTCAAGTGGCTACTGAGTGAGTGTTAATCACTGTGGTCCTGAATCTTATACCTGTGGTTTTTTTTTTTATCTAACAGTGGGCACCTTCAGAGTGGATCATAAGTTAAAAGACTTGATGCCTAGCGGTTGTATGTGGCCACCTCATTGCTCCTGGGTGTGTGGAGTTTCACATCTTCTCCCAATAATTGTTTTTCCTTCAGGTATAAATGAGGGTATGTATGAATAGTGCCACATGATTGACTGATTGAGTTTCTTTCTGCCTGTTGTGAACTCTGTCCAGCGTGTTTCCCTGCCTGCTGGGATAAACTCCAGCAGAACTGGCAATCCGACAGTAAGGTAAGTGTCTTAGATAATAAGAGAATGAATGAATGAGTAAATGTGTATTGCATGAGTAGAGAGAGAGGGAAGGACACGTGACACCACATATAAAAGGGGAAAAGAATAATATTGGACCAAAAAAAAGTATTTTTGTATAATCTAACTGTTACAACCTAGTCAAAATGTCTGTTTGCTGGTGATAGCACAGAGGGGCAGGAGGTGAAACAAGATTGGAAAAAGCCCCAACCAAACACCAGAGTTAATCATTCATTCATTTCTGCTGGTCAGGGTCACACTGGGTCTGTCTCTGCTAGTCCATCTCAGGACACTATGTACACTCACACAGACACTATATAAACTCCTTCACGCATATGGACAATTTAGAGAAGCCAATCCACCTACCATGTGTCCACAATATGGACAGAAGCAGAAGCTTTATTTATCACGCAGAGACAAAGAGACCATCAGTGGTAGCTTGGCAGTGCTGGGTTTTGAACCCTTGACCTTCTGATCACTACCCCAGAGCCTTAACCATTCAGCCACAAAGCTCAAAAAGCTGTTCAGTTAGGGCAATGGTGGCTAAATGGAGTTCATCTCCTGACCTTCTGATCAGTAACTCATTAAGCCATTCAGTGGGGCAGTGGCAACACAACAGTTAATACTCTATGTTATTAATCAGCTGGGGCAGTGGTACAATTTGGGGCTTTAACCGCTGACCATCTGACCAGTAATCCAGAGCCTTAACCATTGAGCCACCTAGTGGGGAAGTGGCAACACAACAGTTACGGCTCTGGGTTACTGTTTAACTAGGGCAGTGGTCGCTCAATGGTTGTAGGAAACTGGATAACCTGGAGGAAACCAATACAGACATAGGGCGACTATACAAAACTATAGAAAAGGGAGCACTTCAGTGTATGTGACTACTGCCAAGAGTAGCTTTACAAGATCGGCACTCATACTACCCCCCCCCCCAACCGCCCTTAAACAAAATGCCCTCCCATTCACCAGGGAGCGAATTCCAAAGGTTTGGGAGTGAGAAGGCAGCCCAATAAGAGCTGTTTGGTGAATTCTTCCATTAAACATTTTGCATGTTGTACTCATTCACACGTGTCAGTGATTTGTCTGATGTCCTTGACTGAGTCTTATCAAGGCTCAAGGTTTTGGGTGTATCAGAGAAAGATGATTTAATGTCCTCAAGGACATAAAGCACACACATTCCTCACTTTCACCAAGCACTACCATTCCTAAATCACTAACAAGCAAGATCCCGATGCCAGCCAGAGATATATTCAGTTTTGGCAAAACAACTTGACCTCTTTCAGGACACTTTTTTAACACATGTCCACAATTACTGGTCTGCCACAAAAAAGAGAAGAAGCGAGCAACACCTAAAAAAAACACATATGAGGCCTTATAAAAGCAGAGAGAGGCTAGAAATAGAATTTCAAAGCTAGCAAGCACAAAAAGTGAATGTGACCACCAAACACGTGCCACCTTATGGTGTGTAAGGATGGTAATGGATTATAGAAATTGCTGTACTGACAAGCTGATTGACAGCAAGAAATGTTAGCTACTGTAATTATCATGTCAGTGCAATGTACTGTTATTATAACATTATTGAAATAAATTAAAGAAACCTTAATGGAAGCAAAGAACCTCCCACATGCAAATCAACAAACTCAAACTTCATGCTCATGCTCATGACATGCTCATTACAACAAAACATTTAACTGCCTACATTTGCTTTTGTCTGACTTATTGAATGAAATATAATGAGTTTTCTTATATGAAAGAAGAACTGGGACACCTACACATTACATCTACAGAAGCTTTTATGAAATCCCAAACAGCTTCGATTCTTCTGGGAAGGGTTTCTACAAGATTTTCAAGTGTGTCTGCAGGAATTTTTGTCCATTCATACAGAACAGCATTTGAGAGCTCAGACATTGCTGTTGGATGAGATGTGCTGTCTAATAATCTCCAGTGTTGTTCAGCCCAAAGGTGTTGGATGAGGTTGAGGTCAGAGCTCTGTGCATGCCAGCTGAGTTCTCATACACCAAAGTCACCCAACCATGCCTTTATGGACCATCGCAGGGTTCCACATAAACATATACTCATTCACACACACCCAGAGCAATTTAGCACATCCAATTTGCACAACCAGAGCACTTGACAAAAACCCACTGAGACAACACACTAAACTCCTTACAGACAGAGACTAGAGTGAGAACTGAACACACAACCCCAGATCTCTGGAGCAGACACATTATCTGCAGTGCCACAATAGATTTTTATAAATGCCTGCTTACCTGCTATGTATAATAAGTACATGCATAATTCTGTAATTGCCACATGCTATACATTTAAACATCCCTAAACAAACTGCATTTTGTTAATCCCACCAAAATTATTTTAGTTTCACAACATTGTCCTGTGCTGAAACAAGGCCAGTTTTCCAGGCTGGTACATGAAGTCCATCTTCTGTGACACAATAGTGTACTTATATTCTGGCCACTGCAATAAGCTTATTGTTCAGTACACCGGTGAAAAAGATCATCATGGCTTGCATTGTAACTGAGATATACCTCGGTGACACACAGCTTCCTTCAAAAGTGTTATTGGGATGATAGTGTTCTCACAGAACTAGCACTAGTATGAATGACTAGTATAAACATGAAGGACTGTTCAGTGCCCATGAGGTTTCACTGTGTTCCTCCTATCTATTTATACACCCCCCCCACACACACACACACACACTAGCATACAAACACACATGGATGTCTATCATTCTGATGCTATATTATAAGAAAATAATAGAAGAAGATGAACCATAGCAAGGGTGAGATGTAAATACAGCAATGGGATGAGAGAGTTTAAGTATTTTCAGCAATCTTGGCTAACATCAGGAATCAGGTATCAGTATTTTCATGTGAAATAAAAACAATTTTATTTATTATTCTATGACAAAAGTTATTTATGTCCAAGAATGCAATTGTTACCTTGAAGAGGAATTACAAATAGCAGTGTAACCAGATAAGTATGCATACACTGCCTATCATGAATACTACTCTGATACACTGCATCAGTATCATCTATTTTTATGGTATGAACATGTATGATAACTGCCAAACTACACAAATAAAACCTTAGCAAATGGAAAAATTGTGATTGTGTTATTTCCTATTATAACAGTAAACCAAATATACACTGAAGTGGCAGAAAAAAATGGTAATGGCAGCATAGGACTGCAAAAATATAATGGAGAATGGATTCCATGAGCCAGCGGATATATTCTGTATGCAATGAACACCATACTTCTTGCAGAATGCTCCACAATTCTGAGATCTGGTGACTGGAAAAACCAGATTAGTGTTCCTCTAACCATAATTTGGCGTGTTTTGTACTGTTAGAAGAGGTGTAACTTGTCAAAAAGGAGGCTCACATAGTGATCACCTGTCAGAGATGTTTGTAGGTGTACCAAGTGGTCCCATGGAATGCCAGCAAACAAACCTCATACCTTTATAAAGCTTTAATAGCTAGCATAGTCTGTTGCTTTATATACGCACTGGTGGTCACACCCAATGATAGGCAAAGGTGCCATTGCTGTGTAGTTTGCACAGGCTTGTCTGTACCGGCTTTTCAGGTACTTGAACTTCACAAACATAACATAACACAAACATATTTTGTTCATAAACAAAATAATAAAAGGTCATTAAATTATTAAACTATATTTAACTATTTCTAGACATTTTTACTTATTTAAAGCTTGAAACAGTCTTGTTCTACTGGCATATAATGTTGCAAATTTTAAACATTTACCCAGCTAACAACTTTTGGTTCCCGGAACATTCTAGCAGTGTTGCTTGAATATTTTCTTAATGCAACTATAATGGTAGCTTTTCGTTGCATGTTTTGATTTATGGAACGTTTTCCTAATCTTTGTAATATGGTTTCCAAATTGGCTGTATTAAAGTTCCTCTAACCATTGCATTACAGAAAACCTTATGACAACATTACGACATTGAGAGAATGTTCTGGTAAAACTAACCATAGGAGAACCATAGACTAACATTTGTTAGTTTTCTGTGATTGCGGCGTATGTCTAGGAAGAAGCAAAATTATTCGCCTGCAGAATTAGAAAGATTCAAAGCTAAAATTTTCTCCCATGCAGAGTATATCACTGAGGTTTAATAGAGCTTTAATTAAACTTTTTACTAATTACTGTAAAAATGTCTATAGTCTTATGATAGTTCCTTATATAATTCCAATGTTTCTGATGTTTGAAATGAAGCTATAAAAGGAAAAAGGTTAAGGTAATGGTGTGGGTCAGGCTCAGAACCTCTGATGTTATAGTATGTTATAGTATATATCTGAACACATAATGGTGTGTTATGGATATTTAACAGACTGTGTGTAATGAATGTGTTCGGCTTTACAGTTAAAGTATGACTTTATATATTATATATTAATTATAATTGTAATTAATAATAATTCTTCATTCAAAAGTATGATTTTATTAATGTATACATTATCAAGTCTCATAGGTGTTTTCATCTCAGTGTAATGACTGTAAGGTCAGTGCTGTATGGGATAGCAGTTATTTAAGGTGACATCATCAGTAGACTGGTGTTAAGATTTGAACTGAGATTCTCAGTTATA
>JAOVVF010000039.1:7284261-7302318 GCA_028565595.1 Duopalatinus emarginatus | reverse complement strand
CTGCCCCCTGCTGTAGCCCTTGTAATTCGAGGTATCAGCAAATAGCCTGCACCTTTTGACCGAAGTAGGCGTGGAGGATCGTAAGAAACTAGATGTTTGCTAAGGTACTGTGGCGCGAGACCGTTCACTGCTTTATACGTTAGTAGTAGTATTTTATAGTCTACGCGAAATAGTCTTTTCAGTAAGTCTTTTCATTCCAGTCCATTCAGTTCAATGATTTGTTTAGAGTCATTACACTTCAGTTGTGTGGTTTGTCCAGATTTGTATCTTAATCATGCAGCTGCCCAAGGCAGACAACAGACAACACATTCTAAAATAGCTGATAATCAATGCTATTTCTGTTATTT
Organism: Duopalatinus emarginatus; assembly: GCA_028565595.1. NCBI lineage: Eukaryota > Metazoa > Chordata > Actinopteri > Siluriformes > Pimelodidae > Duopalatinus > Duopalatinus emarginatus. Next base: position 7,301,971 of record JAOVVF010000039.1, on the reverse strand, counting down.
GGGCTATTTGTGTCTGTCTGTGTTTAGAAGTAGTATTTCTCACACACCATCCAACACAAACCTCTATTTACTGTACTGAGACATGACAAGCCACATTAAATCCACTCAGTCAGTTGACCTGCTGAGAAGAAACATACAGCTAAAGGAGTCACTGAGTCAATAGGCATGGTGTAGTTTGTGTAAAAAACCTCTTCAATGCACAAAGGTAGTTAAAGAAACTGACAGATAATTTAAAAAATCATTGATACAGAAGCTAGTTTACTGAATGAGAGAGAACCAAATCTCAGTCACTACCAGGAGGTCCAGGTTTTTCATGTGTTCATGTGCTTTTTCTTGGGTCAAAAGTGGGCAATATTTAGAATATTACTAATTATTAGTATTAAGGCAATTGATTCCCCAGCTTGGTGGAAAGGATCCTTTCTGTGTGGAGTTTGCATGTTCTCCATGTGTCTGTGAATTTCCTCCCACAGTCCAAAAGTATACAATCAGGCAAATTGGAGAAGGTAAATTGCCCATAGGTAATTGCCCTCCTATAGTAAGTCTATAAAATTTTTCCCCCATGCTCTATACAAATAATTCTCATCACTGTTGAATGTCTTTAACAGTTATTAAGGCCACTGTTCAGATGACGTGTCCCTTTCAGACTTTATTAATCAGTTTGTTTTCTCATGCACTTCTAACAACGTATTATAAGTCATGAACACAAATAGTTATGAAACTGTCTGACTGAATGTGGAAAAAAGGGTGGGTGTAGGGTGGTCCTTTTCAGTCCAGTCGTCTGAAACTGTTCTTGTGGTTATAGACCCTGTGTAATTGGCTCGTGTCAGGCTTCTGGTATGCAACTGCACTCTCGGTTTCATTTTGCGATACCTTGCTCTGCATTTAGCCGAACCCCTGAAAGTGGTTAATGCACTGAGATTAGCAGTTCTGGCCATGCTTATGCTTTTTATTTTTTATTATTTTTTTTTTTAGCACAGTGGCCATTAGATAGTGGAATTGTTTTTCACATGCCGTTATATTTGTACACGGGTGTATAATCATTTCTCAGTGTGAGCTACAGCGTTCTGACACAGGACAATAAGCATACAGCATTACAAAAAAAATTATGTAGTGAATAGTTAATAAATAAACATTTAAAAAATAAATAAAATAATAAAATTTTGCTCATCGTCTTTTGTCACCTTGTCATCTAAAAGAAACATGCATGTTTTTGTGTTTTCTAAGATGAAATTAGGGATAATACTGTAATCCTAGTGTTTTAGGTAGGTTTTTATGTTCCTTAAGTGTTGCCATCACTGTATATCTAGAAGGTTAAGCTGAAAAAAGTTGTAGTATTGTTCTAGCATTGCAAGTAAAATTGTTGTAGTATTCATGTAGTGTTGTTGCAGCGTTGTGAATAGTATCGTTGTAATGTTGTTGTAGCATTGCTTGTATTTGGCGCGTTATTAGTGAGCATTTGAAGCGTTATCAGCACAGTCGTAAGTGAACAGGTTAAAGAGCTCCATCCTGTGAAAGATAAATCTCTGGTGCTCAGTCTGACACAGTCTATACAAGCCGTCCTAGCGATGTTGGTTGCGCTATTCCTCCCTGTCCACTCACTAAAGCAAACAGCATACTCATTGTTGCTACTGCTGATGTTGTTGTTGGGGTTTTTTTTCCGAACAGCTCTTTGATGCTATGTAGTGGTTAGTTCTCACTTGTCTTAGTGGAGTGGAGATATTAACCTGCGATATTTTTTTTCCACTCCCCTTTGTCTTCTGCACAGCATCCTGCTCTCACTGACCTTAAACCACTAGAAAACATGTTCCATTCCATCACAGACCTGCTCACAGACCCTCTGTTTTACAATTTCCTTCTGAATAATGTTAGTATAGTTAAACAACAAAAAAGATTTATATTTGTATATGTATATGTATATGTATATGTATTGCTTCTCTTACGCCTCTGGCCTACCTCCGTGTTGTCATGTTTTACATATGAATATAATATTAACTTGCCCTTAACTTAAATACAGTACACTGTATTCTGGTGCTAATCAATACCAGTGATTTTGTGTTTTCCCTCTGTTTTCCCTGTAGTTCTGTCTTCTACATGGAACAAGCCTGGTATATCAGGAGAGAGGCTGGTATCTCGAACACAGCTACCTTAGTACCAGTGCTAGCAGACAGATCCGTAGCCAGGTACATGTTCAGCATGACTACAATCCATTGTCTGTTACAAAGACCTATTTAGGCATAACGATCCAAAATAAACTTTGCTTATACATAGGTCTGACACTTAAGATAAAATGACATGAATAGAATCATATTATAAAGCTGTAATATATCTGATGCTGCTTGGTGTATAGACAGGTGTAATAAAATCAAGCATGGTTTCACTATAGTTTATAGTAACTAAATGTATTGTGTAGTAAACCATGATTAAGCTACTATGGTAACTTATGCATACTGTGAATCAGCCATGGTTTTAGTATTGTACCATGTGGAATACCGTAGTAACCCTGTCATAGTTTTTTTTCCCATTAAAAACTATGGATAACCTGCCATGCCAACATTGATTAAAATTTTGGACCTGTGACCATTTTACACATATGTTTGTTGAACCAGTTAAATTCAATTCCAATTCAATTTTATTTATATAGCGCTTTTAACAGTGGGCATTGTCCCAAAGCAGCTTCACAGAAATTATGGAACTGGTTATACATTTATAGATATTTTATCCTGATAAGCAAGCCGGTGGTGACAATAGCAAGAAAAAAACTCCCTGAGATGACAAGAGGAAGAAAACGTGAGATGAACCAAACTCATAAGGGAAACCATCATCATTTGGGTGACACGGACAGTGCAATGAAAGTTTAAATAAAATGCTTAAATGAAAGTTTAACTGTAGTGATAAGTCTGTAATCTGATTCATGGTTACTACATCTGTCCTTCTGATCACAGTAGGCATGGCAGATCGTAAGACATGTACTGTGGCACAAGACCGTTTACTGCTTTATAAGTCAGTAGTGGTATTTTATAGTTAATGCGAAATTTGATTGGGAGCCAATGCAGTGTGCATAAGACAGGGATGATGTGTTCATTCAAATTCAGTTCAGACTTTACTATTATAATAAACCCTGCACATGTATACACTATAGCCTCAGATTCCTGCACTTGGCTAATGACTGGAACACAGCCTGACGTTGTGCTGTTATAGCCCGTCCACCTCGAGGTTCGCTGCGTTGTGTGTTATGAAATGCTTTTCTGTCCACCATAGTTGTAAAGAGTGGCTGTTTCCATGGCTGTAGCCTTACGATCTCATAAATTTCCTTCCTCAGAACTACCATTTTTAACAATTAATAATAATTGAATACGTTTAAATAATATTTACTTCTTTAAGCAGGGTATTTCTGTAATCAGTGAAGCTGAATTGAAAATGTCATAGACAAAATAGCAAGCACAGAAACAGGACATTGTGGACCTTCATCAGCTGTACGCTGCTTATTATTTCATCTGTATCATCGAACCTTCGTTTGCGATGCATAAGAATATCAATTAGTGTCTCGCAGAAAATTACATCAGCTCCTGATTGTTAGTTTTGTTAGCAATCTATGATTTTTTTTTTTATTTATGTGAAATCCTCTTCACTTCAGGACTTTTCCTAAACAAATAGATGAAGCAAAGAGTTGGTGACAGATTGTGAGCATCAATAACTGGTATTGATTACAATCACTTTAGCCCACAGTGCATGCACACACACACATAGCGTGTGGTTTGTGGTTTGTGAACCAGTTGTTCACAATTAGCTGTTACTAAATACAGCGGCTGCCTTATCGGCATACAGTGTATAGGAGCACAGTGAAGCTGAGAGGACAGTGGCTTTAACACCAGTCTGTCAGTATGCAATCAGCACTGTGTGTTTGCCGTTCTTCTAGAGCTAACACAGCCCCTCTGTGCACAAATAAGCCTTTCATTCGGTCTCCAAAATAACTCTGTAGTTAGAACCACATGCTATTTTTTTGGCATATATTCTTCTTCTCCTAACCTTAAGCTTTTGTTCGACACAATTTTTAATCCTCCATGAAAATGCTTTGAGATTGTGGATTTCTACACTGTTGTAAAGGTTTTGTTTATACCAGAAATATTTCTTACGAGTTAAATAGAATTTAATATTTGTGGAGTGTGTTGTACATGAGTGTATGGTGTAATGATATGACTGCTGTATGGCAGTTTGTCAAAGAATTTCATTTACACTAATGTGTCAAAATCATGGGACGGCAGTATGTAAATTGATTATGAAATTAGAGTAGGCTCGGAAATGCCTACAACTGTATAAGTTAAGTAATACGTAAGTGAGGTGTCATCTTGTGAGTGAGGTTTACCACTGGCCAGCATGCTCTTAGTAAGGTGACTAACAAGTTCAGACCAGGCATGATAATTGATATTCCATTTTCAAATTTGTGCAGGCGTTTAACATTCCTTGAATGGAATCAACGCCACGTCGAGTTGCTGCACTTCACTGGGTTAGAGTGGGTCCTACACGATACTAGTTCCAGTTCCATGCTGGAACACCTCTGACATGCTGGTGTACTATTATATAATTAAATCTTGGTAGGCTCTTGTGGAAGCCAGTGGGTGTTCAGCAGTATAACATCTTCAGTGGGGTTATACTAGCTATGTGGGTGTGAGTCATTACTGACACAGTGACACCACACTGAGTGTTAGAAGGTCTGACTTTCTGTGCACACATACAGCAATGTGGAATATCAGTGGAGCAAAGATTCTACAGCCAGTTAATTACCTGTTCTTATCTGACCATCACACCCTTGTGTGGGCTATTCCTAAACTCTTGCCAAGAAGTGTGAAGCACATAATTGTGCATAATGAATGTCTTCGTGTGCTGTGGCATTAAGAGTTCCCATCAGTGGAACTAATGGGACTGAACATGTTCAAGCGTGACAATGCCCCTGTGCACAGTGCGTATGGAAGTTCTTCACTTAACTGGTTTTTATAAAACAAGAGATGTAAAGGGATAGTATTCCAGAGTTTTCATAGCCACACTATCGGCTCTATCTCCAAAAGCGCATAACCAATTCTGAGGAACAGCAGGTGGGTCTCAGAAGTCCAGAGAAAGCGGTGGAGGTGAATACCTATGAAGGAAGTCAGAAAGATAAGAGGGTGACAGGCCATGTAGGGACTTAAAAAACAATATTAGTATTTTATACTGCATGCAAAGTGAACAGGAAGCCAATGTAATTGTCTTAGAGTGGGCTTTATATGATGCTGCATCTTGGTGCATGTGAGAACCTTATCGGCTGTGTTCTGGACATCTAGAACAAAAATTTAATAAGTCAATTAACACCATCACCCCACTGAATATGCTGAATTGGCCCAATTTAAACCCTAGTAAAGGCAAAGATGATAAAACTGTACTGTATGGAGTGCTAAAACTAAGGCTATCATGAGTGCTATTTCTTCAAGTTTCCATTAAAGAAATGTTGCAAAAATGTTTGTATGTGCTGTTCTTAAGAGGAAGGAAATTTGAAATATGAAGAAAATAAAAGAAAATTGGCCAAGAAGATTTCAGTCAGTTCAGCTCTACAATGTAGGCATCCTTATAACACGTATAAGACCTTTGTCGATTCTTACATGTGCTTCTATGTACATTGTAGTGACATTGTATAGGGGTCGTGTGCAACATTATTCACAGCCACATGTGTGTTGTTATTGGGCATGTGGTTGGTCTTTGGGGAGCCTGCATGGTGTTGAGACAGCAGTTTTGACAGGAGGGTGTGAGTTTTCTAAGGAGGCCCCTGTCCTTTTAGTATGCCGGTGCTATTGTATTCTTAGTGCTCTCATTACACTTGTCAATATTAGAGGCAGCTTCACCAACCACAGCATGGGAAAAAAAGTCTGTCTCACCTCTCTCTCTCTCGCTCTCTCTCTTTCTCTGTCTCTCTGAGAAAATCAGGTAGGCTTCCCCACACACAAGTCACTCTTTTCATCTTCAGTCTTGGACCTGGTGTGGGAGCGAGCGGTTAAATATGCCTCATGCTTTCATATACTCACTATGTCTATTAAGCTGGCTTTCATCTCAACTGCCGAGCGGTTGAATAAAAAGCTGACGTGGTGGATTGCTAAATTAGCTCTTTGTAAGGTAGTGTGGTGGGAAGACCGTAGTAACCTGAGTGACTCATGCAGGATTTAGAGAGAAACAAACAGAAGGTGAATGAGTGTGGGATGACTAATGTGTAAGAAGAGCAATGCACTTCACCCCATTTCAAGTGAACAAAGCTGTATTAAGAATGCAGTATGCTGTTCACAAAAGTAACATCTTTCACATCTATACACATACAATACAGCACAAAGTAAAGCCAGTAAAAGCAGATCTTGAATTTGTAAAAATTCCTTTGCTCCTTCCATGAAGATTAGGTGTTGGTTTACCACATAGAAATAGCACGTGTGAGGTGAACGTCTTACTCAGTGATGGTGTTCAAGCTGATGGTAATGATTAAGCTCTCTAAACTTTATAGGTTTTATCTTTCACTTCATTGACTGTGGACAGTGCCAGCACACGCCGAGCTATCACAGATCTTATGTAACACTCGGATCTCCAGATTAGTTCTCAGATCTTACTGTACTGGGAATTAGATGGCATTCCTCTGAAAATTGTTCAGAGCTTCCACTGCTGAGATTTTGCATGTTTTTTTTGGATTTAAACAGTTCACACAACTTGATAATCAATACAATGTTTTGTTCAGTGTTATTTTAGAAAGTCTGTCCTTTGAAAATTTTTTTTTTAGCTATGTTACATGTACTAGTGCATCTTAAAAAAAAGCTAAATGTCGTAAAAAATGTGCATAATTTAATTTAAAAAGGTAACTGTTATATATTTTATGTTTGTTAAATTTTATATTCATTAAAAACAGTGACATATTTTTACTTTTGAGAGTTTCGCTTTTGATCAGTATGGCTTATATTTCATGAAAATCAGATATCCAATATTTCTGATTATTACTATATGTTATTTTGTGTTTAGTAACTGTAACCGTATATATACAGTGTCTAGTTCAGCACACACAAATACAATCATGAGAAAGACTTGCATAGTAGACCATCATCGACGCCCTCCACAATGAGGAAAAGCCACAGAAGGTCATTGCTGACTGTTTGTAGAGTGCTGTATCAAAGCAGATTAACGAAAATTGACTGGAAACGTGGTAGGAAAGGGTGCATGAGCAACAGGAATGATCGTATCCTTGAGCAGATTGTCAAAAAAGTCAAGGACTTCATGAGTAGTGGACTGAAGCTGGTGTCAATGTATCAAGATCTACCACACACAGATGTCTCTGGGAAAGGAGCTACAACTGCAGCAGTCCTAATATCAAACCACTTCTAACCCAGAAATGTCAGAATCAAATTTTGTGAACTAAAGAGAAAGAGAACTGGAGTGTTGCTTAATGGTCCAATGTCCTCTTTTTAGATAAAAATAAATTTTGCATTTGAATTGCAAGAATTTTGCAAGAAATTAATGTTCTAGAGTCTGGAGGAAGTGTGGAGATGCAGATACAAAAAGGAAGTGTGGAGACACCAAGGTGTCTGAAGTCCAGGGTGAAGTTTTCACAGTCTGTGATAGTTTGAGATGCCATGTCATCTGCTAACATTAACATCACCTTTATGGCAGGACTCAGCACCTGTCCACAGTGCCAAAACTACTACCAGATGGTTTTCTGACCATATTACTGTGCTTGATTGGCCAGCTAACTCTCCAGACCTGGACTCCATAGAGAACTATTGAGGTATTGTCAAGAGGAAGATGAGAAACACCGACTCGGGGATACAGATGAGCTTAAGGCCCTATTGAAGCAATCTGGGCTTCACTAACATCTCATCAACACCCCAAGCTGATGCCATGCCACAGCGATGCAGTAATGCATATGAAAAAAAAACTTTTTAAATTAAATTTTAAACAAACATGAACTTTTACATCATTTTTACATTCTACTTTTTAAAGATGCACTAGTAGATTATAGTAGTCAGAATTAGTGTAGCCAGTTGGTAGGTACAGGGTTCCTTGTTGCTAATTGAGTCAATTTAATGTCACAAGGACATTAATCACACCCTATGGCAGAGCAAGCTGTCCTAAATAAACAGCTAAAATTGTTGCAGATATCCAAAACTAGTGCAAACAGACCAGGATTAAAGTACTTGAAGCCTAGATACTAGAATAGAGCCATACAGTATCAATTATACAACTAACCAAAATCCAAAACCCTAAAGTTTTACTAACATATGCACAACCTGAAAAGAGAACAAAACACCTTGGTGCCAGGACAGAGAAATGTTGGCACATATGCATCTGGCTTTGCCCATCAGGTATGGAGGAGCTGGTCCGTTCTTGGCTTTGTAGGCCAGCGTCAGGGTTTTATATCTGCTGAAGGCTCTTACAGGAAGCCAGTGAAGGGTATGCAGCAAAGGTGTGGCATGGCTAAACTTAGGACAGTTGAAGACAAGTCGAGTTGCTGAATTCCAGATACGTTGCAAGGGCCTGATGGCACGCATGGAACGACCAGCCAGGAGAGAGTTGCAGTCGTCCAGTCTTGAGATGACAAGAGACTGAACTACTACCTATTTATCTCCCTTGAGATAAATACTCGAATTCTCCGAATGTTGTAAAGGAGAAACCTGCATGAGCAGGCCAGGTTGGTAACATGAAAGGTGAAGAAGAGCTGGTTGTCAACAACTACTCCAAGTCTACGTACCGCTGTATGTGGAGTGATCAGTATGTTCTCAAAGGAAATCAAGAGATTGTGATGACAACCAGTTACTCCAGGGATGTAAAGCAGCTCTGTCTTGCTAAGGTTGTGCTTGAGGTGATGGGCAGCCATCTATGAAGCAATGTCTAATAGACATCCCGAAATCTGAACTGAGACCTGAGTGTCAGAAGGAGGAAAGGAAAGGATTAGTTGGGTATCATAGTATCATGATGACGTTGTGCTATACAGTATTTTATTGTTAGTATTAGTTAATGGCCCTGTTTATGCTTGGCTTTAACATGCACCTTGGCTGATCACGTCACAAGTAAACATAATAAATGTGTAAACAGCCACCAAGATGCATTGTGACCTGTTCACTCAAACCACATGCTGAAGATGTCTGGGAAGCCTACTGACCCCGTCACTGGACCCATTGCAGGTTGGGTATCATCACAAACGTTGCCAGCACCCTCCATCTAACTCTAATCCACTTTGACAAAAAGGACATGTACTTTTAAATGCTCTTGTCATTCCAGCAGTTGAGCCAGCTGGGATGAAATGTCTTCTCTGCACTTGGATCTTCCTGAATAGAAGACATCAGGCAATCCAGATCAAGAGCATGTCCAACAGGACCACACTGGTTACTTGGGCCATCCAGTGATGTGGCTTCAGTCCACTGCTGTTCACTCTGCTGACTCATGACTGTGCAGCAATGCACAGCTGGAATCACATAAGCAGGTTTGCCACTGACCCAACTGTGGTGGGTCTCATCAGCATGAATGACAAGTCATTCAGTGGGGAGGTGCAGCTGCTGGTGCAGAGCCAACAACCTGTCTCTTAGTGTGGAAAAACAATGGAGATCGTTGTTGATTTGAGGAGAAGACAGAGCTACAGCTGCCTGCTGAACATCGATGGCAAGATCCAGTAACGGATAATGAGGACAGCTCAGAAGACCATCAGGATCTCTCTGTCCTCCATATTTTACACCTCACAGTGCATCCATAAAGCCACTTGCATTGTGGATGACCACACATACCCTTCAAACAAACTCTTCACACATCTGGCAAAAGTTACAGAAGCATTCAGGCCCTCACTGCTGCTCTCCTACATACAGTCAACTGTACACTATTCGACACAGCAATTTTATAACAATAAAGCATTTTCATTATTATGCCGTAATATCATTTTTGCACTATTTTGCCTGTTTTGTTTTGCACTTTAAGTAGTTTTGTAATAGTGTCACGTAGTCCTGTGTTATTTAATGTAGCTCAATGGTCCTGGAGAAGCAATGCTTTATTCCACTGTGACTTAAAAAATCCAATAAAAGCCACTTGAATTGCTTTCATTAGCCACTAGAGGGCATAGAAATCCATGTGCACTTATGTATTTAAAGGAATATTCTGCTTTTTGTTTATTAACTTTTTTTTCAATAAAAAATATTAATGACCACAGCTTTGAATTCACATATTAAACACATTTCATATTTGTTGTCCATCTAGCTGTTGGAGTTGTGCAGGTCAGTGAAGGACGATGCATTGAAGGTGGTGTCAGATTTCAACATGCCTCCCTGTTGCATCCAGGCACCCATCGCCGGCGTGCCCAACTCCAAGGCACCTTGGGGCTTCTACCCACAGCCCGACAGCCCCATTCCCCAGCCCCAAATCCAGCATAGAGCCACATCAAAGCTCTGAGGTATAGAAATCTTACAAAAAGCAAACGCTTGGATTCACTTGTGCTGCTTCCTGTTGGTAAAATAGTTTTTTCAATTTCTCCTACAATAGAAAACGCCACCACATTTTATTTTTTTTCAGAAGTCTGTTTGGGGTCATGTGATGTAAATCTCTATGCTTTATGATTTACTTGTTCTGCCAATAGCAATGTTGTCATATGAATCAAACATTATTATTGATGGTCTGTTATTATAGGAGGCTATTTATATCTGGTCTTGTTTTTAATAAATAGAAGCAATGCTAAGATAATGGGCCTAAACTAGAAGCTCAGCAACACTTGTGTGCGGAGCAGCACTAGAGATTATTATCATCTCCCATTTTCATAATCTGGTACATATTATCTTTATATTTTATTCTTATTAATAATATCCTGTGTTAACTTCAACTGCACATGCTGGTAATAAACATACCACCTAAAACTACAGATGAATACATAAACATTTTATAAATCCCCAAAATGGAAAGTTTAAATAAAGCTTGCATTATTGATATTTTTAAAAAAATGCTGGTCTACATAAAATAAAGAAAAATTAGCAAAATGGCATTTGCATTTATTTCTAACATTGAGGACACTGGATGTGTCTGGGGTTGCAGTGTCAAACAGATATACTTTGTGATGAATAATATCATCACATTGACGGTTCCACTCCAGACCCCTTCAGCTCTTCGTTTGTTCCTGTTAATGACTCATCGCAAATCATGATGTCCAGTTTGACATGGGTTCAGAGATTCGCCCTGCAGCCAAACACCTGGTCCTCCAGTCCTCTCTACAGTTGTATTTTGATACAAATCCAAATTTGTGTTTTGGATCTTTTCCAGGCAGTCTCTGTAGTGAACCTTGAGTTTGGTGATGACTTTGTAGACTCCCTGAGCAGGTCTGGTCTCGCCAGTTCCTCTCATGAGCAGGGAGAAATTGTACTGGCAAGTCCATTAACTGCCCGCTATGTGTGGTGGCAAGCAGTCAGTAGGGTGGGGGTACTTTTTGTACTTTCTCACTGATCCCACAGTACACATCTATGTTTAGTTTTTTTTTTTTTTCAAACCAAGCAAATGGCCACAAACATTGGCTTTTAATTGACTAACATGTTTGGCTTCGGCTTGGCTGAAGCACAAACCATCCCCGTTCAGATAACCCGTGCCCTGGGATAAAAATGAAACATATTCAAAACACCTTCAAGTGCAGTCACTTATGCTATACTTACTCTACCATAAGACACCACTGACGGTTCTCTTATCAAGTCTTAATGGTTTCTATATTACATCAGTCCTTTCCTATAACTGGTGTAACTCTGCACCTTTTTATCTGACATTATTCTTTGTTACGACGCATCAAAGTCATTGGCTGCTAAGTTAATGTTTAAGCCTTTGAGTAGTTGAAGGAGATGAGTTAGGAAAAGGGTGAGTGTAAAGACTGAAGCAAAATACAGAAACTGGTTTTACAGGCACTGTGGTCATGCTGAAGCCTTTATAACTGTTGTCACCTTATTTTTGAATGTACAATTTTGTATGTATCATTATTCAGAAAGAAACCACAGAGAATTTATACAGTTGATAAACCCTGCATTATACCCCAATATATACCATATGGCCAAAAGTATGTCCACCCCAGTATGTACCCCCATACGGGCTTGTTGAACAGTCTATTCTAATTCAATAAGTGTTAATATGCAGTCGGTCCTTCCAATTATGGAATGTGGCTGTGGGGAGTTGTGCCCTTTAATCCACAAGAACTACAGTGAAGTTTCTAAATGACTAAAGTCAGTTAAGGAGACAGTCATAGAGACAGTCATCATTACAGTTAAGTCAAGTCATTGTCATTCCAGTACAGGACCATTTGAAGGCAGCAAACTTTTTTTTTAACTGTGCCTTTATGGTATAGCATACAAAGACAGTTACAATTGTGTACTTCTACAGACCCACATATGAATGCAATGGTTAGGTGTCCACTTACTTTTGGCCATATAGTGTATATAATTTCTACTTAATTAAAATAACTGTCTTATAGAAGTACTGCCAATCAAACGGCTGCTAACCAGGTTACTTGACCAATAAACACTTTAGTCTTTGTTGCCTCCATGAATTTTGATTAGCTTACTTAACATACACTACATGGCCAAAAGTATCTGGACACCATACCAATGCACCAATATAGGCTGTCCCCAAACTGTTTCCAATGGAAGCATAGAACAGTGACCCAGTGCAAAGCAATGTCTATTAATATATGGTTTGTATAGAAGGTTGGTATAGAGTCGAGTGCCCAGACCCCTGTCCTCAACCCCAACTGAACCACTTTGTGTTGGATGAATTGGAACCTCAGTACTGCTGTTGTGGCTGAATAGGCAGATTCCCACAGCCAAGTTCCAAATCTAGTGGAAATCCTTCTCAGAAAAGTAGAGGATGTTACAGATGCAAAGAGAGAGCACCAGTTCACTTTTACTTCCAATGTTTGTGGAGTAGAATATTTAACAAGCACATATAATTGGGATGATCATGTGACCAGACTTAGGCCATATAGTGCATATAATAAATAATGACTGTGTAGTATAATGTGTATAGTTTATGCTATTGATATACATTAACTTAATGGTTAATGTTGCACATTTCTGCAATGTTTTAGTTTTGTGCTAACTATCAAATAGGCCTCACAATCATTTATTGTTTTTGTTACTTTGTCAAGCACTGGCTATCTTTATGTTCTAAATAATTGTGGTAATAAAGGTAGCTAAATCTTAATGTAAGGCTGATGCCAGTGACTTACCGAATGAGGTGAGTGAATAACCATGCTGTATTAGAATGTATTTGACAATAATAAAAGCTGATGATTTAGATTTGTTGTTTAGTCCTGTGATAGAACTGTAAAAATGTTTATAATCCACCCCAAAGAGACAGTCATTCACTGTCACCATTCTTTAGATTAAATTACTTCTACAGTAGAGACATTTTTAAATTTTGCAGTCTACATTAAATGTAATTCTGTGTTGATGATACGTAATATTTTCTTAAATGAAATCTAGATGTTATTTAACAGGTTACTGCACTAAAAGCTGCCAATGTTCTTTAAGCACAATGTTATTATTAAACAACCTTCGCATGGCTTTTGCTTGTTATTTCTTTCCTCATTTTTAAACCATGTGTTTAAAATCAAACAATAATGTCTAGTAGGGTATAGATTTATATAATGTATTCTGCTGTAAATAATTCAGATGTTATCTGTATGGAACAGATTCAACTTTTTTATTTATTTATAAGGGAATACAGTGGATATAAAAAGTCTTCACAAAGTCTTTGTGTAAAAAATCAGATCAAATAAATCTTCATAGAACCTTTTCCACCTTTAATGTGGCCTAAGCTAAAATATGGTTGCATAAGTTTGCACACCTTATAGTTTTTATAATTTGGGGAAGTGTCTGAGTTCAGAATTAATCGATCATATTCAGACTCATGTTAAATAGTAGTCAGTACACACCTGCCGTCAATTAAAGTGACTTTTAATAACCACATATAAAGTTTAGCTGCACTAGCAAGACTTTCCTGAAACGTATGTAGTTGCCATGGTCTGCATATATCAACCTACCCTTACAGTCTGACAGATTTGGAGTGTTTTTGCCAGGAAGCATGGTCAAAGATTGTCAAGTCAAGATGAGCCATGCTGATAGACTTATAACCAAAAAGACTAAATGCTGTAATAAAATTAATAGGTGCTTTAACAAAGTATTATTGTTATTATTAAAGTATTATTAACTGTGTGCATATTTATACAACCAATTATTTATTTATTTTTATTCACCCCATCTATGATATTTCAGGTTGTTTTTTCAACTTTATGGGTACAAATTAATGGTCACAGGTGAAAAATCCAAAAGGTGGTGCTCCCACATCTTTTTATTAATGCACTTGTTTTTATATGTTATAATTTATACAGTAACAGCTAAATCATGCGGATATGGCAGATGGTAAACATAATCCAAGTCTAATAATAAACTGGTTAAAATCTTAATATAGGAAATGTGTCATTGTGTAGGAAATGTGTCAAAAGCAATTTCAAGGAGGCAGTGACAGTTTTCTGCCTCAGGGAGGTTTTCGGGAAAAGACACCTTTGCATCCTGATTTTTTTCAGTAAGATGCTGGATATTTATTTTCGTATTAACTTAAAGAGAGAAAACAAGAATGCATAACGTAATAACTTTATAACTGTAAATGATAATAATATTCCACAGCATTAAATGTAAATATAAGTGGTAAAAAAAAGAGGTACAAAAGAACCTATATGTACCCTGTCCAAAATTAGGGTTACATGGCAAGCATCTAGTGATGGGGCATCCACATAACCTGGCCATACCTGTCTGGTGGCTGAAATATGATAAATAGTCTTAGATGGACTTGGAATGTCACTTTGATGGGAGAAATAAAGCTAGTTAATATGTAGGATTAAAAGGTTTGGACTGAATCTTGTCAGATTTGCATCCACACACATTAAAAACTTTGGTACCAAACTTGACCAGGGTGATCTCTCTGTTACACAAGTGACAGGCTGATGGCCTTCCAGTTGGATTTCATGTCCCGGTGGAAAGAAAGCTTGTTTGAATGAGATTTTAAATCTCAGAAAGAACTGTTGTTTGTGGGTATTAGTTGAGACGATGTGCTCGAAGGTGCTCGAAGTGCGCTTGAGGAACGGTCCACAATTCTGTTGTATTGTGAAGTACTTCTGTATTCCACCGTGCATTGCATGGCATCTCAGATGTGTTTAATAACCCTGGTGACTTAGGTGTGAATGGCAGAACCCCAAACTCACATGAGTGTTCCTCTAACCATAATTTGGGGGCGTGTGGTGTTACATTGTCCTGTATGAATGCATGAACGGGTGTAACTCATCAGAAAGGACACAGAAGTAAGTGATCCGGGGTTTGCACCACTGGTTATAAGTTAGAGCCCACCTTCTTTGTGTGGGCGGGGCTAAAGAGCGCTTTACTGGGTGCCTGAACGCGGCACCGCCACACAGCCGCGTGCGCGCGCTCGGAGTGGCTCTGAGGAAGTGTAGTGAAGAGAGAGAGAGAGAGAGAGAGAGAGCGAGAGAGCGAGCGAGAGAGAGAGAGAGAGAGCGCGAGCGCACTCGTGTCGGAGCGCCTGCAAACAAAAGAGTGAAAAACAAACCCCGAGATATTTGTGTTATCGACAGCGCCAACTGGAACAGCTTTTCCCCCATCTCGCTTACTAACAGGACAACTCGGAGTGTTTAGTTTTACTCCGTCGCCTGCAAACAGAGAATATCTAAATGCAACTTTTCTTCTCGCTTTTGTAACGGAGCTGGATTCGTGTTGCATGGTGTTCGCTCGTTGTCGTCGCCTTTTCTTCTCTCCCTGAGCCCCTAAGCCGTATATGCCACAGGAACATGTCCAGGTGAGTGAGTGACACACAAGACTGCGTCCTAATCACGACTCCTTTTTACATATCTGCGGATTAGAGCCGCGGGTTCAATCTGTCTTTAGTAAAACTTTATTTAAGCACTAAACGGAGAATAGTTTAATCCGACCAGTATTATTAGTTTTAGGATTTTTTAAGTGCACTTAAGGCATGTTAGTATTGCTCCTGATTAAAAGCAACAACACTAATAGTAACACTTTTAAGATTTAATAAAGAAATAAGCCGACAAAGCCGCGCGGTCTTTCCGCACCGTCACGCTCCTGTGTACGACCTCTGTCTCAGAAGTGTAAAATAACTATTAAATGTAGTGCTTTTTGCTGAGCTATTTGAGCATGTTGAATTATTTAGGCGTGTTGTGGAAAACACACAAGACACAGACAGAGAAAGAGAGAGACAGACGGAGAGAGAGAGAAAGAGAGAGCACCTGTTTGTTGTTGTTTTGCTCTTTGCCCACGCACGAGCGCTGGATCAGAATCATCAGGATGGTCATTTCTTCAGTTTTAATAATCTACACTGACCTGCACATGGGCATTTTATTTATGTAAACTTCACACAACACTTAACAAACGCTACAAAACTATGCGGCAAAATAGTGTTGTGTTTATAAAATTAAAAAAAAACACTTTTTAGACTTTTTAAATACTTTTTTTCGCCGAGCCGCTAACTCGAGCCGCTAGGAGGAGCTCATATTTCCAGAAAACATTTTTCGTGGATGATTGTGTTTTTTTTTCGGTTTGGCTTCTTGACTGCCAGTCATCGGAGCGCTAATCCAATCGGCTCTGGTGCCACGCTTATTTGTGTCGCACGCCTCAGGAATCCGTCACCTCGCCGTCGGCACGGTCTGTGCTCCTCGTGCCCTCATGATTACAGCAGTCTGGAGCAGTCCGCAGTCTGGAGACAACTGTACACTGCCTTACCCGTG
The DNA here is from genome assembly GCA_028565595.1 of Duopalatinus emarginatus. NCBI lineage: Eukaryota > Metazoa > Chordata > Actinopteri > Siluriformes > Pimelodidae > Duopalatinus > Duopalatinus emarginatus. Next base: position 7,285,161 of record JAOVVF010000039.1, on the reverse strand, counting down.
AGTTATTGACTGTGATGACCGTGTTTAAAAAAGAAAGCCGGGGGGAAAAGGAAGGAAAACAAAAAAACATAAACAGCGTTATAAGCCACGGGCGGCGCGTTTCCTCTGTGCGTGAGACACGCTTTCTGCACGCGGACTGAATAAGCAGACGTGCTGTAAGTCTGCGTGTGAAAATTGTCTCCACAAGCCGCCGGCTTTTAAAATCCGTATCAGAGAACACTGCGTGTTTTCGTGCGATTCGCGTCGAAGAAAAAAAAATAGGAAGTTAGACTTGGCTCGGTATGAAGTTGACTTGTGACGCAGTTTTGACCGGAGCTTCTGCCTCACAATGATCCGGCGATCACTAAACTGTGGATTTAAACCAGCGTAAACTAAACCGGGAATAAACCGCCCTGTGGCGGTGTCAGGACTTCGCTCGGATGCGCAACTTAACCGAATTACAAGTAGGCTAAACAGACAAGTTTTGTCAGAAACGGTAGGTAATTACTGCTGTTTTATTTTATCCCGCAGACGGCAATACCGGCCCGATGGCTCAGCCTTCTTAAAGGAGCAGGGGGAAGGCGGAGAGAGCGCTTCCCGGGCCGAGCCGTGTGAAAGTCCTCACCTGAGTGAATTGGAAGTGTTTATTAGGGCAGGGATCGCGGTGCCAAATAGCCGTGTGGCTTACCAGTCCAGGTCGCCTGTGTTTCGAACCCTCTCCAGGTCGTCGAGTGGATATTTTTCGTTCGACAGCGAGCCGAGTTCACCGCTAATCAGCCATAGCACAGGCACTCAGACCCCCAGTCCGTCTAGTCAAGTGATAACTCACGCCCTGCAGCGCATTGCAGAAGCGCGAGACGACGCGCACAGTCATGGTAAGGATCCCCAAACCTCTCTCTCTGCCCCCCCCCCCCCCCCCCC
>JAOVVF010000039.1:7225090-7240301 GCA_028565595.1 Duopalatinus emarginatus | reverse complement strand
GAGAGAGAGAGAGAGAGAGAGAGAGAGAGAGAGAGAGAGAGAGAGAGAGAGAGAAAGAGAGAGAGTGACATTTGAAAACATTACACGCGTCCTCATAGTGTCTGGGAATGCATAGTGTTAGTCTAAACCACAGCTCAACCACTCTGCTCTCAACTGGTAGACAAGTAGGAGGACACATCAAATGTAAACACACCGTTAAAACAAACACTTTCAGGTCCCGGCAGCAACCACAGAAAGAGACAAATGTCACACCGATCTTTTTTTTTTTTAAGAGTAATATTTATTGCAACCAATTAGCTCCTTACATTACTCAACTTCAGTTATCAGTGGTATCAGGGTTACTAGTGTTTCACATTCACTCATTATATTTGCCATCTTCATTATCTGTTGCTCAAATATACACTTCTACATGTAGAGTTAGACAAAGACAGCTATAAAGAAATGCATAGATAGACATTGAAAATAAGATGCAGCATAGGGATCCAAAGCATGGATACCTGAGATGACCTGGTCTTCGGTTTGGTTACGCAGCAGTGGCTGATCTGGTCTTTCCCTTTTGGTGACCTGTGTAAAAAAGAAACACCAGTTATTCATCAGAATCTTCATACTGCAGCAGTCATTATTCTAGGAAGCACCAGGAATGCCTGGCCATGAGCTGAGGCACATGTCTGCAGTCATTTCCCTCTGTGCTATAGTCATAGATGTAATAGCAGGGCTGAGGTTTCACAGTCAAGGGTGCTACTATCAAATGCCTAGGTTTCCTTTTCTTTTTTTCCTTTAACTTTAAAAAAAAAAAAGTGAAAAGGTAGGCTTTATAGCCATAAAAGAGATATTCTTCAGAGCTACCATACGTACACTGTACTGCATTATTCAAATACAATTCTGAGGAGTTGTCTCATTTATTCAGTGCACCTTGCAGTCACTTTACGCACATCCTACTCACTACAAGTGCTTTTTGCATGTGTTGTTTCGTTGTTAATGATAGCAAAAATGGTGCCAGATTACTCTGTACATCCATTTAAATATGCAACAGATTTTTCCACTACATACCACACTGAAGCCTACAAAACATGACACGTAGAAAGGCGTAATCCCACATAAAAAAAATAACGACGTGTTTTTAAGTTTCAAACAACGTAGTGTTTAACCCACACATTCAATTTGCATTATTCAGTTTTCTAGACCCTCTTTGACACGTTTGCTCTCATTTATGATTTTAACCACATCTTTCTCTGCCGTTTCCCCTTTCCTACTAACTCATTAACACGAGATACATTTTCGGTTTATTGGCAACAATTTGTCTCAAAGCCCACATCCTGAAAGCAGAACATGATAAACACTTCCAATTCAACAGGAAAAGCATTCAGAAATGCAAACATAAAATAGAAACCATTCGTTATAAATGTTTGCAAGAGCATCTGAAAATTATACAGATGAGAAAATAATCCATTTCATATATTTGAGATATACACTCAACAGGCAATTTAATAGGAACACCTACACACCTGCTCATATATGTATTTATCTAATTACTCAATCATATAGCAGCAATGCAATGCAAAACCTAATGAAGATACAGGTCAAATATCAGAATGGGGAAAAATTATTCGAGTCTATGTTCATGAAACATTTATGATACATATATATCAGCCGTAACATTAAAACCACAAAACCACTGACATTTGATGTGAATAACATTGGTTACCTTGATACAATGGCACCTGTCACAGGGTGGGACATATTAGACATCAAATGAACAGTCAGTTCTCGAAACTGACAAAAACCAAATTGTGACAGACGACTGCGTCAATGCATCTAAAAAAGAGCAGGTCTTGTGAGGTGTTCCCGGTATGCAGTGGTTAGTGCTTAACAAACGGTCCAAGGTTCAAACTGTCTCATTCACCCAGGATTATTCATACTTTCAGTGTGTATCATTCTCCATAACAAGCTTTAATCATCACAATGGTCAGTTGTTATTCCTAATAATCCTAATGACCTGTTCATCTCAGGTCTCATTCCTTAGCAGCATAAAATAATAAGAAAGACATCATAATTGCATTATCGTGTTCCACACAGACTGTTGGTTACTGAGAATAAACATTCGACCTGTTGCTAGTGCATTTCAGGGTTATTTAGTCTACAATGTAAAATAGCATTGCTTCCCTTTCCTGTTTTTGATTGTGCAAAGTTGCATTAATTAGACAAGAGAGACAGATTAAGAAACCGAGTTTGGCATTTATTCATTCATTTTGTGTGTGTGTGTGTGTGTGTGTGTGTGTGTGTGTGTAAAACCAAACCCAAGTACCTGGAGTGAAGGTTAAAGTAAGACTGAGATGAAACAGCTCTCGCATTACAGCCTCTTCTCTCAGCTATTAATACTTCCTCTAAAGAGGAATAAAACAGTCACCCAACAAAACAGCTCTGACTCATCAATGTGTGGACTCCACAAGACCCCCGAAGGTATGCTGTGGTATCTGGCACCATACGCAGATAGTCTAGTCTTCACACCCTACACACACCAGTGAGCCTTGGGCTACCATGACCTTGTTACCAGTTCATCAGTTGTCCTTCCTTGGAACACTTTTGGTAGGTACTAACCACAGCATACCCAACAAGACCTACCAAAGTCACTCTTACACTTGACAAATTTTTTCTGCTTCCAACACTTAAACTGAACCGACTGTTTCCCTTCTGCCTAATATATACCACCCCTTGGCAAGTGAGTTATCTAATCAGCACAGTTCACAGTCATGTAGATACAGCTCAAGAGCATCAGGTAATGTTCACATTAATCATCAGCATGGGGGAAAGGTGTGATCTCTGTGACTTGAACCATGGCAAGATTGTTGGTGCCAGATGGGCTGGTTTAAGTGCTTCAGAAACTGCTAATCTCCTGGGAGTTTTACACACAAGAGTCTCTAGAGTTTCCACATAATGGTGAAAAAAATATAATTAAATAAAAAACTTCCTGTATGTGGAATAAGTCACATGTTTTGGTGACAGGCATTAAAAAGTCAGAGTTGATGAGAGACTTGAACTTTGCAGACACGGCCCCCTGTAACTTCAATTCAGTTGAATTCAGTTTGATTTATATAGCACATTTAACAATGGACATTGCCCTAAAACAGCTGTCCATAATTATAATATGCTGATTTTACATTTATATATATTTTATTCCTGATGAACAAGCTGGAGGTCACAGATTGTAACTGTAAAATAAATTCCTCAGATAACATTCCTATTCAAACCAACAACTTTAAAATAGTGGATTGTGAATTCCACAAGTGTAACAACATTTTAAATCGTTGGACTCCACTTTGAGAAGTAATGAAGTTTTCCTTCATTAACACAGAATTACTGACTAGGGTCTTGTACACCACATGTTTGCTTTACATTGTAATAATATAAATGCATGATGAATATGTTAAGAAAACATCAAAAACATCTTCATTGAGAATGACAGCACTCACAGTAATCACTGGTTGTCTTGATACACTATTTCACAGCCTCATCAGCATGCTTTTTATATGTGTTTAATATTTACGCACTGGGAAGTCATTTAGGAATAAAACATGCTACTTCATGACTATCGCATCCACAGTATGAGCCTTTGGTCACATATTTGTAGCGTGTATAAATCTTCCACTTCAGCCTCCATAAACAGTATTAATAATCACCACTCCTCATAATGATCTTTGTCACAGACTCAGCACTGATGCTTGGTGTGCTCATATTACTAACTGGCAAATGAAGTTAAAATTGAAGAGCATGCATCCATTACTCAAGTCAGTGTCAGAGCTTAGTGATTCGTTAAAAAACCTCCCCCATTGTGGTACACAGAAGCAGGTCAACGGAGGAAAAAAATGATCTGTCTCATAAGTGGGTGGACAAAGTGTGATTTCTGTGTGCAGAAAGTACCAGAACGTTATTAATCACTTACTTTAAATAATGAGAAAGAATGAGAGAGAATGAGAAAGGGAGAATGAATGAAACATAGTTTAATATCAGGAAATGTGTAGAGATTAGGATTTATGCCATGTTACAGTATAACACAAGTATAAATGAAATCTACCACTATTGAGTTATTCAGAGAAACACAATGCTGTTTCCTAATGACTAGGACTTCTCTCACTACTGTGTACATTACTGAACATCACCGGCTACTGCCAGATATTACCATTACCAGACAACTGGCTGCATAAAAACCCTCTTCATCTCAAAATACCACCAGATTCAATGTATTGCTGTACTGCAGCCTATGTGAATTTTTCTTTGTCTCTGTATCTGTTTACAGTTTGTAAAGATAAACAGTATTGCCTATACATTTCTGCCCCTTTATGTCTCAAACTGGTAACTGGTGACAGGGTTAAAAATATAGCACCTTCAAATGGTAAACAAGCCAGCCTTAAACAGGAAGTGGGAGGCTAATATCTGTGTTCCAACTAAGAACAGCCCAAAGACACGAATCAACATTTTTACAGCTACACAAGGATCAATGTACAAACTCTGATTTTTTTAAAAAAAAACAAGCTTCAGGGTAATCAAATGTTCACCAAGAGAGTTGCACCGATTAGTGCAGGTTTATAACTTTATAGCATGAGAAAGAGCTGCTATTATTACAATTATACAAGAAATGAATGTTCCTAAGTTTACATGAATTGTTAAAATCATGTCAAATGTAATTGGACTTCTATATAAATGTGAAAGGAATATCTACATATTTATCTATATGTATCTATATATGTATTACATATATAGTAGACATCTTTCTGTATGCCCCATAAAATTTAAAAACTACCTAAAACAAATTCTAATTCTGATTCTAATATCAAACTCAGAGTAGAAGACAAAAAAACTTACATGCAAAATTCACCAAGCAATCTACAACTAGTCCCTCATCCAAATCCATCTGATAAATGACTAATAAATCAAGTTAACATCTCTTCAAAAACTCTCTCTGGAAAAAAAACCCTGATTCACAAACTCATGGATCTGCCCACACATTCAGTTTTATCAAGAGCCGACACTGACAGCACAGAGATATTCAATGTGTCACGATGTCAGGTATCAAACATCACCAGGTATTAAAAAAAAAAAAACAGAAAAGCAAAATCATATAGTATCTTTTTATGTGCCTTGTTGTGCAAATAATGTAAAAAAAAGTGTGTGGCCTCAAAAAACATTGCTTTCTCTCTCTGTCACACACACACAGACACACACACAAACACACACACACACAGTCACTCTCTCACTTTGATGGGCATTTGTTAGAGCTGAAAAGGTTAAAGATTTTTCCTATGAAACTGAGTGGGTTGTGAAAGAACATGTTTGAGAGTCAAATTTCCCCCGAGTGTCTCTAATATCATCTAAACCATCAGTTTCAAAATGACTTTAGGATTTATTTATATAAGAACAACTACAAGACACTTACCTTTATCAATATATGTAATTGAAAAACTAAATTAGCTCTGAAATTTTAAATGTCAGCTCATTCCCTGTGAATAGTGATTCCACCCTGAAGAGCACTAGTATTATATTTAATTTCATTATATTCAATTTAGTTCTCTTAAACAGGTTGGTCTTAGAAAGCTGATTATTTGCTCAATTAAACTAAGTGTACTAATTTGGTGCTCACCAAAAATGATAGTTTTCATATTATAACCTATTATAACATTTATTTTTTCATTCCTGAGTAAGCACCTCAAAAAGAGATAGGAAGAGAAATCAATTTATTTCCATGTCATGATATGAAATCTCTCTCTCTCTCTCTCTCTCTCTCTCTCTCTCTCTTACACACACACACACACACACACGCGCGCACACACACACACACGGCTGCTGTTGTTTTTTATCTAAATTAGTCATTTGAAGTTGACACGGGCACGTACAGAGGGGTGTTTGATGGCTCCGTGGTTAAGCGCAGGGTGAAGAGCTGCGCCCTGAGCGTTTGTTCTACCCAATCCTGCTTCATCGAGATAGAGTCCAGACAAAGTGCACCGCAAACTTTCCAGCTGTAATTAGGTCTCAAATGAAAGCACAGACAATACAGTATTGCTGTGTGATATAAAGCAACTGCAGAACAGGAAATGCACCCAAACACAGTTTTTTTTTGTTATATTATTCTAAATAAAGCTTTTCTGACAAATTTTGTGTTGTTTTTCGTTGCATCTGCATGACACAATTCCACTCAATAATATGTTAGGATCTGCTGACTTCTACCACAGACAAAACTAAACATTGTTAGGAAGCATTTTCATATCTTCTGTTATTAACTTCACCCACCAGCACAGAATGACTAACAAGACCACGATGCAGAGGCTTTCAGAGCAATACGAATATATCCTGGTGTTCGTACAATATGAGCGATTTTTAATAATAAAACTTTGAGTGAAATTCTGCATTCTGTTTTTGACTGGCTGCTGATAACAAGTTACACCTACACGCAGACGCAGTGACAATTAATACTGAAACTCTCACAGACAACAAAGATCAAATCTCCACGCATGTCATCTAATCTTACTCATAGCTTCATAAACTGTACAATTTAATCGAACTTTTTTTAATAGTCATGCCTAACCTGACTAGCAGCAGTCAATTAAAAAAAGCTGTAAGTGTAAGTGCCTGGAAAAAAACAGCAGTGCTAATGTCTACCTGTTTTCAAATGAGGGCTGAACTGAGAAAATATGACATGGTAAGTATGAAGCAGATATGTTTTTACTAATTAAACATCTGCCTAATTAAAACCTCATCTGCCTAATTAAAAAATCTGCCTAATTAAAACTGGTTTACTGTTTTTATATTGCTAGAATTAACTAAACAGATTAAGGATTAAGATTAAGGACACCAAAGGAAAACAAACTAACTAGAAACAAACAAAATAAACAGTGTCCATTTTGTGCAGCTACGAATTCTGGGGTTTTTTTTATGCAGGAGTGTTTTTGTGACTACCATTAACCTCTTACTGTTGTCTGTGCGCAAAAGAGCAAGCAGCACTCAACCACAGGTGGGAGTACTGATACACTTGGTGAGATACAAAACACACACATACACACAAACACACACTCTTAGACATATGTAGACATACAGGCAAAAAGGCTGAAAGTTGTCTTTTGAAAAGTGAAAGATACATATCATGGTATGTATGTGTTTTTGTGTGTGTGTTTGTGTTTGTGTGTATGTGTGTGTGTGTGTTTCCCTTTATAAATAGCTAAACCAGAATTGACACTAAGAGCTGAAACAATACTTATAAATAGAGCCTTGCTAAAAAAATTAAACATTTATTGTCATTATTTTAATGTTTAAACTAAAAGCAACTGATCTTAAAACAACCCCGGTTGTTTTTTTTTTTTTTTTTAATTGTGTTGGAAACATACACCCACTTCGTGGCTTTTTGAAAGTCGACTAATGTTAAGGCAGCATGGTCAAAACAAAATGAGAAGATAAGCAATGAGCCACTAAAAAAGGCTAAAAAACCAACTCACTGATCTGTAATTACAATAATGAAATGTCATTTACTAAGTCAAATCACATCTATTTTATTACAGTCATGGAGTTTAAGTAATCCTAATATTATAGTTCTGAGCAAGCAGCCAACAAATGCATTTTAATTAAGCTTTGAATCAACAATTATAAAAAACTAAACTAAAACTAAACATAACAAAAACTCAATCAAATAAACATCTCATCTCAAATAAACACTGCCACATGACTGTGCTCTATGCGTTACACTGCAACCTGCTAACAATCCCAAGTCATATTTGTGCAGGACAGACCAATGTCTAAGCTGGAAGAAATTTACATATCAGTTTTGTTTTTATGGCTGTACACGTTTCCGAATATGCTCTTAATCTGCAGAGGTTCAAAGAATGTTTATCTTAACACAAAGATGGTGAACTTAAACATAAGCCAAATTACGCCCGAAAAACAAAACTGAGAAGCTTGTGGTTTTCTGAAAAAAAGAAAAAAGGTCATGCATATTATTCAGGGCTGTGCAATATTTTGAGAAGGATTCGATATTTCTGTGTGGCATTTACACATCCTATGTTTCTACTTGGCATCTCGACATTCAAATTCAGCCCACGCTATCTCTTCCCTCTCTCTCTCTCTCTCTCTCACACACACACACACACACACACACACACATCTTTTGCATTGCTCATCCTGAAACAGTATTTTAAATGTTCATATTGTCACTTTACAATTTCTGTGTAAATGAGCTTGAAAACCCCGCTAAATTTCAAAATAAGCACAGAACTTAGCATAGACATATTGCTTTCTAAATGGTGAACAAATTCAGTACTCACGGCAACTGGTTGAACTTCTGCAAGTGGGCAGGCAAAAGGTTAAAGGTCACAGCTGTTCAATAGGTCACACTGCTCCAACAATGAAAATGAAATTACATAGAGCTGTTCGAGACTTTCCAACACCTTTAAATGAACAAGACACTCTTCTCCCCTAAAACTACATTTGTGGCAAGAGATTTAAAAAACTCTATGGTGACTGATGATAATTTGAGCATGATGGCAAATAAACGTTACACAATAAACATTCAGACACAAGTTTTACTGTTCATGAAACTAGTACATAAAATGTCTCCCATCATTAAATATCACGTCACCCACAGTCACAATCTATCATTAAAAAGCTGTATTTAGGGACTCCTGAGGCCTGGAAATCTATTTCACAACAACGTGATGTTTCCATATCATGACTTTAAATAAGGTCCCTTGCTCAGTTTCCTCTTTCAGTAGCAGAACAATCAGCCATCAGTGTTCTATTAAATACTGCAGCATGGAAGAGTTACACTCTACCTCGGCAATACTCAGCTTTAAAAAAAAAGTAATCTGTTCACATCGCCAATAATGCCACTGTCTTGTTTTCACTTGCAGACAAATCTGAATATCGGCCAGCCCTGATATTACTGCCTGCTATTACAGCCTAAACAAAAACACAAAATGTCAGGCCCAGTGATGTATTTATTTTTAACAAAATTTTAATCTACATTAATTGTTTCTAGCATACCAAAACGTTTTCAGGAACCGAACTGAGGACATCACTTACAGAACATTACCAAATTATACCATGTCCATTATAAACTCTGTGCTCTTTTTTTTAGCACACTGGGCATTTTTTTTTTTAAATTACAATGTGAATAAGTGCTTGATTCACCATCATCTTCCTGTTCACATGGAGTTATACACTAGGGCACAATTGATTTTCTACATACAGCTTCCCTTCACATGCTTGTTAGTCATGACAGATTGCATGACATGAAAAGATAACAATTTTGAATTTCCTGTTTGTTGTGAATTGAAAGAATCCCCAAAAATCACAAAATACATCTGTGCAAATAAGGAAACATCTTTTAGAGATTTCAAACATTGACTTTTTTTCATACCTTGAGTACAAAAAACTAATAATACTTAATTATAACTATAGCTGTGTTCAGAAGTCCATGGTATATATCTGAAAAAACATAATTACATACATTAATCTAATTTAATCATAATTTAATCTTTTTGCAGTATTTCTTTTATGTACACATAGACATGCACACAGTCTCAAGTAAACCAGCGCAGGAAAACACACACACACACACACACTTCTGCTTGAATGAACAAATGACAAACAAACAAAAACAAACACATACAGAATATGATTATGTTACTGTTGATTGATTAGATAGGCATCAAAGGCATCAAAGACAGTTCAAAGATCAAATAAAATAATAAATTCCCAGGATTCATCAATGTGGGCAACTTTAATCAAGCCATATCTTTAAAATACAGAGTTTCCAACAAACTGCATTCACTTATTATGTTGGAGAGAGCAATGAGTCAGTGGAAAAGCAGGTATTTATGCTGAATTATTTGAGTCAACCATGTAACATTTAGGGAGGGTGTCTCTCTAAACCAGGCAGAGGTTAGGTGCGATATACCGTGATCAGCCATAACACTGAAACCACTGACAGACGAAGTAAATAATAGTGATTATATCCTTAGAATAGCACCTGTCAAGAGGGTGGATATGTTATCCAGCAAGTGAAAAGTAAATTATTGACGCTGATATGTTGGAGGCAAAAAAACTGTGTAATGATCTGAGTCTAAAATAGCAAGTCTTGTGGGGTGTTCTCTCTGTACAGCAGTTAGTACATACCAGAATGGTCCCAGGAAGGACAACTAGTGAACTGGCAACAGGGGCAAGGGTGTCCGAGTCTCATTCATATACATAGGGAGTAAGGGCTAGCTCATCTGGTCAGATCCCACCAGCTACTGTAGCACAATTTGCTACAAAGTTTAATGATGGCTATGATAGAAATACACAGTGTACCTCAGCTTGCTGCTTATGATGCTGTGTAGAAGGCAGACTGCAAAATTGTTTAGAAATTTTGTAAGGATCATTATGGTGCTGTTGGTGATACAAGGTGTTGATTTGGCCTTTACATTTCCCAGATTCTGATTCGATCGATCATCTGTGGGATGTGCTGGACATACAAGATCCATGGAGGCTCCACCTCACAATTTACAGGACTTGACACTGATGTCCTGAGGACAGATACCACCGCACACCTTCAAAATTTTTGTAAAGTTGATGCCTTCCATTCAGAGCTGTTTTTGTGGCACAAAGAGAAACTTATATTAGTCAGGTGGTTTTATTGTTATGGCTGATTGGTGTAAACAAAGAAAAATATTCAAATTGTTTGCCACAATTTTCTATAATATCAAAGACATAAAGAATAAAATAGAGCGAGTACTCGTAAATTACAGTCTATATTTTAGTTTTCTCTTTGTGTGAATTAATGCCTTTACACTCCCTTGTCTGTACAGTGAAAGCTACATAATTTCATGTCTAAATTTAAAAATCTATTGTCATGAACAATACCACAGCTTTGTCACAGAGACGTCAAAGCGTACACTGTCCTCTGGACAAATACAAACTAGATTTTTGCATGACAATTTTTTTTATGTACTGTAAATGAAAAATGTGTCCACACAGACCACACAGTTATAATACTGTCCTCATTTCTACATCAGTAATATGACAAGAATTTTTTTTTTTTTAATGTGACACTTGTAGGCTTAGAACAGAATTTGAGATATTTTGTATTTGATTACTTTAAGAAAAGAAAATGGGCAACCAACAAAAGGAAACAATGTAGCTCAGGCAATTTGTCAGTGTAAAGTCTGATTCGAACAACCAAGAAAAGTGAGGCTAAGACACACATTTTAACCAAACAGATACTTTACCTATACTAAACACACAAAGTACAGTAGTAATTTACACAATATAATAAACAACCAAATTAAGATATAATATTCCTGCAACCAAAAAAAAAACAACAAAAAAAACTTGACTTAACCTGACTTAAAATCCTCAACTAAATAAATAAATAAACAGTACAAATAATATTGTGTATCATATACTATATTATTATATTATATTATAATTACATCAGCCTGTATTTAATTTACCTCAGTTCACAGGCTTTTGTGTGTTTCTGTAAATAATGTTTACATTAGTAATTACAAATAAATAATGTACATAAGCCCACATTTACATCGCTGTGAAATGAAAAGTGATAACCCGGGACTCACAGCCGCCTACCGACTCAAATAACAGTGATAATGTGTGCGTGTGTGTGTGCGTGTGTGTGAAAAAAAACTTCTTTAAACAACTTGACCTTTCTGTTTTCAGCGTCTGTAATTGACTGAAAGCAGTAAGTTAAGGCGTGTGGGTTTAATGCAGACATTAAAGATGACAATAGATTTTATTTTGTACGGCTACATTTCGTTTCATTGGCAACATGTCGCACAGTAAACACGATATATTAACTTCTACAAGATATTATCTTTCTTCATCCTACAAACTAGCCTGAGGTGGTCGGGTGTTAAACAGCAGATTGACTAGTCACAAAGGAAATGAGGCAAGTTAACAAAAACGGATTTATTTTATTTATTTTTACCCTGATTTAACACGTACGAAATGTAAGATTGTGTGTTATAAACTGCAGATTTTTAGCTACCAAGTAGAGGAAACGAGTCAGCTTGATAACACTGACTTATTGACTTTGTGTAATAGAAATGTGGTTGTGTTTATCCACCCGCACATGAAGTATGTGAGGAGCACAGCTTCATCTACACCTAATCTACAAGTGGCACATTAAATGTGAACTGATACAGGTTACTGAAATAGATAAATTAATACACGTATTACAAAATGCTTATCACAAATGCACATTCAGGGAAATACGGTATAATATATAAAAAAATACAATAAAATAAAATATATACATTATGCTACTAAATACCATAAATAGCCTACCAGCCTTTTTTTTTTTTTTTTTTTTTTTACAATGTGTGTAAGCCATTTTCCATAACATATTTACTCATGTAATGTAGCCTAGTAAATGGTTTATAGCAAACACACAAACAAACATATATGATCAAAATGACATTTCTAGCTAAATCATGCCACGTGTCATTGGAATTTGTAACTGAATTGGGTTAATTTAAGATCATTAGCAAAAACAAAACAAAACAAAAACAATGTTTTAATAATAAATTACCTTTAAGCTTCATGTTTCTTATTTAAAAACTTAAAAGTTGCATCTGCTTTGGCCAACTTTTGACCTGAAAGTAAATAATGATCACTGTTTTTAAGGTATTTATATCAATTTATGCCTAATTCAAATACAAGTTACACTTTCTTGAACCCAGGGACTAAAATACAAATCTACAGCGCTGTATTCATCACAAATATTATATTGTATTATTAAAAATAAACGTGCTTGTGTCATCTGTAACGACAATAAAATGTAAAATAAAAAATACTAAAAGAAAAGGAGCCTATCCTCCAAACCCAACTCTTTTAACATGGACTGTTATTATTAGGAGGTTTAGAATATTTATCTATATAAATTAAAGAGTATTATATGATAATTATTAACCTATTTTCGCATATTAATATTGCGTGACATCTTGTAAGGAGAAAACAACAACAAAAACAAAACAAACAAATAAAAAAAGCATCGTGTCCGTTGTCTCACTGAACAAAACACTCAATGTTGATTAGTTTAAAAACGCTGCCCTCCTCCGGTCAGCAAGAGTATTGCACCCTTTATATCAGGAACACGTGAACGGAATGCACTTGCGAAAACAAAACAGCAATGAAACTGCATCTAGTCATGAAGTGTCTGGTTGTTCAGGGTGCATTTCTCATGTGTAGCATAAAAAAAAAACCCCAGAATTAAATCAAAGTATGGTAAGAGATTATCATGACAAAAAATAATAGTTAGTATATTATATACAGTATGTATTATTAAATAGAAGTATTTACTACATACACCTCATTGCAGTGTAAAGTAGGTTACTGAAAATACAATGCAATCTGTTTTTGTTAGAAAGATGGTTTCCATTAAGCCTCTACTAACTCCTAACCGTTACTATATTTACCCTACAATACAGATAACATAGAAGTGCCTTTCTCTAAAAGTCAGTATAATTTCAGTTGCTCTGAGCACTTTATATATACAAAATGTAATTACTTGGGTGTAAAAACAACGTAACAAAAAACTCCAAACACTATATAAATTTAACCATACCATTATTAGAGATAATATGTAGGTATAAAATTGTTCAGGGTGTATTCTGAACATGTAGGAGTATAGCTGTCAGGAGGATTAGTGCCAGCATACAGTAAACAAGAATCATGCTGCTCTGTTTTTCTTTTACCTGAAAATGCTATTTCAAGTGTTTTAAATAGAAATTAGAACTATAAATAGAAAATAAAATTAGAAAAAACAAACGCACACACACACAAAAAAACAAAAAGTACAGTGTGAGATGTTTGCAGTTTAAAATGTGCCACAATAATGTAGGAGTTTCATATTCTCTTACAAACGTCTTGAGTTTAGTCAGATGTGGTCAAATATAAAGCATCAGGTTTTTCAGTGCCAGAAACAGATTGTTAGTAACTGCTTTTATACGTGACAATGTACAACAGAGGATCACCGCAGAATTCAAAGGGGGTGCATATTCAAACAGAAATACTGTAGTAATCCTCAACGAAAGATAAGTATATGAAATAAAAGCAAACTGATTTCACTTGTGCTTCAAACTGTACTCAGAAATTAGTGAAGAAAATATTATCCAAAATAAGTAACACCAGATTAATTTATTACTTAATTAAAATTTAATTTTCAGAAATTATGCCATAGTGCATTAGGGTACAAGATACTTAGCAGGCAGCTAGTAGTCAGTTGTTTGTTATGGCATAGATAAAAATCTTTGCTGAACATGTCCCGGAAGGGAAAACTAAATAAAACAAGCAACTAAAAATAAATACATGGGGCTACATCATGTAGCATTTTGCAGCAATCTGAATTAATTATATTCATTGAAGAGAAACATTTATATGCAGACTAGCTCATGAGTATAAATGTTTTTTCTTTGTCAGTACAATTTTTCTAATCACTATAACTTCTAACACATACACAACTGTGTATATGTACAGAATATAAAAGCACCTGGTAAAGGTCACTGTGTATATCAAGTCTGATCAACACAGCACCTAACAACACTTTCCTTTCACGACATAAAACTCTCTCAGGTATTATCAATACCAGTGTGTCAGAGGTATTACAAACAAAACGAAGGTCTAATTTCTCCAGGATGTTTCTGTAATTCCATATATTATTCATCACTTCTTTACACTTACGAATAATAAGCTTTTGTTTTTAGCATTTGCACTTTGCAGTTGAGCTGACTCAAAGCACAACCCCCGTTTTGGGCCTTGACCACCCACACCCACACAGTGTATCTGACTTATGCGTCAGCAACCTTACTTGAACCTGGTGACTTCTTCGAGAAAATTTGCTGATTCTTGGCAACATTACAAAGAAACTTGCAGAAATGACTATCAGCTTCACAAACAAGAATTTGTTTAGTTTACTATGACCATAAATACGACTGAAACCTGACTTCGATGATCAAAGAGGCAATTTCTTAGTCATGCTACACCAGATCTGATACCGATACTGATCTTTTACCTGTGACATTAACGTGACATTTCAGAATTGTTGCCTTATTTCATATTTACCAGAAATTTCACCCAACAATAAAATCAGGCAGTAAATTTTGTTTCAGGCTGTTTCCATGAAATTACTGTAAATAGGGCTGTGTACTAGTTTTGTTTTCCAAACTACTATATATAT
>JAOVVF010000039.1:7184261-7205433 GCA_028565595.1 Duopalatinus emarginatus | reverse complement strand
TATATATCTGTCCACCACCTGCCTTTTAAGAAACTCTCTCGGAACTCAGCAAGACACAAAAGGTTACATTGTGGAACATTTGTGAAGTGTTGCCACTTGGCAAGAAAATGAAAATGTTTCACTGTATATGAGACTCCTGCCAGTCTGGATGGCGTCTTCATCTAGATGAGGCTTTGTTTCCTTAAAATGGAGAGTTGGGTGTTTAGGTACATGCTGTACTTCTTTTGTTGGAAGAAGACTTTTGCTTTTGCCTGAGTGTTTGTGCTCCCTGACAGCACTCTGTGTAAGCAGCAGTTCAAGATAAGGTGGTGTAAAGGAAAACATGGTTTACAGGAGAACCTCCATCCTCCCAGTTTAGAAAATGATGTTATGAAAAAGAATTACCTGATCTATAGAGATGTGGGTGGGCAACATCTCTGGATTTTCCTGGGTCACACATTCATATAGAATAGCTGAGAACAGTGCCACAGTCTCCTGTTTCTGTGGAACACAGGTGAAATAAACAAAATGAGAAATACACAAGAAAAATAAGAGGAAAACCACAATAAGAAGAAACAAATACTTTCTCAGTGCATGAGGAAGGGTGGAGCAAACCGAAAGGCCTTTACAAAGTCATATAGTTACTTAGAATAACTAAGTGAGCCATTATTTTTTGTTTCAACCACATTTTCACATTGCTGCCTTCTGGTCAAACGAAACCACTCTAGTATATACAGAAGTGACAAAAAAAATGGTACAGATGGTAAAATAGTACAGAGTAGTGGTGCTGTCCCATGCGACCCCTGGTACATCTACAAACATCACTGTCAGGTGAATGCTATGTGCGCCTCCTTTGTGTCCTGCATTCAGTCTGTGGTGTTTGGCCTATTCCAAGAGGACAACATGCCACCACACACGTCAAGAGATGCCAAATTATGGTTAGAGGAACACTCATCTGAGTTTAAGGTTTTGTTATTCCCACCTAAGTCACCAGATCTCAACGTTACCAAACACACCTGAGAATACAACAGAATTGTGGATCTGCAGGAATTATAGTGTTCATTGTCTACAGAATATTTCCACAAGTTTATGGAGTCCATTTCCAGGGTAGGACCTACCAAGTATTAGACTGGTGTTTCTGGTAAGTGTATCGTGGACAATAGGTGCAACACAACAACCCACTAAAAGCTTTACCAAAAGCTGCAATCCATGTTTTGGCCACACACCATTATTTTCCTTCAACTCACATTTTTCATGTTTTCAGAGGCTTCACAGAAGTACTTAGCAAAGGAAACCAAGGCAGCATCTGATGTAAAGGTTGAAATGACTTCAGGCTGCAGGAAATAGATGAAAAGAGAGAGGAGACAGTAAAAAAAAGGTCATGTAACCAAAAATATAACGCATCCAACAGAAACTGGATTATGTAAGTTTGAGACCCATTATGATCTGTTCACAATTACAAAAGATATTTACACTTTTTCCCCCAATCTGCATTATTATTATTGCAAACATTTATGTGATTATACATTTCCAGAGGCAATAATTAATTTATTAAAATAGGTTATCTGTCTGCTAAATTAAAATATGCAATCTTGCATAAGCTGTGCTTTGGAGCTCCAGATTAAAGTCAACGTTAAATTATTCATAAATTATACAGAGATGCCATTTATTTGGCCCTAACCATTATAATTAGATTGAGGAGTTGAAGTAGAGATCTCCTCCTGTAAAACCACTCTGTCTAAGGGTTATTAGCCGGACTGTGAAATAACAGAGGAAATGAAGACTAAAGAGATGATGTGATTCAAACACTTAAGTAAAGGAAAAGACTCCAAGCAAATATCCAAGTTGCATCATACCACCCAGATGCTCTGTAGAAAAGGCTATCCCTACACCCAAGTATCCAAGGAATATATTCTTGACAATCTTAAAAAGCTTTCCGTAAATCTGGACTCTACTGGAGGTAGCAAAAGGCCACTGGTTTAAAAGATCCACATTAAAGTGTGTATGGACGTTCTTATGGTCTTATAAGACGCAAATACGGCTTTCTTAATTAGTCAGTTGTTAATTCTTAAAGCACTACTGTGGTATAAATCTGGCACTGTAAATGCCACGAGAAATGCCTTTCCAATGTTGGATTTAACCAGTGGTGCAAAAATAACGTGGAGCCTGGAGTAACTGGGAAGTGCATTTTTTATAGCAAAATTGACCTTTTGGCCTAAATTATGTCCTAATGATGCTGTCATCTGTGGTTGCCTATACCCTCAGCTGATCAGATCATTGATTCTACCCCTTTAGTATAATGGCCTGTGTTAAGAGTGTGACTTAATTTTTGGTTCTTTTTATTTACGTTTCCTGGAAAATGTGAAAAAAATATTTTTAGGAAGGTGTTCATATATTAGGCAGCAAGTAAATATTTAATTTTAATAAATTTTAACAAGGAGCAAACCATGATGGCTACACTACTGAGTCAGGGGATCCCCCAAAACTAGGTCTTGTGGGGTGTTTCCAGTATGCAGTGGTTAGTCTAAGGAAGGACAACTGGTGAGCCAGCAACCAGGTCAAGGACACCCTAGACTCACTGATGATGTGCTTGAGGAGCACTTGTGGAGCCCATGCCTCAATGCGTCAGGTGTTCACAATGAAACTACTGAATGGGAAAATGTGTGTAAGGTTTGTTTTATAAACCAGAAAACTATAATGACTTTCAGAGGGATGTGAATAATTTTGCAAGACACTGTATCAGTACAAACACAGGGTCTAAAATAATTTGTCTAGGCCTACATATAGCGTTGTACATGGAATAGAATTACCACTTTTAAATTGTATACGGACTGGACTGTTGGGTTTGGAACAAACTATGCAAATGCTAAAATAGCACAAAAATATTTAAACAAACCAATAAAACCTCAATGTGCACACTAAAAATTCATATGTTTTAGTCAAATGAGTGTACAGGCTGTGCCTTGAGCTGCCCCTTTTTTTATAAGGCACACAGACAGACCTTGAAAGTGCGCACTTCTGGGTTTCTGTTGTTGACGCTAGGAGCCAGCAGACTTTTCCAACCCCGGGGATCGTCCTTATAGGGCAGCTGTCCAGCACGCAGCTTCACATAAAGGACACCGTCTCTGGAAAGGATGGACCTGGAGCAGAAAGCACAGTGCTTCATGTCTGCACTTATATACAAACAATAGTCATCAAGCATTTTACAATACGCCACTTTATTTAGACTTACTGCAGATGCTGAGTTCCTTTCGTCAGATCGATGTTTAGTTCCCAGTATCTTGGACCCTTCACTTTAATCTGTAAAGACACAGATTAATACAGGCATAAAATCCCAGTTGGTCTTATAATATACATGTTAGTTCTAGGACAAATAGACCAGGCATTTCTCGAGATGTTTGATCTGTGGTTGTCTGATTTAGATTAGGGATGTAGGCTGCAGTAATAACGTCACTTTTGTGTCTTTTTGCAGAAAAAATGACTCGTATACCCTTCACCCCCTTCACACCCTCAGAAGACTGGACATACCCTCCTCACATAGATCATATGTAACAGTCCGAAGTTAAACATAATGTAAAATCAAAGATTTCTATTATATAAAATATTTAATACTAACCTAAAAATACACTGACCTAAATGTTAGAAACAAAAACCCTCTACTAATCAACCTGTTGAATCACTTAGCTAGCTATATGATGCCTAAATCTCTAGTCAAGCATTTTTCTTTGTCTAATCCATTATGCATTTGTTTTCATTTAGTCCTTTTAGCTGTTACCTGTTTCAGGAGATGAAGTTCAGGGAGCATAGTGGGAGCCATCAGTTCCACTGTTGTTTCTTCATACCACTGTGTTTCCTATTAAAACACACAATTGCATGCTTTTTATGCCTGAAGGCCAGTACACACTCAGTAACATGCCACAGAGTTGCGTATCTACACGACACCTGTGTGTAATCAGACACAGAAGTGGTGGTGGTGGTGGGGAGGGGGGTCCTAGTAATTATAGTTATCAGTGTGTTTCCAATCTTCAGGTGACATCAGGTAATTTAAAGTCAACCCCCTCAATTCGTATGACAGGATCTTGTCTGTTTATTTATTACAGACGTAAATTCACTTTAGCATTCCCTGAAAACATGTGTAGTATATACATATGCAGTACCTTGTAGGTGACGTCGAGCAGGGCGTAGCAGGGTTTCAGTGTGTCCACATCGACAGGAACAAGCAACCGAGGTTCAGCTGCAAGCACACAGAGGTGACGCAAGGCCTGGAGATGATACCTGAGCGGGAAAATCCAAAGACACATGCAAAACTAACCATTTGCCATGAGCACCAGCAAAGAAAACACAAACTAAACCAAAGTTGCATCAAACTGAGAACAGACAATAATATTTTTAACAAGGGAAATAAAAGTTAAATGGCAGTTCAGAGAAAAAGAACGGCCATAACACTGAACGAGAGAAGGCAGATGGTCGTGTACTTACCTATTATCGGTGCTATGAGCAGGGAAGTGAGGATAAAGAGCACAGAGAAGGGCAGCAATGGCCGAGTTGGAGGTGCTGAGTGTGTACCTGTGAACAAAGCCACACAATGCATTATTGTTCCATGCAGTGAAACAGTCCTTCGTTGTTTAATGAGTGATCCGAGTTTTGTTTTAGAAGCAATTTGAGCCCTTTGAATGGCTTTCAGTTAAAAATAACAGCTGCACTCATTAATGTACTCGAGCAGGTTCAGAAGGGAAAAGAGGCCCTTGTGGTACGTTCCCGGTTAGTGAGGGCATTTTTTCTCACCCCCTTTAAAACCCTTACACAAGTGCATCATCAACAGACAACTAATACACCTGCATCAGCTTATATATAACAGCTTATACACCTGCACCAGTCCTGCAGTGCATGTCTGTGTACACATATATGGAGATTCAGAATTAGACTTTATGATGAATTTCTGCCCTGGCTGTATCTGATCGACTTTCTGTTACATCAGCGACATAATGCGGTCACTTTCTCCACAGACTTGCAGTAGCAAGTGAGATAAATAAATACAATTTAACAGTTAGGTCTGCATAGCAAGAAGTGGAAAATTTTCTTATAATCACTATTCATTAACATACATTTGACTCTTATTACACAAGTCATATAAACATGATGCCGAACAAATGGAACACATGGAACGTGAACAGAATAGAAAGGTAGAGGGATTTATGCATGACTATTCGTATTTTTTTAAATAATGGGAGGCAGTTTAGAGAAATACCCCTGTCCACATAAGCTCTCTCAAAATCGACCATCATTAACATGAAGCGCGGAGCGGTGTGCGTAAACTAAGGTGCACGACCATGTGCAGCGACAACGTGCCTGACTAGAGTGCATGCATGAAACCTAGTCAACTGCGTCATTTTTGCCCTAGTTGCAATGATTCAAGTATAAACCTGGTTTTATTATGGATGAGAGGAATGTCTTAAAGTCCCAGTGTTCAATAGAGATATAAAGCAGTGACAGGGGTCATAAGGTAGGCAGCTCCCTTTCTCTGTGTTTTGCTGAATCAAGCCCACAACACCTCCGGAAGGCTCAGCAGTAAGGTCTGGCGTCCCAGACCCACTCCCCTCCAAGTTCACCTCATAAACGTAGTACCTATGTTTAGCTGTACATACTATACACACCACTCATTATACACAATAGAAATCCTTGGCCGCCCCGGTGGCTAAGGCTATAACCCAGCCTCACTGGCACTGTTAATACATGCTCAGTGCCCACGGCTCCATGTAAGATTTACTCCATATACTATCTAGTCGTTCCTTGACCTTTCCCACTCATCCTGAGCCCTTTTTTTTATCCACAACCACTGACTAGCTCTCTCAGCTACTTCTGACAGTTCTTTTACAGCTGTCCTTAGCACACAGCCTTTAATTCCAAGTTCAATTAGCAGAGATGTGGTGGACTTTGCTACAAAAACTCCTTTCTCTACTAGTCTAAGATGTGCCTGCCAACCACGCTCTCTCACTTCAGCTACTAGCTCTGAGTACTTTAATTTCTTCCTTTCATAAGCTCCCTCAACTTCATCCTCAAATGGAACCGTCAGCTCTATAAAATATTCTCCTGCTCTCTGAATACAACCCCATGTCGGGCCTCAACATACTTACCGCGATGCCGTGTGGAATCTGCAATTTGGTGTTTACATCCACTATTAGCTTCCAATCTCATGCTTCACTCCAACTAGCAATATTCACCATCTGTGTCTGTTCTTCTCTATACTAGAAATTATAATTATATAAATTAATTTACCTCCTACCACTACTAACCGCCATACTGTTAATCTCTATGCGCTTTCTATCGAGTACCCCTGGTAGCGTCCTGAGCATCTGATCATGCCTACATGTATACCATGCAAACCATACTAAAAAAACACCACAATTTTAATTTACCTGGCAACAACGACTTATCTATGCTATTAATAGCTTCCACCAATTGCTTCCTCTTCTCCATTACCTGCTCTTTATCGTTCAATGCTGCACTGTATCATCTACCTAAACTCTTGACTGGTTTCTCCAGGATAGTAGGTATCACCTCTCCCTCCATCAGGAACCTTTCTTGCACCAGTTTTCCTTTTACAATAGACACACTCCTAGACTTACTGGGTTTAAACTTCATTCTTGCCAGTCTAAGGTTAATACCTAACTTTTCCAACAACTGGGGTGTACATGGTCATATCATGTACACACTAATATCACTGTTCAACCTCTCCCTGCATACAACCCATTTAGAGGCCCTGATTATCAACTCCATTGCCATTGTAAACGTTAATGGAGAGACTGTACACCCTGCCATTACACCTATTTCTAGTTGTTGCCATGCTGTGACATATTCCCCTGTACTAAAGCAGAACTAAATATCTTCAAAGTAAGCCTTAACCAGCCTTGTAACCTTATCTGGTACCTGGAAAAACTCAAATGCCTTCCACAGTAAGGCATGTGGAACAGAACCAAAAGCATTAGCCAAGTCTAAAAACACCACATGAAGGTCTTTTCTCTCTGACTGAATCTGATGCCAAATCATACTACTGTGCTCTAAACAACCAGCAAATGCTTTTTGCACTGAAGTATCTATTAGCTTATTAGCTCTCAGATATGTAGTCAGCCTCTTTGTGATTACACTAAAGAAGACCTTACCTTCCACATTTAGTAAACTAATAGAGGGAAACTGGTCAACAAATCCTTCTCCTTTGGTATAAGTATAACCCCTGCTCTTCACCACTCCTTTGGGACAATCCCTTTTTTCCACACTACAATCATGGTCTTTCATAAAAACCTCAAGACGTCAGGTGCGCTTTTATACACGCAATATGGCACCCCATTAGGCCCTGGGGCCGAGCCTGCTCTCACATGCTTCACTATCTCTTGCACTGAAGATGTTTCTCTAACTTTTCTTTTCTACTTTTAGGCTCCCTGATTTCTCCTTACTAAACAACGTCTTATTAAACTTAAATGGATCTTTAAAAATGCAGCCCTAGCATGGTCTATCTTCTTCCTCCGCTTTCTTGTAGACTCTGCTTTCCTCAATTTCATTAGCCTAATTTTCCTCTCGTCCTGCAGTAACTCTATGCCCTTCTTTCTTCCTCCTTTCTTTCACTGTTTTCGCAACACCCTCAACTCTTTAACGAGTTTATCTATTTCTACCTGCCGCCTTGATTTTGTGCTCTGATTTTTTTTTTCTCTCTAAGATATCAAATCTTTCCACTCCATACTCATAAATAAGCTTACCTATCCTATTCAGCTTGCTCTCTGCCGTTCCCTTTAAACCAGCCATTATACCTTTTAGATCGTCATTAACACTCATCCATGCTACCTTATCTCCTGAAGCTGGCCATCTTACTTTCGGTCTTTGCCCAATTCCATTCTCTTTCCCTATTGTCCTTTCACTAACAGCTTCCATAACACCCTGATCTACAGGTATTAATATCCTGTGGACTATGTAACCTCCCACCCAACTGACTTACAAAATTCTGCAATGAGTATTGCCCAATGCGGGGCCTCTGCACTCCTTCATCCAGGCACCTCGTCTTTGCCCCTGTTATCCTGCTTGTCTCTATGTTTGACCCACGTTTCATAGTCAAGTCCGTTCCAAAATCCAAAACCATTTTATCCACCTGTGAGTGATCTTCCACCCCTTCTCTCGCAGACTCCCGGGGTATTGTATTCTTTGTCCTTAACATAGCTTAAGATGGGTGTATACGCTTGGTTAACCATGGCTGCTGCTGCCATGAGTTGCTAGCCCATGAAAAGTCCAAGCAAAATCTTGTGCGTCACCTGGTGTTTTTTAAAATACCATTTACCAATACTGCAGTATACTGAAATACCATCATACCGCCAGTTATAGTTGTAAGTTGCACTGACCTGCCTCCTCCAAGAAAGAGCAGGCCCAATGCCATGTGGTGAGCCATATGGAATCCGTAGTTCATCTCACCAAAAGTACGCTTGTGCAAGAAACGGCAAAGCTGAAGCACCTTTAGATTCCCTGACCCGGCCATGACCATAGAGGTGGCCAGAAGCACCATGCTCAGACATGTCTGCAGGTTATACTGCCCTGACTGTCAGACACACAAACACTGAGATATCAGACATCGCAATAGTACATCAAAAAGTGATTTATTTAATCTCTTTTGCATTAAGATACAACTTACAACAGTGGCTGTAGACGTTGTGCTAGTAAGAGACTTCATGAAGTTTCGAGCAAATTTGTACTATGGGGGGAAAAATGGGGACAATACATATATAAGAAATACTAAGAAGTATGGTGTAACTGACAGAAGCCATTTAAATAAAATATAGTATGTTTGTTCTTACCAGACAGTCAAAGGCATCAGAATTTGCAGATCCGGCAAATCTAAAGCCCACAGCCATGCAGGCCCCAGCGATGATATAGTCATGAGCTTGACTAAGCAGAGGAACATGTGGATTTACAATGTATACTTAAATTCAGACACTGTAATAATAGTAGTTTTATCTCTAAAGCCCAACGCTGGGACATTTTGTATACGGTCATTTTATATACACTTAAGTGGCAGAAAAACTAGTACACCAGTCTAATACTCTATGGGACACAGACTCCACGAGTTTGTGGAAATATTCTGTAGGCAACAAACACCATACGTCCTGCAGAACAGTCAACAAATCTGTTGTATGCTGAGGATTTCTGTGTTTCACGTGAACCTCAAAGTCTGTGGTGGCACAAGTGCGGTGGCACATCCTATTGGAATGAATGCAGGACATGAACAGGTGGAACTTCAAAGGAGGCACACACAGCGTTTATGTCAGAGACGTTTGTAGATGTACCAGGGGTCCCATGGAATGCCAGTTTAACAAATCCCATATTATTCTTGAGCCACCACCAGCATATGCATTTTGCATGGGCTCGTCTGTACCAGTTTTTCTGCCACTTCAAGTATAGTCATATGCAAAAAAACTAAGCTTGGTGGAGCTTTTAAAATTACTTAAGAATGCACTACATGCAAGATAAAATAACCATTCGGTCCAACGTTTAAAATCATGACATGAACTTACACCAAAGTTTCCATGTTGAGATCCTCAGACACAAGCGCTTCCTCCTGCAGTCCAATGTTCTCCTGGATTATCTACCAACAAATAGACTATAGTTTAAAGATTCTAGTACGGTAATCACAATTGTACAGTAGTGTTTCTTTTCATGAATCTCTTATGAAGCCCAGTATTCAAAAACCCATGTTTGGTGGACCTTCCCTCTATATCTTATTATAGTAGATCTGCATCTCCAAACCTCTAAAATTTGCTTTAATAGGCAGTCAGGTATGGTCTACCAAATAAGCATGCAATGGCATAACTACAGATTTTTAACACGTGGTAGCCTAAGTAAGCCTAACCATATTTGAGTTCTGAAATTTGACAAAGAATTTTGCCTCTGTTGCACATATGTTAAAACAGATGTAGCATTTTAGAAGTTCTGTTATTTTTTTTAACAAATCTGTTTTCATCCCTAAAAGTGGAAAGCTGAAAATCTATGATGTATTTAAGGATCACATTTCATTTACACTGCAAGACATCCCATCTACTTCTACATTCATAACAATATGCACATATAGAAAAAAATCATTACTGCCAAAAATAAAAAAAGGAAAATCAGAATACAATAGGAAATCCTTTCCATATTAGTCTTATCACACAAGAACTCAGGAGTCACTCATGGTATTTAAACCCAAACATCATTGTCATTTCTTTACTCTATCTGCACACGCATCAGTAGGGAAATAAAGGCTGATTCATTCAGTCACTTTGCTTCTGCTGGCTAAATTTCTTGTTATTAATGTACCTATCAAAATACATGGCTGAATCGTGAGAAAGACACTCCTAGGTGTTAAACGGCTTTAGGCAGGCTCATTGTGTATCAAAATAGCTCCGTGGTGAATATCTTTGCAGGCGCACACCAATGCGAGCTTAAAAAGCAGCTCATATAAAAACACTGGCATCATTCTGGTAAAATAGCTATCTCCGTCCATTCCAGTTTGCTGCTGCTTCCCAGAATTCAGCTTTAGCAAATTCCTATGGCTTTTTCCGGGCCACCTCACATGTGGCAAATCAAACAAGTTCTGCACTAGAAACTGATTCTGAATTCTCAAAAACATCTGGGAAATAATTTGACCAGATGCTCAATGTTTACATCACTGCTGTGCAACACATGGAAGTAACCTGTTAGTTGCTCAACATTCTTTGGCTTCCTTGGATTGCAGCAAAATAATGGCTTAATACAGCGTTGCCTTACAAAGTGTGACTTGCACAACTTGCATTGCAAAATATTTTAGTGTCCTAACTAAGCACGTTAACAGGACGTTAAACTGAGTCGACGTGGAACATCACAATCTTGTATCACAGAGCCAGTTGGAGTGAGAATGCGATACTGAACAGAAAAATGCCTGTGTGTGTAGTGTTTTTGTGTGTTGGTGAAATTGTTAATTTGGTACCTGAGGCACGTTGCTAGTCACCCATTCCTCATTAGGCAATATCTCATCCCACATGATGAGGCATCTGGCCAGAGTCTGGAGACACAAGACAAACACTGAGATTCAGTCATCCCCCACTCATTTTCCCCACTACAGTTTCTTTCTATACTCAGGCCAGATCTGGTAAATGTTTGTACAAGATGTGCATGTCTGATTCAAGTTACATGCAATAGTGAACTGTCTGATGAAACATGGTTACAGTTGAGGCCAGACGTTTACATCTTCATGTTACCATACACTTCCTGTGTTGAGTCAGTTAGGGTATGTACTTGGTTACCATAAAAGGCTATTTCACAATAGAAGCTAAGAAATGATCTCAGCTTTTATTCCTACATAGGTCTAAAGTTTACATACACATATGATGCCATTTATTTTTTTTAAATGCACCAGACCCTTTTCCAAGCAAACACCCACACAACATGTTGCCACCACCACCATGCTTCACAGCTAAAATGGTAAATTTCAGATTAAAAGCCTTGTGCTTTTTGCCACACATACTGCTCACATTATCGTTATTTTCGTTTTGTTTGACGAGAAATTGCAGAACTAAAGCTCACCATCTGCAAAATGCAGATGATCGCCTGCATTTCAGTCTAGCTTTTTTTTAGCATCTTGCAGTAGGGCTTCTTCCTTGCACAACAGCCTTTTAGGTCATTGTGGTACTGGGCTTTCTTAGGGTTTTCCCACTGTATCAAGGGTAAAAACACACTGCCTCGAAATACAACCAAAAGTGTACTCCCCATTAACCCCTAATTGCCAATGCCAATTAGCTAATCAGAAGGTTGATGTATACTCAATAATCTAGATAAGAAAAACCCTGAAAGATAAATCAGTTTATCAGGATGGTTTATTGGGAATTTTTTTCGAAACCAATCCAAGTGACCAATCCAACACCGTTGTGCAACAGTGGAATTTGTGATCAGTTTTATGTGCAATTTATGGTAACCATTGATTATAATAGTCACGTGTGCTATTCATATAGGATATAGCTTATAGGGTCTTCAGGCACAAACAATAAAATATACACTTAAGTGCCACTTTAGTACAGATGAGCCTATGCAGAAAAGTTTCTGGCAGGTGACGGCAATGTGTGCCTCCTTTCTGACTAGTTAAACACGATTTTTTTTAGCTAACTATTTGCCTACTGTGTTTGCACACAGAGGAATGTGACCTTCACATTTTACCCATCCGTGCAGTGAAACACACACACACACACACACCCCAGTGAACACTAGGGGCAGTGTACACACTTGCCCGGACTAGTGGGGCAGCCCCAAACCACTTGCCCGGGGAGCAGTTGGGGGAGTTAGGTGCCTTGCTCAAGGGCACCTCAGTAATGTCTTGCCCTGTGGGGGATCGAACCTGGGACCTTCTGGTCACAAGACCGGTTCCCTAACATTCATCTAAATTTTGCCTTTCCCACCAGATCTCAGTGTACTTAAGTGTACTGTACCACCAGGAGGACACTAGGAATACATCTGGAGGCCAAACAGACTAAAATACACTCTGGTAAAAAAGACCATCCCCAAAGCAAGGAGTGGGCCTAAGAGTGCTTTTCACCATCTTACAATGCTGTCATTGCAGCTATTCCCAAATTCTACATGAATAACACGTGACCACTGAAAATTATGGTCATGTTAATTTGCATATGAAATTGATGACTGATTCCACTGTTATGTAACTGTTAATGCTGGTTTTGACTGTTATGCAAATAAACTGCATATAAGGTTGGGGAAACTTACAACCACCCAAGATTAAAGAAGTGACTTGGATGAGTTACAAAACATTTCGCCCACCTAAAGATGACGTGATTCAACTTTCTGGCCAATCAGAAGCTTTTAATGTCTGACATTTAAAGGAGACAGACAATGTAAAAATCTGACCCACTGTAACTCTGACATATTGGAAAAACCTGAAACAAGCTGAAGTAAACAAAGTTGACAACCTAATTGACTTGCAAAACACAACATTCATGGTTGTGAAAAGCTGAGACTGAATATCTTTAGCCTAGGTGTTTGTAGACTTTCAGCTTTAAATGTAGCTATATTTAGCATAACATGTTTATTTCCTAACCCAATTACACAATCATTGCACTGCCACTGCAGTTTTACAACTTTTGATAGAAAATGCTACATTGTAACCAGATACAGAGACAAACCACAAAATGCGATACTGGGTCAGGCAATTGTAATAATTAATAGGAAGTGCTAAGGTGCTCAAAGGTCACAGTCAACTAATCTATCCATCACTTGTTCCCTTTGATTCGTTTCTCTTCCCCTCACCCTCAGCAACAGAAATTCAGGTTTGATGAAGTCCAGCAGAAACATGGTGTCTGGGGCTTTTAACCAATCAGCTATAGACCTGTAAAGAAAGACAGGGAGACAGAGACAGAGTGGGAGAGGATGAGTGCGCTGATGTCACACAATCACTGACTGTGAAATACTGAGTACACACTGACACACCTGACGGAACTCTCAGGAAGGGCACCTTCATAAGGAATTGTTTGAACTACAAAGAAAAGAACATGCTAGACAGGGAGAGTAAAAAAAAAAAAATCCACTTGCCTATTGTTGGTTTTTAGATAGATCATCGCAAGAGCCAAGGTGGCACCAGGGCAGGTTACATCCACATTGATTGTGTCACCTTCCTATAATTAATATTTATCGTGTTACGGTATATCAGATATCCCAAAGGTGACAACATCTAACACAATAATTTAATTCTATAATTTATACATCTGCTTTCAATGCAGACACCTTAATCTGGTAGCTTGGAGATTTGTGCTTTTCTCTGTTAATGCCGGTGTGTGTGCGCCGATGTCCTCCCACCATGTACTGGTAAAGCTGCTCCGGTACGTTCAGGTCTGTCATACCGATCAGGTTACTGCCGTGCTACAAGCAGAGAGGGCTTAGTCGACATGGGAAAAACACAGCTTTCAGTCTCACACACACAACGCACATATGCTTACATAATGCTTTTTATCTGTAACACAATGCCCTGAGAACTTAAAAAGACACCTTCCTTTGAACAGAAGGTTGAACTTTAAACAAACAATTATGTTTGACTGAAAGGGGAACCTCAGGTTTCATTTAAGAGTCTTTGAATCAACAGTGGTTGGTGAATAAAAAAAGCAAGAAGATGATGATGATCAGTTCTACAAGTACTGGTTTCACCATGGCATGGAGAAAAAAAATGCTATGAGGCTTTTGGGATCTAAAAGGGAGTGGCATTCAGTGTACAAAACCACATGAGAGTTATTCTTGAAGTGTGAGAGATTTGGCTGTGTTAGCAGCTTGAATTATTACAAGCAGGAAGAATGCTGTCACATGATGCTGAGAATTGCTAATACACATCAGTGTTCTAATAAAGTGACATGGCAGGTGACTTTCCACTTTCTAGCACAAAAGAAAACATTCTCAGCAAAATCTGGCAGCATTCGCACACTCACCCCAAGGCAAACCATGCCAAGTGCCAGGCCTGCTGCTAGAGAGTAGGACTCTCTGTCTGTGCAGTACTCCATTTCAGGACCAGGAGGGCGGCCTGTGTAAAACACACACACACACACACTTATTAAGCATGCTCACGTCTAACCCATTAAATGAGCATTGAGCATGTGTGATATTGATTTGACCTGCTCGTGAGTCACCATTTACCAATTAAGATTAACGATTTAATAGTTCAAAACAGCTTAAAGGAGAAACAAACATTTCCGCCATTTCTACCATAAATAATATCACTGTGCAGAAAATTCTAGTGGATGTTTAAGTGAAAAAACTATTATTCTGCAAACCAGGTGCTGTATGTCTACGTTAGTGGGGGACAAACATACCTTGCTTGATTTTATTTAACAAAAACTCCAAACCTGTTTCCACTGACATTTACCTTAACAGAAACGAAGGGTGCAAGAAAGCGAGGTCTGCTATACACCCACACATAAACACACACGAGTGCACTTGTTCCTCACCTGCAAAATTGATACTGAGCCTGCCTCTGACCACCATCACCCACATACACATCCATATAACAGTCATACACACAGATCCCATCCTGTACTGACCTATCTCTGCAAGCAGCACCTCTGCATTGTGCCTGTGGCCAGTACCCTGGTACACAAGGCCGATGCCCACCACTGCTGCCACCTGCACACTGTGTGGCACGTCCAGCTCGGTGGAAGTGGGTGGCAGGAGGGCGGGCACATGGATGCTCAGAAGGCGGGTGACTGACATGTCCATGGTACCCAGCTTAGCTGCCGAAACACCCAATAACAGCCCTATGCTTGTCATCTCGTGGCCCTGAGAAAGAAAGGGGAGATAATTATTATCCTTAAAACTTTGGTAGAATGAAGTAAGGTATAAAGTGTAACGTTTGATCAAATACATTGTTAATTATGTCTGTTAGTCATAATGCAGCCACCCTGACCCTTTCTGATCAACAAGGCATGTATTCCCACAGAACTGCTGCTCACTGGATGTCTTTTGTTTAATGCATTCTAGAGACTGTTGTATGAGAGAATCCCAGATCAGAAATACTCAAACTAGCCTAATCTGGCACAAACAACTAATGCAAAGGCACTCTGACCGCACATGTCCCTCATTTTAAAGTTTGATGTGAACTAATGTTTTTGATCAGAATGTGTGTGATTTTTTTTGCTTTGCACTACTTCTACATAATCAGGTGATAAATACATAAACTGTGCAGGTATACATGTGCCCTTAATAAAGTCACCAATATATAGGTCAGGTAAATTCTAGGCACTAGAGATTTTTCAGGATTAATTAGAAATGAGTATTATTCAATATAGAAATTATGCAGTTCAAGAACACCTCCAAACCAAGACAGAGATGCTGATGTGTGATTTACAACATCAATTTCAAAGTTTAAAAGACTTGGACACAAACCATATGCTTCTTCATTCATTCACATTTCAGATAAGCGAGTGTAAGCAGGATGTTTTTCACTGGCTTCTCGTAATTGAGTACTATGATATTCTAGAAAGCCCAGGCCGCCATTCTTGATGTGGTAAAGGGCCCATGTAAGTCTATATACGCAGGGTAAAGATGGAGCCATAGATTGTATATATGCATTGTAACCACTGAAAGTTGTGATAGAGCCTGGCCTGACTGGAAATGAGAAAGCTATGCAGCGTCATAGTGAAACTGTGCTTTAGGTTCGGCTTTCATGTGAGAAAAACAACAGGATGAGAGCAGAAGACAGAAAAAGACAATTAGAGCACGTAACTCCAAAACTGGAGAGAATTATGCCGAGACTAAGGAAAGACAGGTTTAAATGTCAAATCATAAAAGCAATACAGCACACGCAGGAGGACCAGGAGGGGCCAGAAACTATTGTTACAAGCCGAACTAGCCCCCTAACAGGGAAGCGACCTCTCAACTTCTATTTAATCCATTTGTGCTCATACAGGAAACGTCTTTTATGAGAGTTCTCAAATCTCTACTAAGCCTAAATCTGAAAAGAAAGAACTGAAATTTGTCATACTTCTGGACTACAGCAATCATTTCCTTGCAATTTTTTTCCGTACGATCCAAAATGACAAAAAGTAACCTGTTTGGACCAAATACTAACAAGAACTAAAAATAACAATTAATAGCAATGAGAAAATATATCTCAGGGGTTGAAATAGAAGAAAAATAAAAGAAAAAACTGCCCATTGGTTACTGTAATACAGGGGTGGACACATCACTAGCAAAGCAGATTGCATATTTAGTTTTTCATTCATTTTCTGTCACGTGGAGAAAACACCAAAGGTCATATCTAAGATGGTGTCCAGAGGGTTTCTGCCTTTTTGTCAAGAGTACAAATAAAATGTGGTCATTATTATTAATTTTATAGTCTATATTAAAGTAGTGCTGGATGATATGGCCAAAATTTATATTGCGATATATTCCTTAATTTTGGTCGATATGATACCATTTTGATATCGATATAAATAATTTGAAGGCCTCAGAAAAACTGCCTACAACTGCCTACAAATCCCTACAACGGAAGTCAGCACCCACTAAGGTCTGAAAACTGAACTAAAGTCTTTGAAACCTCCTCCTACAAAAACTACATAAAAGCAAGGAGTGGGCCTAAGAGTCTCCAAATTATTAAATGTTTACCTTTTATTTGCATATAGCCTTTACATACAAACTAAGAATATGACATCCCCATCAAACATAAACCTCTAGGCTTTATCAATATAAATAAAGGCAGAGTTTCTTATTATTTGGTAAACAATTAAACAGATTGAAACAAAAGTGCTTCAGCCAAGATAAAGAACATAATAAGTGCTCAGAGTTTCTACAGAAAAAAAAAGTACAACAGTAAATACACATTTTTCTGAGGGGACAGGTTTGAGGGTTGACGACACCCTATGGTGAACCCTACAGTTTTTAAAAATTTAGAGGTTTCTGGCAAGAAATACAAGTTAGTCTACATGATCTGGTTTAAATGAAATGAGATGTCACTTCTCAAAATAACTCCATGACTTTAATGCTTTGTCTAGATGTAAATTAAATGAATCAATTTTCTTCTGTATTGTTAAATGTTAGCATATTAAATGTATTGTGCTCATAGCAAAGCCTCTTACCCTAATACGCATTTATATTTACAGAATCAGTGGCATCAGTGGCGGGGGCATTGGGTATGCACATGTGGTTTGCAGTGTTGATGTGGAGCGGTGTGGGTCTGCTCTGTGTTCTCTTCTCTATCACACTGTGCGCCTGTTAGTGTTGTGGGAAGGGGCTCACTGCACCACCCGAAAAAGTTGCTAAATAAAGTGACAAAGTCACTAATTTGGCAACACAGTTCAGCTGCCGGTTTACATGTGACAATGTTGCCACATATGTTAAAAACCCTCATGGAGGGGGAGCTTGTGGCTTGAATGCACAAGTACTCCGCACTCATTCTGCAGCCAAAATATGATGCATCGCGCCTAGCCTATCCTAAGCCTATCTGGCTGCATACATGTGATTGTCACCCCGCTCTGACATAACGAGGCTACGGAGGCCGGTTGTGTTCAGCTCAGCTTGAATGTAGTGACGGAGGCACTCTGTAATAAACGCCTGTCAGTGATGGATGCTGTAAATAATATATATCGAAATACCACAAAAATTATATCACTGCTAACGAAAAAATTCTTATCTCGGTAAATACCGATATCGAATTATTGTTCAGGCCTATATTAAAGCATATTTAAAGCAAAGCTCAGCACATCTGTAAGTATTTGG
Organism: Duopalatinus emarginatus; assembly: GCA_028565595.1. Lineage (NCBI taxonomy): Eukaryota > Metazoa > Chordata > Actinopteri > Siluriformes > Pimelodidae > Duopalatinus > Duopalatinus emarginatus. Next base: position 7,187,205 of record JAOVVF010000039.1, on the reverse strand, counting down.
TTAGGCTGATTAAACTTTTACTAGGGTAGTGAATTTATGATTTGTCTGTTCATTACACACAGAGTATTAGCTTCACTCTACCTTATCTATCCTTGGAAAGGAGCATCACAGTACCAACCGATATTATTTGGGTGGTGGCCTATTCATTAGTCTGTACTGTCATGTACCTTCCTTAGTTAAAATCTTCAGTTGTGTCACATTGAAACACCTAAATATAAAGACAAATATTTTGCTTCAATCCTAATTTTTAGATCAACAATAGTTACAATGACTTTGATGAGAAAAAAGTAACCAGAATGATTGAATATTAAACTATTTGAACCTTTACTGGTATTGTATTGTAATAACTACAATAGAGATATGGCTTCTAGAGTTAAACTCAAAAAACGCTTTTATATTTATGGTAGATAAAAGGCTTTACCTTTGTTAGATAGTCATGGATGTTCAACGTGGCAAGTTTTGTGAGGTGGCCATTAAGGCCGAGCGCCATAAGGAAGCCAGCATACTCATTGGCTAGCTCGGTGCTCTTGGGTTTGTTGTAGGCAATCCAGGCTGATTCAACACGTGATGCTGGTGCGATCTTCAAGCCTGCTGCCACGCCATTGTGAAAGCTAGGCCAGCTTGCCATGTTGGGTGGCACATCAACATTTCCACTGTTCAGGTCCACGGTGGTGTTCCTGGGTGAAGCTCGTCCTGTCAGATGAAGTGTTCGCAATGAACAAAATTATGGTAGTATTAGAATAATAATAGAAACAGAATGTAAAGAAGACAGTGTATGATATATTGATAAAAAAAAACAATGGAAGGAGTAGGGCACCTTTTCTTTCTTTTTTTCAGTGTAGACAAACAATTTTTTCCTCCAAATTTGATTACCTTCCAATTCTCACCCACCACCCAGCTCTCCCCCATCTTAGGACAGCTTCCAAATGGTAGAGTAAAGGATAACTTGTGTCCTCCAAGACGTGAACCTAGCCAAAAGCGACTTTTCTGAAAGCTGCTTGTGCTGTGACACAGGGTGTCACACTCACTACAATGCTATCTTCCTTCAGATTACAAGGATTGACTCCTGACACTTTGATCGACAGGGGAGTAGCATAATGCCATCCCTCCCACTCAGACAGCACAGCAAATTTAGAACTGTATGTAATTGTTTTAGCTTTATTGCTAATATACTATGATAAATATGTAACTAACCATCAGCACAGGCCTAAAAGATATCGCATCTTACCTTTGACTTTATACTAAAGTGCTAACTGAAAACTGAAGTCCCAACCCCCCACAGTTCCACTACTTGAAAATATTTCACTTAACCAGAAAACAGGAGCAGATGCCTGGCCATGGAGAACTGTTCTATAATTGTGTGGGTCTGTTAAACCACACGACAGAGGAAGAGGGTTCTTATCTGTGGACATCAAAAAGCAAAGTGTGCCTGCTAAAGCTAGCTTTAACCTTGCAGGAGAGCGTGAGAACTCCCTCAGTATAGTGATATATCTTAACCTTTATGATCCAGCTCTAGGCATTTCACTGCCAGCTCTAGGCATTTCACTGACTGTCTCAGATACACAAGTGTCTCTCCATTTCACTAACTCTGGTGTATAAATATAAGGACAAAGCTTGCTGATTTGTGCCTGAACATACCAGTTAAGTTGAGCTTGGGCACAGGAAGGGGCTCAGTTGGCACAGGGTGGTATGAAAACAGTGTGAAGAGGCCTCGACCCACAGGGAGAGCCATGGTGCGCTGGCACAACTGGAGAAGCCTGGCAAGACACACAGGACAGTGGAACATTTAAACTGCATGTTTCACAATTGCCTAATGTTTATGTTTTAAATGTGGATACAATACTGAGAACTGGAAGAAATATTAGGAAATATGCATATTCGTGAAAACTAAAAACAATGGTCTACATATCAGCTTTAATAATTTAGATTCTGACTACATATATCAAGCTTATACTGTGTCTTTATTCCAGAGGCCACATAAGGCCAGGATGGAGGATCATATCTCATATACATTATCACTACATATACATGAAAAAGAGTGGCTTCTCTTACTTGTTCTCCTTCTCCTCAATATACTCATGGTCACTGACATCTGGCAACTGGGGCACATTGACCCGCACCGGCCTGGAGCTTTGAAGCAGCCGCCGAACTTCCTGAATACGCAGGTCTCGGCTCCAGATCAGTCCCGTCACCTCCGGATGAAGATCAGCCATGCCATCCTCTTCCTCATCTGCCTCGCTTGTTATGGGAGATTCTAGAGGCTCATTTAGTGCTACCATCTTGCACGCACATGGGAGAAATGCAGCACAAATAAATGACTATCTTTCATATTTAAGCAAATAATTAATATAGTAGTGATTTCTCTACATTGACATGCTAGAAGTAGGAAAAATTTACAAGTGTTAGGAGGGTCTTTGTATTCTGATTCTATCTTTTTAGCTGTTTGTGTGTCAGTATATTTTCTGTTTTGTTAGGAAAAGCCCAGACACTACAATAAGCTTTGGGAACCTATGACCCTGGTACCGCTTCACCGCTTGTCCTTTCTTGGACCACTGGTGGTAGGTACTAATAATGCAATCACAGTGTTGCCATTGTCAAAGTTTCTGTGTGTTTGTCCAACACATGAACTTTAAAAACTGACTGTTTATTTGATGCCTAATTATACCAATGTATCCCACCCCTTGATGGGTGTAACACAACTGAAAATTCTAACTAAGGAGGGTACATGACAGAACAGAGTAATGAATAGGCCACCACCCAAATAATATCTGGTGTTACTGTGATGCTCCTTTCCATGGAGAGATAAGGTAGAGTGGAGCTAATACACTTGAAGTGTATTTTTATAACTCATATATATATATAACTCATAACATATAGCTGGGGTTTTGTGATGTAAAAAGAAACTGACCAGGTTGAACAATTTCAGAACATTTAAAGTGACCTA
>JAOVVF010000039.1:7154885-7174793 GCA_028565595.1 Duopalatinus emarginatus | reverse complement strand
GAAACTAGTAGGGTATAACTACCTACACCATAGCTTTCAAAGTTTGGCCCATGCCTCCTGACAGAACTGCTGTAACCTTTTTGCAGGCTTCCAATTTTGCACAGTTTTTCAATGGGAATTAAGGTCATGGCTTTGTGATGGCCACTCTATTACCTCCACTTTGTTGTCTTTAAGTAATTTGGCCACAATTTTGGCAGTATGCTTGGGTTCATTATCCATTTGAAAGGCTCTTTCACCCAAAGTTTAACTTCCTGGCTCAACTTCATCTACACATGATTTTCCTTCCCTATTAAGCGATTTATTTTGCAAAGTGCACTGGTCCCTCCCGCAACAAAGCACATCCACAACATGATGCTGCCACCCCCATGCTTTACAGATGGGATGGGGTTCTTTGGCGTGCAAGGCTCCCATTTTTTCCTGCATACATAACGATGATCAAACCATTTCATTTTTGTTTTATCGGACAAGAGGACATTTCTCCAAAGAGTAAAATCATTATCCCCGTGTGCAGTTGGAAACCGTAACCTGCCATTTGTACTGTAGTTTTTTTTTGCAGTAGCCTCTTCCTTGAGCTATGGCCATTCAGGTCATGTCAATATAGGACACATCTCCTTCAACTTAGCCAAAATTGATAACATCTTTCTATGGTGTTCAGTAACGTTCAGGTTCATGTAACAAAGCAACTTTTCGTTCTAAAAAAATGAGGGATGAGGAGGCAGCAGACTGAACAGAAATCAACTGGAGTATGATGAAAAGATTGGAAGACTCATGCCGTGCTAGATTTGAGTAGGTGGGAAAGAAATGGGGGGGAGGGGGGAGGGGGGTAATGCAAATAAATAAAATAGATGAGTGCACTGTAGAGGGTCTCTGCCAAAAGCAGATTTATAGGGAGCTGCTTGGTGAACACCGCAGGCAGTGAGGAGCCCCATTTTATCCATACTAAAGGTAGGAGTGCAACAGGATTAATGGTATTAATGGTAACAGCAGGGAATATGGAGGATTTTACCTTGGTCAAATTTAGTATGTCACATGTAATATTAAAATCTACATTCTGTATTGTGGTTTCAAGATGTGTGCATGTACATGGAAATATCCAAAGTTTGGATAACGCAGAAAGTAAAATGGAGTACAACAACAGCATATATTCATTATTTATCAGCCTACATGGGAAAAATCGCATTATATTCAACATTCAAACATAACGAAAGCTGTTATCTATGCACAAGAGGCAATTAGGCTCTTAATGAATCTGCCAGTATCCTAATTGGCAAACAAACCTGAAAAGGTCAAAACAAAGCTGGTTAAAATGTCACTTTATTAGAAGTATGAGGCCCTTTCTGCTAAAATGCCCTAATAAAAACAGACAGGTTGTAATATGCCATAATTTCTGAGACAGAAAATATGAAGAGATCAAGTCATAACTAAAATCCAATTAGTGAATGCACATATCAAACAGCCTGTAGGTTACATGTTAGAGCAGAAAATCCTGTATTTCTGGGGTGTTTTCTAATTCTGTAGGAATTACAAAACATGAATTAAGGGCCAAACATCAGGCTTAAGATGTCATGCACCTAGTCTAAGAAATATACCATACTGGTGAGGGTATCAGTCATAATATGCAATAATGTGAGGGAGCACAAAATGCAGGACCAGGTATACAATCTGATAGATAATCTCACAAATGCAAGTAAAAGCTTGTGTTTGTGTGTGTGTGTTCTAACCTAGCTCTGATGTAGCCACTTCAGGAACAGTGATCCTCAGCATCGAGCCATTGCTCAACTCCTGAAACAGAAAAAGGCCAGAGAAAGACAAATCATAACTGCATAAAAAAACAGGTGAAAACAATTTGGTAACAAAATAAAAGACCTAAAGCTATGTTTAACTAGCTTTTATAAAAACAACTCAAATGGCATGTCAGCCAAAATCCATTAAACATGGTTGTGACAACCATCAACATGCTTGAGCAATCCTGACAAATCAGGCCCTGCAGACAGAGCATGGGGCTAACTGAATAATGTCAACACCATGACAGATTTCTGGTGCTCCAGGATGAGCATGCCGACAATTTTAATCCTGTAATGTCAGGCTGGACATTATAAGCCAAGAGTAATTATCAGCTTCGAGAAAGAATATCACTTAGAAATGTTCAATCTAGAAGTTGTGCTAGATTTTCTAGAGTCCTGATAATCTCACAGTCATCTGTGGCCCTGGAGTAGGAAACATGGCATTCCCGATAGTGCCTTTATACCTTGAAGGAAACATCTAGCACTCCTGGACTAAAAATGTTATCATACAGGTCATAAAAATGGAAACTTGCACTAGTTAATAGCTATATGGCCTCAAGCTTGCTCTTCATGCTCCAGTTATTATTATAGAGTATCACAACTAAATCTAGTTGTATTTATTTAAAAACAGGCTGGCAGGTGCAATGTACACTATAAAATGACTTTAGATATGAATAAGAAAGTGTGTCTGTGTGTGATGCCCTGCAATAGACTGGCAACTCTTTGTAATCTCTGTCCACTTCTTATGACACATTTGCATTAATTTGTATACTTCGGGTTCATCACATTGCTACTGGATTAAAATGTGGACAAACTCTTGATCATTAAACATTCCATTCCAAAACCATGGACATTAATATCGAGTTGTTCTTTCTCTGCAATCACAGCATCTACAATTCTGAGAAGGCTTGCATTTGATTTTGGTGCACAGATGGACAAGAATGGGCTCTGGCATGAAGTTGGTGTTTCGATTCATCCCCGATGTGTTGAGTGGTGTTACTCGAGTTCTTCCATTTCAACCTTGGCGAACCATGTCTTCATGGACCTTGATTTGTGCAGAGGGGTAACAGAGCTGGAACAGGTTTGAGGGCATAGTGCCACTGAAAGGAAATCTTAATGCTTTAGGATACAGAGACATTCAAGTCGAGTGTGTGTTTCCAACACATAACTCCACATATAGGTGTTCTATTCAGGTGTCCATATACTTCTGTATATACTGCACACCATACTGTATAGTGTACACAAGTACAGCCTTTGAACATTAGGCATTAGTCATGGATGACCAAAAGTTTATACAACAATACAGGTTATACACTTATCAATAAGTATTTAAAGTCCACAGTATATACTTGTAGACAGATAGTTGTTTGTAGACAGTGTGATTTAAGGGGATTTTTATGAATGTTACTAACAAAAAGTTAGTGGCGGCATTAAAAGCAAACACAGGGTGACACATGGGCTCACTTTTTATGCGCCTCTAACACAGCTGGTATGGATTGAACCACTTGGAAGCATAAGTGCTAACATATGTAGATAAAAATGCTTCAGAGATTCAGGTTTTTCAAAAGGGTAGATACATTTTAGTGCACCAATGCAATATTAATATGAATTTTAATATACAGTCCATTCTGACTTAGGTCACTGTTACAATATCTCACCAGTTACTGCAACAAATCTATATTTACCACATCAGATCTATGCAGTTTGCTTTTCATACCTGTTTTTACTGCTATTGCAGCAGTAAAAAGGACAGGATGTGAATTAGACACTCCCACATCTAGTAACGTAAATGTTCAGGTCTCAACCTGGTTTTTAAAAAGGTTATTTGTTCCCCCGGCACAGCACCATCACTATACTCGTGACACAGAAGTGTATGTGCGTGCGTGCGTGCGTGCGTACTAATCACTGACCAGTGTGAGCCGGTTGCTGACTGGGTCTCGTAGGGCCTGGATATGTGGCGTGGCCTGCTGGAACGGAGAATCCTCTAGCCATGATGACTCATGATGCTGCACCGTTCTCATCTCTGGCACTGGAGAAGGCATGTCGGTCTAGAGGCCGTGGGAAGCGAAGGGTGTGGGAGGTTTGGATAAAAACACGACACCTTACATTACAACGGTTATAAGGCATCGGACACGTGTATGACAGTATTACAGAAATGGGAAAGTATAGTCGGAAAAGCCAGAGCTAATGTAATTAGTGCTATGTAAACTTATCCTTCATATTAAATGGTAGAATTCATTCGATTTGCTCTAAAGCTCCTTTCCTGTCATACTGATGATTTTCTTCTGCTTTGTGTTTGCTATTTTTATCAATCTAATATAATCTCTGACAGAAAAGAGCAATGCTTGTTGATATTGCTATTTAGACAAACCCTTAATTAATGAAAGGGGATTTGCTTTAAAAGTAAAGCCAAAATTTAAACAGGTTTAAACCTCAGACCTACATGGTGTAAACATTAACTGTATTTTTCCTTATGCTATGAAATATCTGCATGTGAAGACTTAATGCTTCAGTCTAATTAATGTGAAGACTTAATGCTTCTCTCATTCGATTTATAATACGAATTGCTTATAATCATGTTAATAAGGACGCTTTACTTGAAAGATCCCTGTTACGTACCTCCTCAAGCCTGCTCATATGCTGGACGGTTGCTTTTGCCGGAGTGCTCACATTCTCCAGGGGGGTGCTCAAATGTGGCAGGGGGGTTGGCAAACTGAAGGGTGGTGACAGAAGACCGGGAACAAACACTTTGCTCACCTAAAAAAGAAAGAAAAAAATAGACTTCATATGAGTGTCTATGGCCAGCTGCAGCTATAAAATCAGCCCTCTCATGCAGGAGCTGTTATTTTCTACAGAATAATTAGATAATCGCAGCGTAGTGACAGGGTAGGATGTATAGGATTTGTCCCTGGTACATGATGCACACAACTAATCAGTCTCAAGTTCGAAATCCATAAAACACTAATAAACATGGGCATAACTGTGAAACGGATGACATGTGCCAATTAAATTCAAGCGACACTGAAAGCTTTAATCTCATCTTCTAAAGCTAATCTTCTAAATAACAGAGGACCCTAAACACTGCATGCAGACAATTACAAATACTATAAAAGTTGCATATTTTGACAATATTAAGGTCAAGGCAGTTGGTTTTAACCCAGAACATTTAAAAAAGAGGTCTATATCAAAATTGTAGCTGTTTTCTTCCCACTTAAATGCATCAGAAACCACTACAGAATAATCATGATGCTGACACATTATGACATTTAATCTTAGGACAAAAACAAAAAAAAGAAAGTTTTTTGGGGTGTGAAATTGTCAGTGTGGTATAGAAAGATGTATCTCTAATCGGCAGCATAAAATACTGTGAAGTGTGAGAAAAACAGGTAGACTAAAGATGGATGGATGGATGGATGGATGGATGGATAGATAAACAAAAAGTAAGGAAATTTGTGTTTGGTAGATTATATCTTTGTAGTAACAATAATTCCAAGCAATAAATCTTATACTGTTAAATCCTGTTAATTTCCCTTTTAAATGGTGCCACATATGTAAGGAACGTATCTGTGGGATGAGTAGCAGAGCTGAGTATGTGGGTTGCGCCCATGAAAAATTTGCCAAATATTAATGATTGAAAATTTGCCTAATGACTAAATGATTGAAGTTTGTAGAAATAAGACATATTGGCAAGTTAACAATTTATTAATTTAACAAACAGGAGCCTCAGTAGCGTGTGGAAGAACCACACACAGCCACAACAGCCTCCTCCTCATGCTGGTCACCAGCCTAAGCACGCACTGCTGTGGGGTGGCCTCCCATTCTTCAACCAGCATTTGTCGCAAGTCAGCCAACGTGGTTGTGTTGGTTACTTTGGCACGAACAGCACAGCCAAACTGATCCCACAAGTGTTCAAAGGGGTTTAGTTCAGGACTGCTGGGAGGCCATTCCATCCTCTCCACTCCCAAATTCTGGAGTTAGTCTCTGATAAACCATGCTCTGTTGTCATCTTGGAGGATTGACTTCAGTCCCAAACTGTGGAGATATCGGATTGCGACTGGTTGCAAAATTTCATCTTGATAGCTCTCTGCATTGAGATGATGCCTCTAATAATGACTAGCCTCAGTGAGGGAGATGCCGCCCCACACCATCAAACTGCCTCCACCAAAAGAAGCTACTCTATCGGTGCAGTGATCAGCATAACGTTCTCCACATTTTGACCCTAAGATCCAACTGCCTTACTGAGAACCTGGACTCAATCAGACACCTGACTGGAAGCACCTAGGGGAACCAGGAGCTCAAAACAAATGTCAATTGCAACAGCAAAATAAGCTGTCTGGCAATGGCGGAGAAGATTTGGCACATTTTCATGGGGGCAACCGACATATTCAGGTCTGCTGCTCATCCCACAAATACATGATGTGCCTTACAAATGTGGCACCATTTAAAAGGGAAATTAACAGGCTTTCCAACGGTATAAGATTTATTGCCAAGAAGCATAATTACAACAAAGAAATAATCTACCAAACACAAATTTCCTTAATTTTTGTGCTAAGTTTAGATAGATAGATAAAAAGACATTCAAATACTGGTTAACAAACTGGTGGTGGTGTCATAATGGTATGGGGTTTGTTTAGTTGGCAATCCCACATATAAAAAGGTTTCTGACAGGGCACACAGAGATCGTACACCTCAGAATACAACAAAAATTGTGGACCGCTGTAGAGGAAGTATGGTGTATGGCACAGAACATTTTCGTAAGCTTGTGGAGTCCATGTCCCGTGGGAGACCTACAAATTATTAGACTGACATACCAGTTTTTCTGGTACTTCAGTGTAATCAGAGTGAGTGTTATTTAATATCATGGCACTGTGGGAGCATGTTTTTCATATAACCTTTTAGTGCTTTATTGCACAGACCAAGTATCTGGCAAAAGTCTGTCTGATGTCTGCTCTAGATGGATAATGAGGGGAAAAACTGTGATAATAGTTTTGTTGTTCTTTAGAAAATTAGACTTATAAAAAGATACAAATAAAAAATCAATATAGTTCAGGACATAAAAACTGGATAGAAGATAGGAATAATCTTGAGCACTTCGTATAAGATATATTACTGCATTTAAAAGATTTATTACAAAGTAATAAATTACCTAACTGAGCTGCACTGGCTTTCAGTGTTTTAGGAAGTAAACAGCACAGATGAATGACGTCCAGAGCCTAGCTGTGGTCACATTAGAAGCTAAAGTGTTTGCAGCACCGACACAGAAAAGCCAGCTGTTTTTTATCTTGCAAAACTGAGTTAGCTAGTTACTGCACATGTGCATCGTCTGTGAAAATACCCCGTTGTGTGGCTGCGGTGTGTTTCTGTTGAGATGGTGATAAAAGAAGAGAGTAAGTGAGACTGGCATTCACGCAGACAGAAACGCCAGCTTTCTTGCTGGAAGATTATTTTGATGTGTTGTGTTTCATTTGGTGTTGTGTTTAAATAAAGATTACCTAGCAGTTTCTGTACCAGTAATTGGGGACTGTTATCTCGCACTGACGACTACGGTTATGACTACAACAACTTTACACACTTTACTTAGTACTATTTAGAATACGCTGTCATATTCAAATAAGCAGCAATGTCAAATGGCATATTAAAATAACAGACTCGCTGACATAGATCTTACTTCTGAACTGATTATGATCACAGATGAAGAAAAGATTTTAGAGATATCTATAAACAATCATTCACCCTCGAGTATAACATCTATTTGAATTCATTCATTTAGACAGAAGTGTGGATCGGCTGAATAAAAGACACTGACAGAAAGTCAGATAAACATGACACAGAAGCTCACCCGTGTGACTCCTGTATATAACACCAAGCTGCCATTGGTCTCTAATAGCAGCAAGGCATCTATGTCCTATGAAAACAAGAAAAAAATTACACATAGAAACAATAATTTAAGGCAGAAACCTGTAATAATATATCATAAAGTTTATATTTGCTTTTTTTTTTATTGTTGTTAACATCAGACGTTTTTATTAAAGTTGTCATTATCATTATGCTGAAATCTAATAAATAAAGAATTACAAAAAAATTACTGTATCTATTATATATCAGCTCTGTTATTTACTTCTGATCATTTCAACACTTTCATGTTTCATTTAGTCCCCATGTCCATACTTTGGGCTCACGTCCTTACCTCCAAAGGAGCAGCATCTTTGGCTGGGATGGAAGTAACTGACACAAATATGATTTGGGAAGTTTCATTGCTCTCAATAAACTTGACACATCTGGAATAACCACACAATACAGCTGTGTAAAAGCCATTACACAAAGTGAATGAAAAAACTGGAAATCTCATTTTCGATACAATTTAAAAATGAGACTGATATGTGGTAAGGAAGTGAGCGTACGCTCACCTGAGCTGCTGGTGGGATTCAACCAGGAAGCATAAGTATCTGTTCTCACACAGGTCAGACGTGATGAACACTTTGGAGGCCTGGCTGGTCTTCTCCCTAAGCAAACATATAAATTAGAAGAGAAAAAAGGATGATGGTAGTGATTTCATGTACATTTAAGTGCCAGAAAAACTGGTACAGTCTAATACTTAGTAGGACCCCTGGGAAATATATTCTGTTGGTAATGAACACCATACTGCAGAACAGTCCACAACTCGAGGTGTAGGGTTTCTGTTTCACAACATGTTGCATGGCATCCCAAATGTGTTCAATATCTTTGAGATCTGGTGACTTAGGTGGAAATGACAAAACCTTAAACTTAGATGAGTGTTTCTGTACACATAATTTAGCGTCTTTAGACGTGTGTTGCAGTGCACTGCCCTTTGGAAGAGGCTAAACTCATTACAATAAATGCAGAATACGAATAGGCGTAACTTGCCAAAAAAGAGGCACATAGTGTCCACCTGTTAGAGATTTTTACAGATGTACCACAGGTCCCTTTAAATGCCAGCTAAACAAACCCAACACCATTTTGGAGCCACCTCCAGCCTACATATTTCCCATAAGCTTGTTTGTACAAGATTTTCTGGCACTTCAGTGTGTATAAACGTGCAGGAATCAGAATTAATAGATGTGACAGAATAAGTAAGAGACAAAATAAAGGACAAAGCCAGGAGCAACCACATAGTAAATGGAAAGAGGATTACTGAATGAACGGGTGGGTTTGGTTTAGTTTAGTTTGTCCATAATTCTGCCTAATTTTGGCCATGGTATTATTTTCTCCTATAATGCTGCAGCTACCAACCCGAGAGGACATCACATGCTTCCTCCAAAGAAAGCGTAACATACTGAAGAAAAAAAAAAACACTCCTGCCCCTACAGAAACTCCTATGACTGGATTGTGTTGCAGTAATTAATACGGGAGAGACAATGTATGCTACACATCCCTCCATGACATCATGGCCAGTTTTGTTTTCTGGTCTCTCAGTCATGGATCAATGCTTTTCTCAGAAACCTCAACATACAGGCAATAATTTGCTTGACTAACATACAGACTCCCTATCATTTAAAGTAAGACAGATCACTGTATTGGGGAGAAGTGTGTACATCAATAATCACAGTTAGCACTCTCTATTATTATTTACATCAAGGCACATGGTCAGAGATTAAAATGACAGTTTTAACTTCTGAGTCGAGTTGAGCGCTGTGTAAGAATGTGGGCTGCGGTACAGGGATGAATAAAATCAGAAATGTACTGTTGTGTGAGACCATGGGTGACGGAAAGGGTCATGTAATGTGCGCAATTTGTACAGAGTTTATATAAAGTGGCTGATTTTGGTACAACAGAGAATCTTTGTTGTAATTTAGGGTGTACTCAAACTTAGCGTAGACGCCTAGTACAGTACCGAGCATGATTATATCCCTGTCCCACTCACCTGCACGGTATAGATTGCCTAGTGTTAGTGCACTCTTAGTAAATGTTTGAGTAACCAAGACAACAACTGAAGGTCTCTGCTCAATATATGGAACAGTCTAGCAATAATGCAAAGATGTAGGAATGTAGTAAATGAGCTAATATGAGAATAAAAATTATGTGATAAGTCAAAAATATTATACCAATATTACTGACAGGTTTAGGTTTTAACTGGGACTTCAGCATCTACAGAGAGGGCAGAAACTGCTAATCAGTGCCTTTGTGACTATAAAGGGAAGAGGCCATTTTATAGAAGAACAGAAAATTATTTGGTTAGGGGAATTCCTTACAACACTATCAAAATAGGAGCAGAAATTAAGAAAGTAAGCCGCCCTCTTTGCCATCATACCGTTGCAACCAGACAGCCTCAAGGGTTGTGACGAACCTGTAAGAACTAGTTGTCTCTGTCCACAGTTGCTCAATGCAGAGGTCAGGCAGGATGGGCTCCATCTCCGGCATCAGAGCTGTCTCATTCAGGGTACTGTTGGGGGACGCCAGCAGGCTGTGTCCACGGGCTGACTGTGAGTGGTACGACATGTTGAAGCGCTGCGCTCCCGTAAAAGATGGAGCTGCCATGCCGGGGGAGTAGGCTCGGCTAATAATGTACCACACACATCAAGGGGAAAAAAAGGCATGTCAGAAACACTGCTGCAACTAAAAACATGCCAGGTTTCTTTAAGCATTATGATGTCAAGAACACAACACACATTACATATATTAATTTTGGGGGGCCACCACCACCCAGTCAATTCTTACTGAAGATCTATAAAACTTTGTTAGTTGTAATAAATAGTTCAATTATCAACCAGTTCATCTTGTGTAGGAAAGACGTAAATTTATGATTATAGTAACTGAGAAAACACACAACCAAACAACAGCATAATAATAATAATAATAATAATAATAATAATAATAATTATTATTATTATTATTTTATTCGGGCTAGCCCGAATACCATTTTTGAGCCCCGGATATTCAGCACTTATATTAGGCGAATATTCAAAGGCTCGTTTTTTGTTTTTATTTTTTTGTTTGTTTGTTTCTTTACACAAACACATTAAAAATAAAAAAAAATAGCTTTAAGAATGAAAAATAATAAACTGCAGGGAATAGGTCTGTGTATCTTTTGGTCATTAAAATTTAACTTCTAAAACAAAAAAATTTAAAATTAAAAAACAAATGTTCTTTTTTTTATTTTCGGTTTAAAATTCAAATACAAGAAACAGAGAAATAAATAATTTTTTTTTTCCTTGCCAGAAATAACAAATACAAAATGTAAAAGCAAATCATATCTTTTCTTTCTTTACAAAATAAAAAAAATAAAACAATCACAATGAAACAAAAGGCTTCTTCTTTTAATTTTTCTGAAACCGGAAGTTTACGCTCACAAGGCCGTTGTCAAGGCAACTGGAGGCGTGTAAAAGCACTAGGCTGTCATGTAGTCTTTTTATCTGCAGTTGGTCTTCTTATTAACAGAGTTGTTTTGGTTAGTAGGATGGATTTGGAACCAGACTCTGAAGTCATTTTATACATGGCGAGCAGAGGACTATCTTCCACAGCAACATCTGTGACTATGTCTCATGACTATGGGGAAGAGGGAGGTGTCAGAAGATTATGCGCTGAAAATGGCCTGAAATGACTTCACAGTCTGCATCCAAAGCTGTCCTACTAACCAACAGCTCTGTTAATAATAAGGCCTTGTGAGCAAAAACTTCCAATTTAATAGTTCCAAAAGAAATCACTATTAAATTATTAGATTAATAAAGATTATAGAGAAGCTTAAACAAATGCTAAACAAACAAAAACATTACTCAATTTGAAATGCTTTCATATAGCTGAGGTTCTTGGCATGTTCCCTCTCATATACCCACATTAGCCTGAACTTAAGGGTGATGTTAAAGTGAGGTAGAGCAAAGGAATGGGAAAAAACGAACACCTACTCAACAAGCGAATAACCGAATACCCAAATATTTGGGTCCAGCCCTACTAAGTACAACATCTTTGTATTTGACTTTGTAGTATTGCAGAAAGCAAACCAGAGAAGTGGTTGTTTATGGATGCACATATTTTCCATGGATATTTTCCATGAATACTTTTTTTTGTGATTCATTGAAATGTTCATATTTCTAATTGGTCATAATATAATTTTTCATATATAAATGCATCTATACTAAAAGCATGTTGCTATCACATTTGTAATGTTTTTCACGTGTAATATTTAAGTGAGATTAGAGTATAATACTGATATGCAGGTCAACCCATAATCTGCAGGCCCTGCCGGCTGATCCGCAGGTTTGGAAGGCTTGGTACATAAATAGTACATAAATAACGTGATTTTGTACAGGACAGGTCAAAAAATTACTCAGCTACATTATAATTTTTTTAAACCATGCGCTAAATAAGAAAAAAGTATCTCTACATGAGGATATGGATGCTATCGCTATACAGACTAAGCATGGCAGTTTGTGATCAGGCATGGTGTGTTGATTAGCACATATTATTAGGAGATAGGTGCGGATGGGCTCTCAAAACGGGTCAGAGGGTGCAGGTATTAAAAAAACCCTGACTCATCCATGACTAGAGTGTAGGTTTTAGTCAGTATAAGGATGTCAGTATTTAGCTAAACTAAAGCAGACAATGTGTAATAAGTCAAGGGGGGGGGGGGGTGTGTGAGATGTATGTTGAGTGCACAGCATGTCTGACCTGAGAGCAGCCATGTTAGAGATACTGGGAGAGTGTGCACGGGAGTGCAGGGCAGGTGAGGCAGGCACACGGCTCTGGTTATGCAGGGCATGGCAGTGCAGGGGCGAGCCAGGGGAGTCCAGCCGGCTAACACTCCTTAGGTGGGCGCCAAGGAAAGAGGGCGCTGCTGTGGGGGTCTGAGTCGGCCCATCCTGACTGGGACACTTCAAAACTGTGGACTGCTCCTGTACGGTAAAACATCAGCTGTATTTTATTCACATTATGGCCATCTTTTATGTTTGCTTGATTGTTAACAGAGTCAGCGTATGTGTTTCGCTGCATCGGCAAAGCAAATATGTTGTCTAATGTGTGTTAGATTATCTAATGAATGACAAATTGCATTGTTCTCCTTTTAAATACCGAACCAAACACAAGCATTAAGAGAACATTAAAGCTGGATCACTGTTACCTCTGGGGTGACTTTGCGCAGAGCCCAAATAGTATGACTGCACTGCAGTGTGTCGTAGGTCATGATGATGGAGGGTTCACTACAGGAGAACACCACCCGAAGTGTGTTGTCAGATACGTACTGCAGCTGCTGCGTCTCAAACAACCCTGTCACAGACAGACAAATGGGTTAGCCCCTAGATAAACACTGCCTCCATATAAAGTCTTCTCCAAAAGGTTTTTTCATTTCCTGATCTGGACGTGTTAAACAATGTTGGCACCTTTGATGGCAGGTCACCCATTTTTTTAAAAAGAAAATATCAGAACACTGTTTAGCAGTGACTTTAGCTCATAAAAGAAGACACTGACTGCATCTCACCTGTAGACCTGCAGACAACAGGGGCTATTTCATCCAAAGGGTGGAGCATGCTGAAGAGGGTAGGAAGAGGCTCCCTGACCAGAAAAATACACAACACAAATTAAAATATATGCACACACAAACACTTTACCACACTTTAATTAACTAGAGAGATGGGCAGGGCTGCTAACAGCTAGCTGGTGAAAAGAAAAACTAGGAAATAAGTACCTTGAGGAGCTCAGTGGAAGATCTGATGTGATGTTTTTGCGCTCCAAAAGCAATCCATACTTAGTGGGCCACAAAACAGAGACCTAAATTCCACACATAATGGGCACGATCAGAAACTGTTAGCATGCACTTTATTTGAATGGTAACATTTGTACTCAATGAGTTATCATACAAATGCTTACAAAGATATTATTTGTATTAGCGACAGACTAGGTTTGATAAATAATAAATATATAATGTTTAATTAAATTATGAACACCAATATCTGCAATTTACTGTTAGGAAATCTCACCTGAGGGAATTAAAATGTGCAAAAGAGCACTTATAATAAACAGTGAGCACAAAATCCAATATAATACAATAGTAAAAAATATACATAGCACTAACCAACCATACAACAATACAAGAAACTACTGCACACTACAACAATACAAGAAACTAATGTAGCACACTACTGCACATACTATGTACATAGTTTGTATATTTCTGAATAATTTACATTTTATATTTTATTTTATATATTTTCTACTGCATGCTTAATTTGATCTTTGTTATTTGTCTATTTATACTTTTTATTCTTTTGACATCCAGTGTGGGCAGCAAAGTAGAAATTTCATAGTACAGGGAAACTAGTTTCCTTACTGTGCATATGACAATAAAGCTCTAAATCTTGAAGAAGGTCTACAGTGTTGTACTGTACTTTCAAAATGTTTTAAATGAATTTGTAATTCATTTAAAACATTTTGAAAGTACAGTACAACATAAAACATACAACATGTAACATATTTAAACACTGAGATAAATACATTCTGAAATTCCTTTGGCACAAAATGCTGATAGAGCACAAATTTGGCGATGACAACGTACACCTGAAACTATTTACCTGAAATGGCAGTGGGGAGATGAAGTCCTTCCCACTCACAGAGTGTACATTTACACATGTGCTTTGGACTATACACACACTCTGTTCAACTGTGTCCTTTTCTGTGGTTTAAAGATAGAGAACAAGTCAATTTTAGCACCATTAAAAAAGATCATAATTACAGAGAACATGTGCAGTCACTTTAACCAACACTGCAAAAGGGACTTACCATCTTTCCGGGAGTGAGGAACAGTAAAATTACACCACATGGCCTGAAAAAGGGTGTATAAAAAAAACAAGAAATAAGCTTTTCAGACAGATAGCATTTTACATAAGAAACATTAATACCTTTAACAACATCCTTTGCTATCTATTTGCCAGGAGAAACTATATAACATGTATTTGGATCGGTTTCACAACTCAACATGAACAAGTTTATATTTATTCATCAACAAAGCATAATGGCAGAAAGTCTTTGGTGGTTCTATAATGCCAGCTGTATTATATATAATATATATGTAATGTGTCTATATCACCTCTTCCTTTTTGCTATGTGCATGGATTGTTAAAGAAGTTTAAATTCTAAACCTTTATTAAAACATTATAACCGGCGCCACTTTAATGCTCGTCTTAAACAGGATTGGGGAAAATGGCTTGCCGCACACTGAGACTTCATTTTGTTAAGCTAATAAAGTTTATTTGGTTGAATGCAGTAGTAATCCATGTTTATAATAATCTGACCTTTTTATACAAACAGTTTGGGCAATATATGTATGCAATAATAGTGTGTAAGCACTGACATGATGCTTTGTGCACTGACTTCAGGAAAATAAAATGAAACCTTAAAAGAATAAGACTTTTTAAAGAGTTTTTTTTCCCATACCATCTTGGAGTCATCTGACTGCTGAAGTCACGATTTGCTAAAAGCTTATAAAGCATGCACGGGTGCCGTTTAAGGTATGGGTACAGAAAAATCCCCCAAATATTAGCTGTACCATGAGACACCTATTGGGTAGGCAAAGGCCATTCTCATGAGAATAGAAAACATCCAAGTTTGCCTACATTTTACAACACCAAGCGTCAAAATGTGTTATAGTTTAAGCAGACTTTTTGGCATTGTTCTAAAAGACACACCCATCAGCCATAAGATTAAAACCACAAAACTCTGACAGGTGAAGGGAATAACACTGATTATGCTACATAAGACCCAGAGAAGGATCTGTTGATAGCATCTTGTTGCCAGACATGACAGCACACTTTTGGGGGTCTTATGGAGTCCATATCTTGATGGCAGGCAGACAGTTTTAATGTGAAGGCTGGTTAGTTTTGTTGCAAATACAAGACAGCCACGTGCCATCATGTGGCATGAATACAGCCCAAGTCCCAGCTGCAGAGACCCATCCCCATAGCTAGATGCTGCCACCACATGCATGACAAAGCAAGATGGTGGCAGCATCTAGCTATGTGGATGCTTCTCTGCAGCTGGGACAGGGGCTCTATTCAAGAAAAATCATGGTTAGCTCTATTTTGGCACAAAACCTGCAGGCCTTAGACAGCTGAAAATAAAGAAATCATCCCCTTTCAGGACTTTCTAAATAGTCAGTGTATTAAGATGAGACGGTTTGTTATCATGCTAGAAATAAGCATTAGCAGATGGTAAATTGTGTCCATGAAGGAATGCAGATAGCTGACCGCAATACTCATATAGCCTATGGCATTCAAGAGATAACTGAGACTGACTGGTATTAACAGGCCCAAAGTGTTCCCAGAAATCCTAGACTGCATAGATTAATGATGCTGGTGCCAAATTCTTACTCTACCATCTGTGTGCCTCAGCCATATTCAACCAGGCTATATTTTTCAGGTCTTTTATTGTTTATTTATGGGTATATCACCCACCTCGAGTCACCTCATCTTGTGCATTTTGAGAAGCTTTCTGCTCACCATCATTGTACAGTAGGGGTGCAAAGTGTCTGGCGATTCGATTCCGTTTTTTGGGGGTCACGATTCAATTCAGAATCGATTTTCAATTCAGGAACGATTTTTCTATTCAAATGGTCTATGAATTTTGTTTAAATTATGTGATTCACAAAATGAAAAGACATTGTACACAAATAAAACATTTATTTAAAACAATACTTTTAGGTTCCTTACTGTATCAAATCATTTTATACCAAAAAAAAGGATTGTGCATAAAATTCTGTAACTTAAATGACTAGTATTAGGTTAGCTTAGCTGCCTGGCTTTTTCTTAAATAAAAAAATCTACCAATGAACAAATAATTTAAAATATATTAATACAAAGGTAAACATAGACCTCAGTCGACCACAGTGCATTAACCTTTAACTGAAAATAAAACACAGACTTTAAAGTTATAGTGCGCTAACTAGATTGTTGTATGGTTGCCTAGACAACCTTCTACAGTGGCCGAGTGGACATGTAATGTGATTTTTTTTTCAGCACTCATATTGTACAGAGTGGTTATGTAAGTTACTCTAGCCTGTTTATCAGCTCGAACCATTCTCCTTCAACCTCTCTCATCAACAAGGTGTTTCCATTCGCAGAACTACCGCTCACTAGATGTTTTTTTTCTTTATTGCACCAGTCTCTGTAAACCCTAGAGACCTATGTGTGTGAAAATCCCAGGAGATTAGCAGTGATAGAAATACTCAAACCAGCCCATCTGGCAACAACAAGCATGCCATTGCAAAAATCACAGAGATCACATATCTTCCTGTTATGATGGTTGATGTGAACTAAGCAGCTGGCCCGTGTCTGCATGATGCATTTTATCCATTGCACTGCTGCCATGTGATTGGCTGATAAGATAATTGCATGAACGAGTACATGTATAGGTAAATAGACTAGGTGGTTACATGCATGCTAATTTTCCCTACCCATACCATACTATTCTACTGATACCTGCTGAACTGGGCTGTCCACAGTGAAAGCCTTGTATACATAGGAAGCGTGATTCTTCGTCCCACGGCTCCAGATGACCATGTGCCCAGACACGTACAGCTCCTCTTCATACTCGGCTTCATCAGTCAACACAGCTAAGCCTTTCCTCAGCTGCCAGGACTCCTGCCAGACCAAGATCAATGTAAACAGTGGAAACGTCTGTCTGTACCGTACAAAACAAACTGCACAAATATCACACAAATGACATGCATAACCACCATATAAAATATTTAGTCCTTTTTAAATGTCAGACTCTACTCAAACTCTAAGGTGAATGAGGTGTGTGAGAGCAGAAATATCCATGCCTATCCATGCATATAAATGCAGATAGAGTGTCGTGTTGGTGAATAGTAACACCTACTTTCTCTCTCTCCTGGAGGCTGACCTCCTGCAAGGAGCCCACAAGTCCCGCTGCTCCGTCAGAGCACCAGAGCTCAGGGGCAGGCTGCAGCTGGCGTAGCTGGAGGTTCACGGCGCTTGGGTGGCGTTGGCAGTGCTCACGGCCGAACGGGACAAACGGCTGCAGTTCCCCAGCGGCTATCATCATGGCAGCTCTCTCTTCATGCACGTTCGACATGAGTCCCCAATATCAGCATTTTATTTCTGGGAGAAAGGGGGGGAGGGGGGGGGAGGGGGTCAGAGAGAGAGAGAGAGTAAATGTTCAAAACAGGGTTTATGTATGATAAAATCAAGTTAATTTTTCCTGTTAGCCCAAAGAATGGTTTGGTTGTTACAGTGTGTGATCTGACAAAAGCTTTGGGATTATATTAAAAACAGAAATGTTTCCACAATAAAACAATCAAATATAGCCCCCACACAAGTTGTGGTCAAGTGAGCTTAAGTCATCAAATACAATATGATCAACAACAGTCCCTCCAGCAAGCGCTTATAATAAGGTCGAAAAAAACGTTGTACAGACATAATAAGATGAATATAATACATACGGCAATATATATATATACACACATAGACTTATTATTGAAAGTGTGACTAGTGAACTACTCATTTAACCACTGTGGACCATACACACTTGCAAACAAACATTGGGGCCTTGACCACATGGTCAGCTCTATCCACAACATCCGAGGGGCAGTTGGGGGTTTGGTGCCTTGCTCAAGGGCATTTAAGTCTACTCCTGTTAGTTGCGTGGCACGAACTTGGGACATTCCGGTACCAAGGTGAGTTTCTTTAACCTCGAGTTTACAGCTGCCCCGTACACCTCGATATATTCAAATATATCCACAACAAACAAACAGCTTTACTCATAGTCATGACAGATATATCCATATATCCATCACAACTTCCCAGCATGCACCAGCAGTGAGCTGGATCTCCTCATAATGTAGTATAATGTGTGTTGGTCTACTTAGAAAACTACTACTTATATTATATTATATTATAGCAACTATTTATGACAATGTATCAATGTGTATAGGACCTCTATAAACTGTTTAATCCTGCTTTGTATAAAACATGTAGGTTAACTGTTAAACATTATGATAGACTCAGCAGCATCTCTGATGATGGACTGTGCTTGCACAGAGAGGAGTTGACCTGATAGTGTGTGTGTTTGTCATGAAGAACCAGCAGTTCTGCAAAAATGCATTTAAAAATAAACTTTATTACATTTATTAGCTTGGTGATAAAAGCCTCTTCTCCCAAATGACAGTACATTACACTGTAATGATATTTAGTAACGTACATGAACATGAGAGGCATGTAGCTGATTAGCTTACTAGCTAGCTACAAAACATAACTATAACTATTTATATATATATATATATATATATGTCACTTGTGTTGAGAAATACTCTGTCTCTAACTCCCTAACATTAATGATACACAGGCACCGTTAGCTAGACAAGCTAGCTTAGCGACGATTAGCAGGCAAGCTAGTCCTCAGTAACCAACCTGGTAATAAGGAATAGTCTGGCTCTTGTCTTGGAGTCCGGTTCTTTTCTTTTAATGGATATCACCACAGTGTACTAGCACTTACTGCTGAAATAAAACTAACTAAAATACAACGATAAGCAGAGGACGTTAAAGTGAAAACACTTTCAAATGAACGCGGACATCTTGGCAATCCCGTGAGTCTCTACACCGAGAGTAGCCAATCACAGCGGGGGAAGGCGGGCACGCGCGGAGGGAAGGCGGGCACGCGCGGGGGAAAGAGGGCACGCGCGGGAGAAAAAGGTGTGAGAGATCCGGTTCCGATCCGACACAGTACTTTATGTGTTCAGTACAAGTTTTGGTATAGACATTTATTTGATGAATTCTGCATTATTGAGTTAGTATAAAAACAAACAGTTCCAACTTACAGTTACTGACTGTTAATTAGTTAATCATGTGCATGTTAAAGCATAGAACAGAAACGTTTCTGGCTAATAAAAATTACTTTTATTAACCTACTACCCAGCACGCGCAGTTACACTGAGACAACGTTGTGACAACCAATTATTTTGATGTCCACATCGTTATCTGACTTGGTGTTTTCAACGTTGTCATAATGTTAAAATGTAATTTATTAAAGATTTAATATTTACCAGGACTGCTGGATCAGATGTGCTGCAGGAAATGGTAGATAATATTCAGTGGTGGATGAAGTACCCAAATCATGTAGTTGAGTAAAAGTACAGATACCCAAGGTAAAATATTACTCCAGTAAA
>JAOVVF010000039.1:7131625-7154426 GCA_028565595.1 Duopalatinus emarginatus | reverse complement strand
TTGCTGGTATCTCCTGGTGCCTCATCTGTAGCTGGTGTAGCTCATCAGAATCAGGACTCAGGGTTGCTGGTATCTCCTGGTGCCTCATCTGTAGCTGGTGTAGCTCATCAGAATCAGGACTCAGGGTTGCTGGTATCTCCTGGTGCCTCATCTGTAGCTGGTGTAGCTCATCAGAATCAGGACTCAGGGTTGCTGGTATCTCCTGGTGCCTCATCTGTAGCTGGTGTAGCTCATCAGAATCAGGACTCAGGGTTGCTGGTATCTTCAGGTGCCTCAGCCGTAGCAAGTGTAGCTCATCAGAATGGAAGATGAGAAGAGAAAACTGAGAGTTAAGTATGGATAGATTGTCACCTTGTAAAGGGGTATTCCTGCCTTGTACCCCACTGATTCCGGTTGGGCTCCGGATAAACCATGACCCTGATGGACTAAACGGATAAGATAATGACTGACTAACTGACTTTGGGCCTTTTAATACCACCACTTAAATGCCATAGACTATATGAGTACTGTTGTCGACCATCTGCATCTCTTCATGGCAACAATTTAATATGTTCTAATGGCTGTTTCCAGGATAATATTGCACTAAGTAATGTAATTTATGAACTTGACATGAGTTCATGATCTTTAGTGGCCTTTCAAATCACTTGTTTTGAATCCAATGTAATAGTTCTGAGATGTGGTAGAATAGGAAATACACAGACAGAAATTTTTCTAACATTATGTGAAATCCATGCCACAAAGAATTTAGGCTGTTCTGAGAGCAAAGGGAGGCCCCATATATTATTACTATAGTGTTCCTAATAAAGTGCTCGTATTGTATGCCTATGAAAACAAAATTAAAAACCAACATCAGCCGAATGACATGCAATACATTTACATTTGTTATACAGAGACTTGTTAACAATCACAGTGACTATGATTGAGAATCATTTCTGTATTTTTGCACTTTTTAAATATTATTTTAATTACATATAATTCTATAACTTTATGAGATATTTGTAAAAAGTTTTGTTAAGGGAATCAATTCATATCCTAAAGAACAGCGATAAGAGCCGTATTCACCGACTTTAAATCCATCATTGATCTCATTAACGTCAAATTGTGTTTTAAAACTGTACCCAATGTCCGTGCAGTAATGCTATTGGGCATGATGACCAGTGTGTCCCAAGAGAAATGCGCCACAGACCTTGTCCTTGATTAGAGTCCTAATGATGCTCTGAAAGCATAGTTGGACCTAATATCCTCCGTGTGGCCAGATATCCAGATGTGTGTTTACAGCATTAGTTAGGGTTGTGCTGAAGACGGGGCTTAATTGATATGTCACAGGGCTTTTGGGTGATATCAGTCATGATTCCTGTAAAGCCTGAAAGCAGGCTTCTAATGTATAATACAGAAAATGGTGAAATATGTGACATGCTAACCTTACACATACACAGAGGAATAGCACTGGATAGGGTTTCTAGTCTGGTTGCTCCAGGGATATAACTGTAACTTCTGGTAAATGCATAATAGTGTAAGTTTCCCATTTCTGAATGTGCCTGACCTCAACCTCACTGAACACTTTTGGGATAAACTGGAATAGACACTGAAGAGTTACGTCTAGTTCAAAAAGCACAAATTGAAGCAATGCTCAGGTGTGTTTTAGGACTTTGGTGAAAGAATTTGAAACCTATAAAATAAGTTATTCAGTTATCAATCAATTTTAATATCAGTTCATATTATTGTTACTTGATCATATTAATCAATTAACAATCATTCAATTTAGAGTTACTAATTCATTAGACTGGTATGGTTTTGCAAGGTGGGAGGAAACCAGACAGCCCAGAAGAAACCCACATAATGGGGACATGTAACACTCCTGGAGCTGGCATTTAGTGTAAATGTTGGGTCTAAAGCAGACAGTAACTGAGAAGAAGACAGATAAAAAGAATGAGCAACCTCTAAACATATGGGAAAGATGATAACATTTAGTTCTGCAATAGCAGTGAAAGTGGACTGTTTGCCTACTGTGCTTGCACATAGAGGAATGTGACCTCCACATTTAACCCACCCATGCAGTGAAACACACACACACATACACACACACACCAGTGAACACTAGGGGGCAGTGTACACACTTGCCTAGAGTGGGGGGAAGCCCCAAACCACAGCACCCGGGGAGCAGTTGGGGGAGTTGGGTACCTTGCTCAAGGGCACCTCAGACGTGTCTTGCCCTGGGCGGACATCAAAAGCCGGTTCCCTAACCACTAGGCCACGGCTGCCCCAAGTGAATAGTTTGAATGGATGGATGGATGGATGGATGGACGGATGAATGGATGAATAGGGTTATCCTAAAGCTTGTTCCTAATCCACTGTATACAAACTGTTATTTTTAGCCATTTTACCCATTATCTATTTTATTCTCTGCTTGAAATCTCCTTAGCCTTTAACATATTGATGCACTGTAACAGTTCAGTGCCAAAAACAGTTCGGCTTTAAGTATTTATTTATATAACACTTGCATAAAACAATTACGGTTCATCTCTAGCACTTAATGAGTTTGCGTCAATGTCAGAACAGTCACCACTCTGACCAGCTCTTCTATCTGTTGTGCTTTAAGCTCTTCTATCTGTGTGATTTATGAAAGTCGGTTCTATTCTTTACCTTCCTCATTAATCACTCTATAGAGAACTGGCCTGGCTGTGGAAGAGAGCAGAGCAGATGAAATCATTTGGGATGCTGTTAAGGTCACTAGCTGAGTAGTGAGTGTTTCTGCCGAGAACTGCGTAAAACTGACTCATCCTGGGGGCATGCTCACTGCTAGATGCTTCAGCGAGCACTTTACTCAGAACCAATTTCTATCTCAGCCAATTTGTCAACATATTCCACCCCATAGACCACGAGCTCCATAATGCATAGCTCTCTGGCATTTAGCAATTAACCATGCGATATAATGCAATAACAAATCTAGCCTTCCTACAGGTGTATTAACATGCAAACACACGGATCTGTTGCATGTTTACAACTATAATAATAATGATAAATATTGACACATAAAAATGCATTTGGATTCTGCTTTTAACCTGTGACACTTTTTATCAATGTTGTAAAAAAAACAAAACAGAAAGCCATCATCTCCTGTGGATGTAAGATTTTCTGTAGGTCAGATCCATAACAAACTCTGGTTTAACTCATCCTAACAGTGGAATAAATATGTTTCCCCACAGTTTGGCCCCTAATGTATTTAATGTCTTGAGTGATCCTGTTAGCACTGTGATTGAGGACTGCATTGCAGCAGTCTGGTGTGAGCAAGCCAGCCCAGAAGCACCCTAGAGCCTCGTTAAATGGCTGCAACTTCACAGACTTCCATATCATCACAATGCTCTGAAAACAGAAGAAAGTATGAAACTAATCTATGTGATGCCCAATTATTTACAATTACTCTATAAAGTATTTATTTAAAGATCGATAGCTAAATTGTACAGAGGATTATTGTAACTTAAACAGAAAAAAGCCCTGTTACAACTGTACACTGTTTTAGAAACATGTGACATGAAAACATATTGACATGATATAGTGACATTAGATCTTGCTCTAAGTTCAGTGATTGTGTCAGATATTCCGTGTCTGGAGTTCAAATTGTACACCTATAAAAATATCGGGATGGAACTCGGACCAGTTTAGCTACAATAGTCCTAAAGCATTCACAAGTATAGATATGTAATAAAGAGGTAAACCCCCACAACTCCCTTCAGCTATATCAGATTCCAATCTTCTGGGAAGGCCTTTTACAAGATTTTGGAATGTCTCTGGAAATGTTTGCCTATTTACATAGAACGGCATTAATGAAGTAAGACACTGATGGTGGATGTTAGAGCATGGCTCACAATTTCCATCCTAGTTCATTCCAAAGGTGTTTACTGGGGATCGGGTCTGGGCTCTGTGTGGGCCAGTCAAATTCTTCCACACACCCAACTGTGCCTTTATGAACCGTGCTTTGTGCAGTGGGGTTCAGTCATGCTGGAACAGAAAAGAGATTTCCCCAAACTGTTCCTACAAAGTTGGAAATATACAATTGTCTAAAATGTCTTGGTATGTTAAAGAATTGAGATTTTCCTTTTCCTTTAAGGGGCCTAGATCAACCCCTGAAAAACAACCCCACAGTGTTATCCCTCTTTCACCAAACTTTACAACTGGCACAATTAATTTAGGCAGGTAATGTTCTCCTGACTTGTCTATCAGACTGACAGATAGAAAAACATGAGAATATGTTTCAGAACATGTTTCCTCTCCTCCAGTGGTGGTGTGATTTACACCGCTCCATCTGACTCTTGGAATAGTGTTTGGTGATATTGTATCAAGGCTTGTATGCAGCTGCTCAGGCATGGAAATCCATGCCATGAAGCTGTGGCACAGGGTTTTGGTGCTGATGTTAATTCCAGAGGAGCTTTGGTACTGGGAAATTTTATGCACTATCTGCCTTGGGACTTGGCAACCCAACTTTGTAACGTAACATAGTCTGCCAATTCATGGCTGAGTTGGTGTGGTTTCTAAACACTTCCAAGTCAACCCATTCTTTCACAAAAGACAGATGGTTAGGTGCTTGATTGTATACACCTGTGCCAATGGGACTGAATGAAACACCTGAACTAAATGGTTAAGACGGGTGTCCCAATACTTTTGTCCATAATGTATGAGTGTAATCCTGTACAGCATGAAAAGGTAAGGAAATATAATGTTTAGTTTCTTTTGCAATATGATAGTAAAAATGAATAAATAAACACTTTTTATGTTCATTGAAAGTTACAATTTATGTAATTCAATTTATTTATTGTAAACAAATAATTTATTTGTATAGACCTGTTACAAACAATGTCACAAAGCGGCTTCTGTGTGACAACAGATCATGGGATTACACTGATCATGCCACTTCACACATTGGGAGTATTGGGGGAGCTTTTGGACCAACCATCTTTTGAGCAAAATTTTTGACACCCAACATTTTACCGACCACCTGTACCGTAGCAACACCTTAGCTACCACGTAGTAACCAACACCTATACCAACACCTTAGCAAACTAAACTGTATTTAGGTTAACTGTAAAGATTACATTTTGCTAGGTTAATTGTACATTTTTGTCAAAAATAACACAGTAAAATTTTAAATTCTATGTAATTCAATTGTAATTGTATTAATTGTAAACTAATAATTTATTTATGTAGACCTTTTACAAACATTGTCACAAAGCAGCTTCCTAAATGGATTGTAATGACCAACACAATGTCAATAGTGTTACCACCAACCCTGTTAGTAAGTATGAGGTTAATTTGGTAGAAATTTTCTAAATGTATTAATAATTGTTTTAGATATACACATTTGTATGTTACTTCTTCTTTGACCTTCAGAAACTTGACAAAGCTTAGCTTTTACAACGTGCTCAATGAGTTGCTTGGGAATGGCGTATCATGCAGAAATGATTGTGTTTCACAGTTACTGCAAAATGGACAGCCACATAATCTTACTCCAAACAGCATTTTCCACCTCAGAGACAAAGAGTGTGAAGGCCCTGAGGCATAAAAACTCACTGTCATGTTCAAGGAACCATTTAGTAATTATATGTGTCTCATGACATTCTGTATTATGTCAGTTTAAATCTGGTTAATCTGCAGTAATGAAGGAAACAAGTTGGTCAGCAATGATGGTCTGACACACTGTACTGGCAGACTTGGGGGTGGGGGGTGGTCATGCTGGGCAACTGCCCCCTTATTCCCCCATGGTTGAAAAAACGTTGCTAAAGTAAAATGAGACTAGGTGCCCTGTTGACTTAATAACTGAGTGCCCTGTTGGTTGCCGTTTCTTGCAATAAATTATGATGATGTGCCCTCTAGAGCAAGAAAATTCAATAATGTGTATTTAATGGGATAAATTTGACATCCTCTTAAAAATGACAAAAAAACTCTCAGATGCCCTTCCAATTAAGAAAACATGATGCAGTGCCCTTGTAACACCCCGCCTATTAATTTTGATTTAATCTCGTATATTATTAGCTACTTTATCTTCTTTTTATGCTTTATGAACCGATATATCATTCAATTTTTGTATGATAACCGTTCCTTTTTTAGAAACGTAGAAATGAACAGCAGTATTGGGGGAGCCTTTGGAGCCCAAAGGTCCAATTTTTTGAGGAAAATTTTTGGCACCCCACATTTTACCAAACACCTGTACCACAGAAACACCTTCTACCCCCCATTTTACCATGTTTCATGCTAAAACACCTGCCTATAAAGAATTGTTTTAGATAAATTTACACAAATTGCCATGGGAAATTTAGTAACTTTTAGTTTGATGTGAATTGCTTTTTTTAATCAATGTAAAAGTGGGGTTAGGATTAAGCTAACTTACCCTATGATTTCTTTGAGAGATTGGGTCCAAAGCTGCAACAGTGATGGAGGAAAGAAAGATAAAGGAATGACTTCTGACAGCTAGTTATGCACTGCCTTATCTAATGTCCAGACATTATTTACTGACAATCTGGTGCTTATGTATCAGTAACATAGTCATTTTGGAGTGACAAACATTTTATTTTATTGCAGGATGTTAAGGGGGATTCATTCCAATCAAGTCAAAGGGCTAATGGTAATGCTGTGAGGCATATATTTTTATTTACAGTGCCAGAGAAAGTTAATCACACTGCAAATAAAAATGATCTGCAAATTCACAACACATCCAGCAAAATGCATGAACTGACATCAGGATTCTGTTTCTGTATCATAAACCCATGGTAAAACCATGGTAGTCATAGTTATTATCGTATGTGGTGTCATTTTGATGAATGTGTTTTGTGATTTTGCAGCTCATTTTTAATTTGCACTTCACTGGGCTTTTTTGGCAAATATATGTGGTGCAATTATATCATATAGTGCATAGTCCGTACAAATAATTATAATAAAAATATTGGCTGAACCTTAGATAAAGACATCATGGCGTATCATAGGTTTTGGTGCTAGTGGGGCCCTATGTCGTGCACTAGGTGCCCTTTTAATTTTTTCACCCCTGCCCTTTAGACAGTCCACCCCTGTCCATCACTGGTTGTTGGATAAACCCCAGTATGTGCCATAGGCATAGGAACATTTCCAGACAAGCATGGAAACAGAGAGCGGGTCATCTGGCAGGTCAACCAAAGAAAACAACAGCAACTGATGACAGACACACTGGGAAAGCTGTGAAAAAAAACACCATGTCTGTGACATCATAAACAACCTTCAGACGGCAGGGGTGAAGGTATCCCAGTACACTACTCGAAGAAGATTTCAAGAGCAGAAACACAGAAGCCATACCACATGACGTAAACCACTTGATGTATTAAGAGTGACATGTAACCATTCAGAATGGCTAAGTCAATAACCAGACCCTGAATCGTACTGAAGATCATTTCACCTTCTCAGAATAATACCACTCCTTCCCTTGAATAGCCCCACATAGAGCTTTAGAGATACCTTTGCCAAGGGGTGCCTTAACTGCAAAGTCAGGAAAAACTTCTATGTACTTTGTTTACTTTGTGTCTGACTGTTTTTACAACCTGGATCAATACAGCATTAGTTATCACAGGGAAAAAGTGAGGAAAAAAAAAATACTATTTCACAATTACTTTCAACATTTGTGTACTTTAAAAGTTAGTAATTCCCTTCATGTACAGTAAGTCCAAATACACTTCTCTAGTGGAGGAGTATAAATTCAAAGTAATTAAAATTAAAATATTCTCATACTCAATGTAGTTAAATTTATAAATAACATGGCTACTGGCAAATTTCCATATGGCTATTGAGCATATGGAAAGTCCTGTATTAGACCTGGGGAAAAGACACCTGTAGCATTTGATCCATATGACATTTAGATTTAAAAAAAAGCTGGATTAACTAATGGGGAAAAGTGGTATAATATATCTCCTTTAAAATAAACCAAATGGCCAAGGCACATGTAAAAAAAACCAAATAAACAAAAAAACTGAGAGCAGGAAAAAGTTTTATTTTATGTGAAAACAGACTAAAGCTGGATAAATTCAGATGAATTAGGCTCAGTTACATTGACAATAAGAGAATAAGAGAACTAATGAACAGTTTGTGGTTTATGTACTAAGTTGCAGGTGGGAGTGCTTAAAATTTAGACCTTAAACAGGCATATAGATAGATAGATAGATAGATAGATAGATAGATAGATAGATAGATAGATAGATAGATAGATAGATAGATAGATAGATTAGATGGAAATCTGAATTCTCTTGCACCATTGTTTCAGCTGAACAGAATGTAGAATAAATTTGAAGGTAGAAAGAAGAGGTAAAAAGTAGGTTTATTTTAATAAATGTGGTTAAATGCTTATTAGACACTTATTTTTAAATGCTGAAAAGATCATATAACATAACTCCTGCTACTGTAAGTAATTGCTTAAAGTCTATTAACTTTCTAAGAGGCCACATTTCACCCAGGCATCCTTTGTTTTGTTGCCCTGTGTGCAACTGCTGATTTTATGTACCACAATAAAAATATTGTTCACAATAAAATGAGCCGTTTGAGATAAAGTATTAGATGCTTGTGTAGGCCATATGTTCACATATGAAGTCTCTGGAGATGACCACAGCAATGTAACATAATAAAAGAAATGAAATGTACAATATTTCAAAAGTCTCCCAACAGATACTCAGTGAAGAATATTTCTAATATTCTCTGATTAAACCCAATAGATGTCTCTCCAAAAATATGTGAGTCTTAAAACATCGTCTGAACATATGTATGCCTGTCTTTTGAAATTTTTCTTTATTTTATTATTTTTCTACATTTTCCTACATTTTATTATTACATAATGTTGAATACAGACATACAGTACTATGCTAAACTAAAGCATTGAAGTTCGTAGAATAATGTGAAATGCTAGCTCTAAAGTGATCCAGCATAATAACAAATCAATTGTTTTTTAGTAAAGGATATTGATGTATTACCTATATATACAGCAGGTTTTAAGAACAAGTTAGAACATCATTAGGATCTCTATAATAACAAACTACTGAACAACCAGAGTCTGGTCTGATAAACTGCAAACTATTTCAGTGACACACACACACACACACACACACACACACACACACACACACACACACACACATACACAATCTTAACTATACAAAACAATACAATCTGTATACACAAAGGAAAGAGCTCTCATTTCTACCAAAAATGGACAATATTGCTGCTATAACACATTGTTTTTGTTTAAAACTCACAAAAAATGGATAATACTGCTGCTAATAATAGAATGTCTATTTTTACAAGAAATGGACATAACTGCACCTTACTGCTCCCACTACCAGTGGGCTACCTGCACTACCCCCTCCCTATATTCAATGTTAATGTCTATTGTATTTAGTGTACTTTGTCTAGTGTATTTATTGTATATTGTCTTGTGTATTTATTGTATATTGTCTTGTGTATTTATTGTTAATCGTCTTACGTCATTGCACATGCTTTAGCACTCGTGCACTTTATGTTGTACTGTGTTGTTTACTGTTCTATGTAGCACCTTGGTCCTGGAGGAACGTTGTTTCGTTTCGTGTGTACTGTACAACACTGTATATGGCTGAAATGACAATAAAACTACTTGACTTGACTTGACTTGACTTGACTTGACTTGACTTGAAAAACTGCATCTGGTAAAGCCACCGACATTGTGGACAACCCCTCCCACTCATCTCATGGACTCTTCACCTTCCCGCCATATATATATGTGGTTTCTTGGGTTCTTTAAGTGTTCATTGGATAATTGGATAAACATTCTTAGTTTCCAAAAAATGGTTCTTTTTGGATGATATGCACACACTCTGTTGTAGGATTTACATACCACATAACCTTTCCCTTCCTTCATTCTTAGTAAGCCAATATATCACATGCACACACATGCCTAATATAATTAATCATACTAATCATGACATTAAAAAACGTCATTCTGTGCAAAGCAAAGCTTTCATTTCAGCCCAGAACCGGTGACCGGCACATCAGTCTGGTGGGACTTCTCAGATGACGTAGCAGCCCACATCTGATCTGATTGTGTTTCTCATCTCAGGAAAAAACATTTCAGGCATATAAAACGAGGCGAGGTGGGTGAGGCCATTCAAAGAGACACCAGTCGGGGAGGAAAGACATCAGGAGTCTTTTACTACTCTGAGATAAGACATCACCTGTTTCAGCACCACGGTCAGCGCTCCACCAGGGGCCACAAGCTCATCCAGAATAACCTGAGCACATGTAAGGACTCCTTATCAGCACATACTATCAGCTTTTATTTAGAGATGTGTGTTTAAATGCTTTATATTACTTTTTACTGATTACTTACCTTGTAGAGATTACTTTACCTTATTTTTAAATATATTTTAAATGTATAAATCTGCAATGTCCATTGTATTTTTTTTATTAATGATATATGCTGTGTCTACCCTATGTATAGGCACTGTCTTTGCTTTTTAATAATAAATTGAAAGGCTTTAAAAAACTTTTCCTATAGACACACCGTACCTAGATGCTGCCACTTACCATCCGATTTCACGCATGCATCTGACAGATCCAGAGGAAATCCATGTTCCGGAGACAGAGTATAAGCATGTACCTCTTCTGTGCAGGTTTAAGGCGATGTTACATAGGAGTGCCTCTCAGCTGCTGTTCCTCATAGCGATCTGCGGCGTCTTTTACACGCGGACTCTCAGCTTGCCGCTGGCTACTACACGGTAAGAAAACACCTACAAGAGTGTCTTTTAACAAGACTTTTTTATTTCTTTCTGAAACTTTCTGTTTAAGCGGTCTGTGCGCTCCTTTACGGCACAGTCTTGGCGATGCGTAACGCGCAACGCGTAATGCGTAATAAGTAAATGAAAACGGATTATTGTGAGCTTTTGCTACAAATATTATTACTTTATTATTAAACTTTTGCTTGGGGAAAAAACAACAGGTCGCAATTTCCTTTGTTTTTCACATGCATAGCCTCGTCTATTATACTATATATATATATATATATATATATATATATATATATATGATATGATCCTAACAATGTGATATAAGTTACCTTTTTTAATGTCTCATATTCTTTGCAATTCTTTTTATCCCAACTAATGTTATAATGTTATAATCCCGTAACGCACAGCACTTTGGGTTTTTTTTCCTGAAGCAAAATAACCTCTGGAAATAGACTATGTTAACAGGTTAAACTCTTTCATACAGAGCCACACGACACGCAGACGGTCTGTTCACCAGCGGCTACAGCAAACTGCTGGGCCAACTGTCAGCCAGACGCTACCTGGAGTCACTGATCGGCAAACGTGTCAGGTATACGCACTAAGACCAGCTTCCTATACAGAATAGTACACAGCAAAACACAGCAGTTTTCATTCAACACTCTGAGCGTTCATATGTGACGCATATAAACACTGTAAATGTGTTGATTCAACGCTCCTGTGGTGTTGATTCAATACTGATGATTTTACTGGGTGGACTGATGAAAAGTAGGTGTAGTGGTGCAGTCCTGCTAAATGTTTTATGCTAGTTTGTGGTTTGGGTCTCAGTTCTTTTTTCATTTATTAGAAAATGTTTTACGCATAAAATGTTAAAAAAAAAACAAAAAACTACTTTTTCATCTTTGGCTATCAACCTTTATGCTTTCACCCAATAACACATTACATTATACATACACATTACATTATATATAATAAATAATACACTTTAAGAAAATTTTGACTTGATGGTATTTGTGTGTTTATTCTACATTCTCAGTAGCATCTAGATCATCTAGATCCTAAAAGTACTGGTTTAATTTGGAGCAATGTCTGCGGATGTACTATATCTCAACAGATTTTGTACATCACAAATAATTTGATAATAACCTGTTGTTGCTGTTGTTTTTTTAAAGAGAATTCAACAGGCTGCACCAGGGCTGTTGGACAATCTGTATTTTGCCACTCTGTAATAGTAAAACTCTAAATTAGAGTCTTTATCTGATAAGGAAAATGAGTGACATTGTTCAACTGGATAACATATATATTCAGTTAGATATACTGGGCATGTATAATCCAATTTAGTGGTTCTTGAAGGGGTCAGGGACATTTTGTTATGGTCATCATAACCTACCATTATTAAAGTTTATTATATTTATTATTTAGTATTATATTTATTATTGAGTTTTAATATGTGTACAATTATTTGAATTGGATTGAATGGGATGAGTTTAATCCAAACTTTATATCTCAGTGTCTTAGAGCAAGCATAAGGTAAACTGAGTGTAATGTTTCTGTCAATGGAAAAATCCAGAACAAAAGAGATTA
The DNA here is from genome assembly GCA_028565595.1 of Duopalatinus emarginatus. Classification (NCBI taxonomy): domain Eukaryota; kingdom Metazoa; phylum Chordata; class Actinopteri; order Siluriformes; family Pimelodidae; genus Duopalatinus; species Duopalatinus emarginatus. Next base: position 7,142,085 of record JAOVVF010000039.1, on the reverse strand, counting down.
GTAATAGTGACAGATTGTTTATTTAAAAGAGAATTACATTTATTTGAGAGAAGAGAGGTTATGTACTCCTGGGACAGACTTAGCAAAATAACCAGCTCCTATTTCAGTTTTATTAGCATTTAGGTCGACTGTGTATGATTACCTTACTGAAATTCAGTGTGTCACTCCCCTTCAGTGATGATCTGGTGGAAGGACAGATGCCAGTGAAGCGACACTCTGATGCGATCTTCACAGACAACTACAGTCGCTTTCGCAAGCAAATGGCTGTGAAAAAGTACCTGAACTCTGTCTTAACAGGAAAGAGGAGGTATGTTTATCAAAGATCTAGCCCTCTGACTACATTTGTTGTTATATAATTTTAGTTAGTTAGTATAGTAGTTTAGTTAGTATGTATATCATTATTATTGAGTGGCATGGTTTCAAATGTTGTACTCTCACTATAATATATGATTGCACTATACAGGATGATTATACACTGATACTCTCTCTCTATACCTTTAGCCTTGAAGACCCAGGCAGCGAGCAGGAGGATTCCACTGGAGGAGAAACCTCTTACCGGGAGAGCTATGATGATATAAGTGTAGATGAGCTTCTAAATCATATACCAATGGTAAGTAATTAAAGATAAATAATGCTCAATAATAGCCCATATCATTTAAGTAGCACTTTTAGGTTTTTTTTCTGGCCAAGGTTAAATTAGAAATGCTATACATTTTATTCTATACATCTCGACTCAATGGAGAAGCTTAGCCAGATTGCCTCCTTTAACCCAGTTTAACCCTTGTTTATACTTGTATTTACAATTTGTGTTTTCTATACAGCATTTTATACCATTATCATCCTTTTACTGTTTTTTTTTCTAAACATGACTATGTAAGAGTGCCAAGGATTTTTAGATAATCTCTGCATAAATCATGTGGTTGTGAGTGTATGTGTCAGTTATCAGTTATGCCCCAGTTCTCTCCATCTTCGTACTTATTACTGTCTATTTCCTTGCTGTTGTTTTTCTTTGTATTAGATGATTTGTGTATTCGTTATGTACATTCAATAATGATCAATTGATTACTTTTCATTTCTAACTCTTCCCTTCCTCTATCTTTCTCTCTCTCTCTCCTTTAGCCACTCTGAAGACCACTTGATGAGAAAACATGATTATCACTGACTGTAATAGACATTCCATATACAGAGTATAGTAAAGGATAGCAGCATTTAATTTTGAAACAATGTTTCTCAACATTAAAAAACATCAAATGTAGTTACCTATCACGTAAATGTTTACACTGTATATAACAATTATACTTTAAGAGATGTTGGCCTGAAGGTGTGTTTGCGTGTGTAGTGAGTTTTGACACCAGAAACAGACACATACCTTTTATGTTCTGTGTAATTAGTAGATTAATGAATAAACAAATTAAAAGCAGTTGTAGTCTACCACAAGTGGAGCATCAACTAGATCCCTGGCAGTATTGTATTTGGACGGAACAATGAGTGCTTATGTAACATGGTCCTGATCTCAATAGATTTTGTAAATCAGAATAATTTTATAAGAATCTGTTGCTGTTGCTTCTCTGTTGGTTCTCAAGATAAGGGAATTTAAGGGGCTGGGTGGGATTGGGGTACTGGAGAATCTTTATTTTTGCCATTCAACGATAATAAAACTTTGAAGAGCCATTCAAATCTATTGTGTATTGTCAGTCAACTTGGTTATGACTCACTGGATTTTAGTATGTTAGTTTGCCTAAAGAATAACCCAACTACCTCATGCCTACACTATCGCTTATAAAACATGTTAGTAAATCACGTCTATCATCACCAGACTGGCTTCAATGTGAGCGTAATAGATAAATTCACATTACTTGCCAATTAAAATGAATAGACAAGTCTAATAGAAAACATACATACATGAAAAAAATATACACACAGGTGATGAAGTACAGCTAAAAGCTCTGTTACGCATTTTGCTCCCATTTTTCAAAACAACCTGTCCACCCAGAGGGAAGAATAAGTGCAAATCAATATAAAATTATTCCAACTGATCTTCTATGATGAAATAATCCTATTCTAATGGGAGTGGTTTGTACCAATTTGGCAACAAACACAGCATGTGGTGCACTGAATATTTGATCTGGACTTAGCAGATTGTAGCGCAGTTGAATACTTATTGGAGATTTGAGACCAGTGTGTTAGACAAAGCTCACTGCCACCATCATCAACACACCAACTGAAAAAATACACTGTGAAAGAATGGTGCTGACCTCTCCATTACAGGCCCAAAGAGCTATTGCAAAGTACAGGGAAGCGGTTCTGAGCATCGTACTAAAACATGAAGAAAATGACAAGCAACATTGTTCAGCTACATTTAGTTCAGTTTAAATTAATCAGGGTACCACACTGGTCACTTAACCAGCTCACAGCACCAGAGTCTGATCCTGTGTTCAGGTTACTGTCTGCATGTTTTTCCTATACATGCGTGGGCTTCCTCTCAATAAGCCAGTGTCCTCCCACCTCCCAAAAACATGTTAGGAGGCTGAATAGTGACTGTAAAATTGCCTCTAGGTGCAAACATTTGTGTTTGTGTGTGTGTGTGTGTGTCGTGACCTGGCATCCCATCCATAGTGCATTCCAGCCTTGCACTCTTAAGGCTCCACATCTACCATAACCCTTACCAGGATCTTACCAGGATTAGTCACTGGGGGATAAATAAATGAATAATAATTTCAGCTCCTTGTTCCTTGTCCTTTAATCCTCATTGTTGCAGCTGAATCGTTCTCTAATGGTTTGATACTTCTAGACAGAAATGTGCTAATTTGACATGACTGGTGAGTCATTATGTTTGCAGTGTCATGTGTAGCCTTGGAAAACTGAATCATAAATGTCAGAGGCTGCAGAATGCCAGACGAAACTTTCATATAGTATAGAAAAAAAACCAAGCAGACTCTAAAATTAGAAATAGTGTCTGAATATCTGTCATGTTAAATTAATGCTCATTTTGTCATTGACCGGAAAAGTAGCTTTAATTTCTTCTGCTGTTCGACATAGACATATGTGGAGGAGATTACAATGGGAGATTTGGTAAAAAGATCTATGTTCAAAATAATAGCCAGGATTTACGTATTTTTATTATATTGGTCGATCTGATCAGAGAGACATTAGACCAAGCAACAGGTACCAGAATATCTATGTTCAGTTATGAGGCAAATCTGTTCGATAGGTTGGAGAAACTAAAAATCTTAAATATCAGGCCAAGTATAACAAAATATTACAAAAATAATAAAAAGGTTTTAGCTGTTGAAAGTCATATAATTATTCAGTAATGATCATCATTCAACAGCTGGAAGTTTATTTCTTATTCGTCTGACTAACACCACATTCATTTCTAATGAATTAATCTGTTAAATATTGGTGAGTAAATAAACACTCTCAGTATCATGCCTCTTAAGCCTTCACAGATTATGTGTCATAATAATAGCATACTTCATAATGTTTCCTACCGGTCACTGTGCTGCTGTTAAATCAGAACTGAAAAGATGTTCTGAAAGTGAAAATCGTTCTAAAATCTTGACTTTATAGCTGATCTATGTTCAAATTGGGCGTTGCCACACCTAAAACATTTATAAGATAATGAGACACTTGGCCACACGTTCGTAACATTTACCAGTGCTAGCTCTAATGGTAGCGATATCAGTGCTATCTTTAATGCTATTATTATGCATCTCAAACACACTGTGTCACTTTTTACATAGAAATGTCAGCTGTATTGCTAATATTGCTAGTTATATCAATATTGTGTAAAGTGACAGATGGTAGGAGCTAAGAGTTGTCCAGGGAGATCACAAGAGCTTGCCTTCTCCAGGACTTTAAAGCACCTCCGTTTTTACTGGGATTTATTTTCAGCTGATTAACTGCCATCCTTGACAAGATGTCTGCCAGAAACACGAGGGAGGAAAGGAGAAGAAGTGTCATCAGCCAAGTTCGCCAAATAAGTCGGTACAGAAGAAGAACAGAAGAGTGTCCAGCACTGAACCTTGTGCTGCACCAGTGGAGAGTCCCAGTGTATGGTCCGAGGGGTGGGTTATATGAGGTAGCAAGTGACACATGAGACACATGCGCAAAAAAAGCATGAGCAAAACTTTTTTAGAGTGGTCAGATAAATTAAAACATTTCAACTCAAACAGTTTTTGCAGTAAAATTAAACATTTTATGTTTAATATTATGCACAGCATTTCAATAAGATAATGCTCTAGGTGCTTAAGGTACCCTAAAGCTAGCTTGCTGACAAAATGGGGGGGTTTCCAGTCATATTTGCAAAAAGCCGGTGTGGCTGCAGGTTTGTACCAAAGCAGGAATCAATGTTCATTTCTGTGACCACTTTGTCCTGGTCTAGTGCATCTAAAGTCTATCCCAAGAACACTGAATGTGAGGTGTGATTACACCCTGGATAAAATGGCAGTCCATTGCTGGGCATCATACTGTACCCAATCAACCTACTGTTTTTGCTTTTGTATTTTTGTTTTTTTTTTTTTTTTTTTTTTTGGGGGGGGGGGGGGGGGGGGGTCCACACAGACACTAACATGACAACCCTTAAAGCTTTGAGACTACCGCATAGAACAATTGTGGGTTCTAAACATTAAGAACTGTTCTGACACCATGAAGTCCTGGGAAGCCCAAATGCTTTGATTTGGAAATAATTTACATACAATTTGTATTTTTGCCTCTAAGAGCAAATCTTACTCTTACTAAGTTTAAAACAAAGAGGAAACATTAACAAAAGCTTAAATGTATTAAATATACCACATAATAAATATATTTTAGGTAACATATTTATAATTCCAGTAAACACAGTTCACATTAAATATGTTTGTCAGTATGATGTGAGATGATACATAATCTGAATTATCACAAAATTCAAATTATCCTAAGTTATGAAGGCCATTACCTATACAATAAGCTATATTTTTTTAAATAGGACTGCACTTCAGACTGACCCAAGATTAATTCAATGTGTAAAATAGTGTGGTGTAGCTCAGATGCTAGATGATTTTGCCCAGCTATATGGACACAGGCAGCTCATCAGTGCTCATTACTGCTGGTCTAAATGGAACAGGAGAATGCTGCCCATAAAAATAGACAGGACTCTGTCCACTACACTGACCAGACCCTCTGCTCTGGTAATTGCTGCTGTACCGCTTAAAACTATTCCACAGAAATGGACAGCCACGAACCACTATTTTGTGGGTGGTAAGACAGGCTTTTAGGAACTTTTATATCATTTAGGTTTATGCTTTTTCATCCTGTCCATTTCCTAACCTGTAATTTTCATTTTTTGGCTAAATATTCCTCTGCAAGAAATGCCATTTTTTTTTCAAAAATGCTTGTAAAAACAATAAACATGACATTTTAACCAAGGAGACTCATCTCACATGATAATGTAGGAATACAATTTCTTCAGAAAGGTTTCATGTAACTGGTGGGAAAGCATAAGATACCAGAATAAATAAAAATATAGCCACAGACTATTTATCTGCACTAACTATGCTGTGCATATTGCACTCGTATATACTGCACATATTACACTCATGGCACGGTCCTGCATTTATGCTTTATATATGCATATTTACTCAGTCTATAAATTGTGGCACTATTAATTTCTGTTCAGTTACTATATATATACTGAACAGTATACTGAACAGCATTGCATGCTGCTCTTATTTTGAGCAAATCACACATTGGGCAGCAATATTTTCTTGCATTGCAATCACAAATGAACTGAGGCAATACATTCAAACCTGCACAGCAGTGACCAGGGAGACAGTGACTCTGGACATATCTGTAGTGCAAGTAATTTTTGACCCCCTCCACTAAACCTTAACTCCATTAAACACCTTTGAAATTAAATGGAATAGAGACTGCACCCTAAACCTCTTCACACAACATGAGTATCTGACCTCTGTCTAATCTCTGACTAATCTGCTCTTGTAGTTGAACAGGTGCAACTCCCCAAAGCCATGTTTTAAAATCTAATGGAAAGCCTTCCCAGAACAGTCGAGCTTATTATTACAGCAAAGGTCAACTAATTCTGGAATGGGATGTTCAACAAGATTAGTTGTTGTTGAGCCACTAGCTGTTCCACAAGAATGTTAAAGAATTGGTATGTCATTAAATAGTGTGAGATGATACACAGATTTATGAAACATGAATCAGTTTTTGCCTTGACTGTTGTTATAGGTGAATGCTTTTCAAAAAGTTGAATAGGCAAATGCTTTTCTGAATTACTAGTCAACTAATAAAAAGTTGTAGTCTTACAACCCCTAGTGGAGGGTGTTATAAGTACATCAACATTGGATCATGTCAGTGGTATATTGCCCCATTCATGCATTTCATAACTCATGAAGTAAGAATTGCAGTCATTCAGAGGCATTTTACAGAGATCATAAGCCCTTATGATTATATCTCTTCTTCTATCATATAGCCAGTGACGGTATACTTTACTATATCAATAAAATTTGTGTAAGTTGGCATTTTATAATTTGTGTTTAGCACTTAGACATCAGTTAACTCATTTCAATACAATTTTATACGCTGGATTAAACAAAAGCCTATATTATAACAATTTTTATGTATTAAAAACAAAAGGCATGAAATCCATTTCATTTGAAAACACTGTAGAGTTGAATATTTGTTAACGTTAACTGGCTATAATTAACTAAATTCCTGTTGTCTTTGCTAATGCTAGGTTAAATTAGCACTGATTCCAGAAGCTACCATGAACCAGCTATAGTTAATGGTTCATATTTGTTATTTATGTGATATTTTATTTCTGATTAATTTATTATTAAACCACATAGCATCAGTCATGCATATCCAAGCACACTTCCTGGTGTTGAACGGTGATTTCAGGGAAAAAAAACTGTAAGTTGAACCTTTTTAGAAAGCTAAAAATATAAATAGTCATTCATTATTTGATTCATTTATTTATCAATAAACACTCTGAAGGGAGAGATTTTGGAAAACACCTTAAATGAGAGTCTATAACCTATAACCTCTATAATATATGTAAACCAGTTGTAGAAATCAGTGACATGTACTCCACATATGTGGTGACAGGGTGTGTCACCATATCAAAAGTCATGATATTTTTTATTTTTAAGAAATGAAAGGAAAAATTACATATCTGAATACCCCAGTAGGTAATGGGTCCCCAGCAAGAAAGGCTGTCATATTGGATCAAGGGAAAGTTTTTCCAATGAAAAGGTGGTCATGTGTCCTGCAACTTTTGACTCACCCTGTACATTATGAGACTGGGTCCTGCTGCCTAGGTTCTGTAATTTATCGCTCATCTTCCTCTTCTAGCCAACCAGCAACGAAATATGAAGACATGCAGTCCCAGGGTGTCAGTGACTTATGGCAGGAAAAGAGAAATTGCTCAATTGTGAATAGAAAAATCTGCCATCTGTGACCATATATAAACTGATGAATCCCTAGTGGTGATCCATTGGTTGTTTAAGACAGATGTGCATTCAAGCAGATAACAAAAACCGGGCGAATTTCACAATAAAATGTCACTCGATTACTCAAGTCTCCTGTTTCAAAAGGTTAATTCTATAAAGTATCATTCAGGTGCAGTATTAAATTTCTGTGCCCAAACAGCATGACTTGCGGAAATGGTGGAAATCTGTCTTTGTCCTACATTCTTGTGCTTAGGGCTGGCTGGTATATTTATATATTTAAAATATATCAGGATATAAACAGAGAGGGATACGCAATGAGGCTATAATGTTTATATCAATACAAACAACTGCGATAGTTTTTAAATTGTGCCAAGTTTAAATCTTGTGCAGAGCCTCATTCTGTTCTCTGACTATGAGTCTGTGGTCTCCTCACAGCCGCGGCCCCACACACGCTGTCACTCACATACATGATGGAGGCGAGTAACACAGAGCGATAACGCCAGGCATATACTGCGCAAATATGGAAATCTTGTTCTTTGGTAACAGCTCACACTGCATGTTTGAATCGTTGGTTGTATACAGACAGATTCTGCGATTTATGTGCTCATACAGTACGAAAGTATTCAGTGTGACTGATACGCTGAGACCAGAGTGTGCACACAGCAAATAAAACACAGACCTAAACATTTACCAGAATATGGCACCTTGTATTTCAAAACAGGTAAAAAAAAACGCATAGCTTTACGTGTATATTGTGCGCTGAAATTTCATAAGAAGAGGAAACGTACATGAACTGGAGGTGCAAATTGACTGCGTGTGTGTGTAGGGTGTTCAAAACATTTTCAGCTTGCACTGTGTATTCTATGACTCACAGACAGATGTTGTCAATGCTACAGTATTTATTAATTAGTATACAGAATGGCTAACTTACAGTTATAAATGTTCTTTACAAATCCAAACTGACAGTGTTAGCATTTTAAAGCACTGTCATTTTTCATGTTGGTCATTATTTTTTATGTTATATGTAGATGGATGATATGAAGGGCTTTTATGACATGCATGTCAGTTGAGTACTTCAGTTATCTCCTCAAAAAAGTCATCAGGACACCTAGTGGCAGTTCTAGCTTTTTTGATGCCCTGGGCGAACCCTCCCTTTAGCCAGATTTATAATATTTAAAACATAAAGGCCTTTTTGTGTACACTGAAAACGTCTTAGATCTTTAAGTTCAGCTCATGAAAAAATAGGAGCAAAAACAAATGGGAGCGTTTATATTTTTGTTCTTTATAGTTGCTCAACCAGTAGCTTGTTACTAGGTCACAAACTTTGTTCAGCTTCAGTCTTCATCATTTTGCTTCTCATGTTTGTGTGTAGATCAAAGATTCAGAGATTCAAAGTTTCATTTGTCACATATACAGTCATATACAGTACAGCCTGCAGTGAAATGCCTTTGACTGTCTGTCCACAAAAGTAACTATAACAATAAATATAAATATAAAATAAAATAGAATATAAAAAATAGAAATAGAAATAGGAATAGAAATACACATCCAGGAATAATTTGGAGAAGAAATCAAATATACAGATACAAATGTAGATTGTAGATACAGAGGCACTTTGAACATATCAGTGTTTTATTACAGTTAACTTAATTAAAGCAATCGAAGCACCGAGTAAGTCAGTAGATGATAAGTGAAGTGGATTATCTATAGTCAGACTAGGACAGAGTGATCTGAGGTGTGGTATTAGTATAAAGAAGAACACGTGGTGTAAGTGACGGGAGAATAGACACGGGGAATCTTGTATGACATGATGTGAACATGATGACACAGGGGTCCGCTCCAAAACAACTCATTCATATACATTCATTATTGGTGTTCTTTAGTCACGTGATGCACAAATATCACTGTCTTTTTTTTTCTCTCAGTGTCGCGTGCCGCCACCCCCTGTACCCTGGGCAGCTGCCCATACTGCCCATGCCTAAATCCGCCACTGAGGACACGCATCTCACATGGGGTAGATGTGCAGATAATTATGGGAAAACAGGTCGGGAGGTGCAGAAATCTGCTCGTGTGAAAGCTCAAATTGTGAGACCAAAATTTTTAACATGTCAGAAAAATTACGCGCCTTCAGTTGCCTTGACAGCGGCGAAAAAAAACTAGACCTTTTTTCTGTTCTAGCTTCATTGCGATTTATTTTCTGTTCTGGCAAGAAAAAACAAAAATGACTTATTTCTCTGTTTTTGCATTTGGATTTTGAAACAAAAATCAAATTATCGTTTGTTTTTCATTTTTATGTGTCTGTTTCTGAAATAAAAATCCAATGACCAAAAGATACAGGGACGAAAGTCCTACAGTAAAAATGTCAGATTTTTTTTTACCTCAGAAGAAATTATTAATATAGAAATTATTAAAATAAAAATACTTTTATATTGCTCCTGACATTCAGTTCCAAATGTCTGCGCTACTCGAATTGCATTATGGGATAGAACAGTGTGCTCCGCTTGCATACTGAAAAATGGCTGCCGAAACAGTACGTCATCCGGGAACTTTTCGCATACTGCTTGATGCATACTGCACATTCGAACACACTAGTCACGCTCGCATACTGTTTTCGCGTACTGTTCAGTACAGAATTATGTGATTTCAGACGCAGCCCTGCGTCTTATTGCTATTTGCGTCTAATCTTATCTTATTGCTGCATAAGATTGTCCTCTGCTCGCCATTTGTAAAATGACTTTAGAGTCTGGTTCCAAAACCATCCTACTAACCAACAGCTCTGTTAATATGAAGACCAACTGCAAGTTTACACCTTGTGACCCCACCTTATCTTCTTGCAGTCTCATCTGACCCACCAGGGACATGGATAGTCTACAATACACCATAATGGACATAATGGAGGTAGAACCATGAATTAGATTACAGACTTTAATTCTGAGGCTACCTGCACTTTTGTTTATATTCACACATCTGTGTCACCCAAATGAGGATGGGTTCCCTTATGAGTCTGGTTCC
>JAOVVF010000039.1:7092674-7107912 GCA_028565595.1 Duopalatinus emarginatus | reverse complement strand
TTCTGTAAAGCTGCTTTGAGACAATGTTCATTGTTAAAAGCGCTATACAAATAAAATTGAATTGAATTGAATTAAACGTGGTCAGTAGGTGATCCAGAGGGACAACGTCTTAGAACTGTGGAGGGGAAAGACACAGGACAGAAGTTCAGGCAGTCAACTCTTGTGAACAACGCAATAAAAACACAACAAAAGTAAGTCACAAGTTAGTTGAGGTACAGAGGGCAAGGAACATAAGTGGACTTGGCATCCCACATGAAGAACATAGTATCTGGAGTGTCTATGGTATTCCATAAACTGCTCCGTTACTAAAAGTAAAAGAATTCACAAATATATGTAGCATGCAGCGATCAGACATCACAAAACCGATGTTGAACTAGAATTAAAAAATTCTAAAATCTCAGAGTGCAAACTAAAATATTGCTGCATTTAAACAAATAGATAAATAACAATGTAAACCCTAAAAATGAATAAACAAGTAAAGTCTAAGAAAGCTGATAGAAAATTACATAAAAAAAACAACTCAGAACATGCTAGTACAATGAATACAAAGTGTGTGTGTGTGCAGGTAAATGTATACCGAGTTGGGTAATGAATGTTTAGTCTTGGCGACTAGAGTTGAATTTAGCTATGAGCATCATTTTCAATGTTGTTTTCAGTCAAACTCCATCTGTACTGTGTAAGCAACATAAAAAAAATCTCTCAGCATCCACTGAGGTAATGGGAAGATAAAGCCACAAGCTTGCCAGTGGGGCAAGAGTGGTCATTCTGGTGGCCCACCAATCAACAGGACCCACCTCTGCAGCATCACTCTTGTCCATGTGGCACCTGGCTAAGCGCAGGCAGGTCTTGGACATAGTCTTGAATGTTCTTTCTTATGCCAGCCACCTTGGAAGGGCTTTGAAGAGGTCTAAGCAGGGCTGTCTCTCCATCATAGCCTGCAGCCTTGGAGAACAGTTAGCCATGGCTTCCTGGAAGAGCTGAGAGCAGGCAACCCAGTACACTTCATTCACATTATGGCTGACCACACAGTATGAACAGCCCTTCTCCAAAAGACAAACATGGTGGACAACGCTTAAGTTGGTTACTTAGTCTCAGCTCCCGAGTCGTTTGGCTCCTTATTCCTAGATCCAGAGCCATGCTGAAGACTTACTTTCAAACCAGCATGCTGGACCAATAAATAATTATTACAAAAAATGCAGCAACGCTGGTCTGGGCCTTTATTATAGTATTTACATGTTGGTGTAAATAACTCACACAGTAACATCAGTAAAATTGTGGGTAAATAACCAGTCATTACATTTCACCTTAATAAACTGGAATTTTTATTATAAATGTAAGAGACATCAAACATGAAGAGAGTAATAGATAGTAATAACTGATTGTTGGTCATATAAAAACCTGCATGATTATGGTTAGAGAACCTTAACTGGATCTCAACTTTAATAAACACAGGTGGGACGCCATGCAACACGCTCTGGAACACATAAATCCGATACCTTACAATACAACAGAATAGTGGACCGTCCTGTTTATGAATTCCATGCCCAGTGGGGGACCCCAGTGCAATGGCACTTGCAGTGTACATTAATGCATGCTCATTGCTGACTAGCTATAGACAGAGTGGGTTTGGAAGTAACTGTTTGTATTGACCTTTTAAGAATGTTTTTAAGTATATTTATTGTATGTATACTTCCATATACTTTTAATTAAGGAAAATTTTGATACATCATGTTCTCTGAAGTGAATGAATGATGGCTGGACAGATCTAAATTAGGGAGAAAATGGAGGGGGGGGGGAATCGCAAACCACACATCTCCTGTAACGCCGGTGCCCACGCCATCCCCGAGGAACCCATATCACAGTCGCACCAAAGACAACGGCAGCTTCAGCTATGTTTTTACAGTGGACAAACTGATCACTTGGTGCAAGGGCAAGTGAAAAAAATGCCCATCTTTGACTTTGTCCGTTGTGTGCTGCCAGGGAGCATGTCGCCTCGGTGAGTCCTGAAACTTTCTTTTCTCACAAATCTCTTATTATTCAAGGGCAAGTCTCTTCCTTTTATCTTCCTGCACTCAAAGAGTTTGGAGCTCCAGCTCCAGACCCGTCCATGTTCCACTTTGGTCGAAAGCTTTGTATTTGGACCATTGACAGGAGGCACATTAGCCAATGAAACCATTTGTGGTAGAAGTTAATGACTGATGACCGGAGAAGGTGTCGACATATAACAGTGCCTTTGGGAGAAGCCAAAACTATACAGTGGTGTATTTCTCCAGAAAGCTCAGCAGACTGTAATAAATGTTTGGGCAACCGAAAGCTTCTGCTGATCAAGTGGTTAGGTCATAACAGTATGGAGACTTTACCCCAAGCCAAGCTCGCTGGGCCATGTTTCAAGTTCTCCATTATCCACCAAGACACCACAACAGAGAATCCACTGAACTCCATTCTCCCCGCTACACACCCCTGTTAAAATTTAAAATGGCAGGTTTTTGTGATGTAAAAACTACTTCTAACTTATAGTAATGTGGTTGCAATAAGTGTGCACACACTCTTATAATAGGGGATGTGGCTGTGTTCAAAAATCTATATAAATTTCAGCTGTATGTCCTTCCAAAATTTATGAAAAGACATGTGGATAACTTGTCTGGGAAGCCGAAAAGAGGCTTTAAAAACTTAAAAAGAACTGCAAAAATTTCTGGTTGTGTACTATACATGACAAAATTATCCTGTATTCGTAACAATGCCTGGGCTGTGGGTCAGGCTGTAACAATATTGGTATTATCGGCAATATCATGTGATGTCAACCGCAGTGTTGAGCTTATTACCATCATTAATTACCATTACCAGTTATTAATTATTAATGAAAAACCTTATTGGCTGAGCCATGCGATTGAGACGATTAGAAAGTGATAAGGTTGATAGAACGTATCATGTTTTATCTATGTAAGCCAAGATGGATTCTTAATTCGGCAATGATTACACATTTAAATCTTTATAATCATGAAAGACAGACATGTTGCTCCAATGTTTGGGAGCTAAGAAAAATCCATAAGGTCACAGACCTAGGTGTTACCTAAACTATTTATAAATGTAACTGTCAATATGATTTAAGAAAAGGACTTTGCATTATCATCAAAGCGTTAACACCTTTGTGCAGTAATTTTGTTTCTGTTAAAGCTACTAATGTTATCTCATACAGTGCATGAATGGTGTGAATGTTATGCCTGATTGAAGTAGGCTGTTATATAGATAATAACACTCATAATGAAATTTGTATTTAATAAGCACATTTTAAGTGCAAATCAGCAAAGATTGTGTGTTGGAGAGTATGACTGAAGGAAGCTACAAAGTTTAGATGTATTGTATTGTTGTATGTAAAATACTCTACTGGAAGCCAGTAAAGATGTCTCAGAGTTGGACTAATATACTCCTAAGGTCTAATGTGGGTCAAAACCCTAGCAGCTGAATTTTGCACTTACTGCAGCCTGCTCAAAACCTGAGCAGGGGGTCCATATAGCTTGGCATTGCAGTAGTCAATTTTAGATGTTACAAAAGCATAAATAATGAATTTCACACCAAAAAAAAAAAAGGAAATAAAAGGATCTTAGCAATATTCTTTAAGAGGAATAGGCATGTTACAGATGTTTCTGATAATGGGTACAAAAGACAAACTAGAGTCAAAACTAACTCCCAGATTTCTAATCTGTGATGAAGAAGAAACAGTGTAACCTGGAACAGAATCAGTGGTGCTGCTTATCTTCTTGATTGTAGTTGGAAAAGCAATTAGTATGGCAACAGACTTACTAGATGTGGACATTTAGACTGGAAATAGAAAGTGGCTCACAAATTTGCTCAAACACCAAGTCAATTGAAGATCTCCGGGCCCCAACAGCATGGAAATCAGGACGCATGGACAAGGAAAGCCTTGATTTTATAGAGAGGAACTCTACGTGCATGAAGAATTGTGCTCTAGTGATAAGCAGTTTTCGTCTGTTTAGGTCATGCAAAGACAAACAGGAGTTTTTAATCTATTCTTATTTCTATTTCTATATTTATGTGGATAAAATATGTGGCCTAAAGACAGAAAAGAACCCTCTATCTGATATGAAAATGCAGGTGAGGAAGAATCAGAGACATAACTGCTTTTTGCCTTGAATGTTGACATGCTGCTGGCTCACATTCCCATGTACACATAAATTGTGATTACTTCCAAGCTAAATGGTGGCCACTTATTCTACTGCATGTAGTGTCTTTCAGCCTTTGTTAATTTTATGAAATTAGCAGAAATCGTCACAAATTTTACATTACAGTACATTAAATGCACTTTTTTATATTACTGTGTAGCAGAGTTCTGTGACTGAAAGTATTGTGATCAATAAAAGTTAGTTACGAAAGACTATGCAGGAATGCTGCACAGTAAATGACCGACAAAATGATATGACATTATGTGCAAGAAAAAAAAAATCCTGTAAAATATGCAAGAGTGCATTACATAAACAAATACGAATGTGTTTATTGTTTCCATATTCCTGGACAAGACCTTAATAGTGAAATTAAATAAGGCTAGTGCACTTATATAAAAGATTCAGTACCACTGAAGTCAGGGATTGGTCATGCTCATTTGAATACTGGCAAACAACTATAAAATGGTGAAACAAAAACAAACAAGAATCATAAATAGTCATACTCATTGAGCATTATCAAGTCTAAAATGCATTAAAAATACATTCAGTTGCACAGATAATCTTTGGCAATATAACAGTTCTTCATTCATCAGGTAAACCAAGGGCTAAGAGCACAGGGAGTCCAGCTCCAATGATAAGAGTAAGGCTTTCCGTTAACCCGAGTCCTGTATGATGGTAAGCTCCTGTTTCTGGATGGTGGTGGATGTGACTGGATCGTTGCTGTCCTCTGCTGTTAATCTCAGGCAGCACATGCACCGTAGCCACGTAAAGAAAAGTCCCAGCAGAGACTAGCATGCCCATTCCCGTTGCACTGAGACGGTGCTCTGATGATCCACCCGTCTAAAAAAATCAAACAACAAAAAAAAAGTTGTACAAGCTCAGTTGCTCAGATAATCCATGGAACACAGATGCTTGGATGTAATCCTGTTGTTACCCTGACTGTTATTTATACACAGTAAACTACATTTCTGTCTAATCTGTCAAAAACTTGTTTATCTCAAGCCAGCTCTCCTTCATCTACCTCGTGATAGACATGCCTGGAAACCATGAACTTTGGACTTTGGCTTTGAACTGTGACTGTGAATTTTATTCTCCATCAGTCAAGTGTCAATCAGTGAATAGTGAACAACACTGAACAAAAATCAGACTTCATGCTAAAACTATAATGCACTTCCTGGCTATACAGTTGCACTTTGTTCTCTGTAACTGGTGATTATTTATTATTGCACTATTCATGCCACCAAAATGAGGACAGGTTCCATTGGGTGAGACTGTCACCTCCAGGTCATCATTTTTGCCTTTGGCTTGCTCATCAGGAATAAAATTTATATCAATGTAAAATTCTTATAATTTTTATAGTTCTGTAAAGCTGCTTTGGGACAATGTCCATTTTTTAATAGTGCTATATTAATAAAACTGACATGAATTGAATGTTTTATACTGCTTCTATGCTGAAAACAGACAGACAGAACTATGTTAGTGTCTTACTGCAGTTAGGATGAAGTATGTGCTGATTGCTGTCAGAGGTGCTGCACATGAAAACGCCAGCAAATGCTTCTGGACTGTGCTTCTCTCCAAACCTGCATGCATTAGGAAGGAGACGAGGCCGAATGCAGCTGGAGCCTGGAGAGAAAGTCAAGAATGAGCTGGCACTTCATGGTGCTTTACTTTAAGTCCAAAGGTTGGTTAAAGCCTAGACTTTTATAAACAGTTATATAAAAGTAAAACAGCAGAATATTAACAAAAAATACTTTATATAATGTACACTTCTCAACTGACCGAAGTACTAGCTAATCTAATACAACATCCTTACAAACTTATAATTTTAGCACATCTAATTTAAAAACTCCCCAAAATCCCAGATTCAACTGACAACATATGGTCATTAAGAGCACTGCAGTGGAGAAGAGTTCTGTTATTCTAAATGACAGTTAGCTGTCTTTGTACATTTGTGAAATTTCCCTCTGGGATCAATAAAGTATTTCTGATATTCTGACATTTACTTCCGCTTTTTTCCCCTTAAGTTTAGAGTAAATCACCAAATCTCAGAATTGTGGACTGTTCTGCAGGAAGTATGGTATTCATTGCCTACAAAATGTTTCTGCAAGCTCATGGACTCCATGTCCTGTTGTACTTCTAAGTAGAGCATTGTTGCAGACTGCTTTACTGTTGCCATTATCGCTTGCCATATTTCCAAACAGACTTTGCTCCTCCTTTGCCTACCTGCTCTAGTAACCAGCTGGAAAGTGGTATTGGGTGTGGTTGTATTAGAGAGGTTTTACAAACATGTTTACATGAGCACAGTATTAGACCGATACCCAATACTGATGTGGGTGTATCCCTATTAAACATGTACAAATATCTTTTCTAAAACAGCGAGTGGTTAGGGTAGTCTTACCTTGTGCAAAATCACAGCAAAGAAGACAATGACCTGAACTGACACTTGAGACGATGCGACAGCTGCACCTAGAGCCATCCCATCAGCTACAGATATGTAGATACAGACAGACAAACAGAAGGACAGACAGGTATATATCTTATTAACCAGCTAACTGGAAATTTGTCTTTGGATGCCCTCAATGTCAGCAAGCCAAAGGAGCTGATTGTGGACTGCGGTGAGAAACAGCAGAGGAGCGACCACCCTGCTCTTATCAACGGAACGGTGGACAGAGTAGACAGTTTTAAATACCTTGTAGTACACATCTCACAGGACCTATTATATTTTATAATTTTTGTTCTAACTATTCTTAGATGTGTATTTCTATTTCTATTTCATTTTATTTTATATTTATTTTTATAGTTACTTTTGTGGACTGACAGTCAAAGGCATTTCACTGCAGGTCGTACTGTGTATGACTGTGTATGTGACAAATAAACTTTGAATCTTGAATCTAGTGTATTAAAAATATACACCTGCTCATTCATCCATTATCCAATCAGCCAATCATGTTGAAGCAGTGCATTGCATACAAAGAACAGTTAATGTTCACACCACACATTAAACACCTGTGCAAACTCTAGAGACAGTTGATTGGCTGATAATTGCATGAATGAGCAGGTGTACTTCTTATCTACAATATACACCCAGTGTATACACTGACATGCTAGAGAAACTGGTACAGACAAGCCTATGTGAAATACATAGTAGGCTGGTGGTGGGTCCATAATGGTATGCGGTTTGTTCAGCTGGTATTCAATGGAACCTCTGATACATCTACAAACTTCTCTGACAGGTGAACACTATGGGTGCCTCCTTTCTGACGAGTTACACGTCTATGTCCTGCATTCATTCTGATAGGATTGGCCTCTTCTAACAGGACCATTTGCCAACATGCATGTCTAGAGACGCCAAATTATAGTTACCCGAACACTCATCTGGGTTTGGGGGTTCTGTCATGCAATGTGATCGATAACAGTGAGATCTGGTGGGTGGAAACTTAGATGAGTGTTTTTCAAAAGTGCTGTAATTCCTACGCCGTTCACCTGATTTGGATGTAAATACCTACGAATGAAAGCTTAATGCCATAATGAATAACAGTAAAACACTGTGGTAAACTGCTAAAATAACATTAACATTGTCATTGTACAAATATTTTTAGACCTGACAGTATGCTTAATCCACATGTGCATTTATTTTCACATAATTGCTGATAAAATTAACATGTCCAAGTTGTTATGTTGTCACTATACTGATCTGTTTTGTCGCAGCTCCCTTGAGACTGGACCAAGTGTGATGTTGCCTGTTAAATAAATTATCTGTGAAAGTAGATGTGAAAATAGTTACTGAAACTGATCTTGCATTAACCACATAACGTTGGCACATTTGTGCACTCTTTTTCCTGTTGAAGCTACTGGTGTAATCTCACATGATGCATGACTGGTGTGCATGTTATAAGGCTGTCATGTAGATGTGTTTGTTCAGGCTGGAAATAGAATAACCATTCAAACACCAAATGCACTGATGATGTTTGGGCCCAGCAGCATGTAAATCAGGAAGCATAGACAGCCTAGGAACAGCCTTGATGTCATAGAGAAGAACTGTGCATGCATAAACATAGGTGCTCTAATAACAAGCAGCTTTCATCTACTGCAAAAACACAAAAGAAAATGAATCCAATTTCATTTGTGTTTTACTTTCATGATGTTCTACCAAGTATAAGGGTGTATTTCTGTCTAACCCAGATTCCTCTCAGTGCACAATAACAATCAGGTTAATAAAAATAGAAGCAAAAATAGAGAATATATTTCAGACTTATTAAATCCTGGCATGCTAAAGGTCTTAGATTTCCAAGGACTGTTTATCTCCTGTAGTCTGGATCTTTCTGGGACACAGAAACACCCTCTGGTGAAACAGGCTTTAAATCAAAACCACTCTCTTGAACTGAATTACTGGCTGCACTATCAGGATTTGTGTTCATTTTTGTGAAATCTAAAAGGAAATTAAATATTTGTTGACATTACCTGCTGCATGAATGAGGAGACCCAGAGTCGCTGTGCTGCTGCCACTGTACACACTCGTACGTGACACTAGAAAGAGAAACAGATGTCAAAGGAATGCTGTTATCCTTGTACTGCCTTTTGTATCTGTTGGTTTCTACATTATTCGAATTGTGAATACACATACTAAATCGAAATCGAAATCTAAACTAAGAAAGCAACTCTATATGTATTATAACTGTCTACATTGACACATTGTTGTGCTTTAGGTAATAGTTTACTAAATCTAGTTCAGGGGATTTTAATACATCAGAACTAACAGTCTAATGATGACTTAACACTCTCAGAAAAGTAGAATAGATTGTGAAAAGTTCATGTTTGTGCACAATTTAACTTAAAAAGGTAACCTGTCATATATTTTATGTCCATTACATGTTTAGTGAAATATTCCAACTCATTTTTTTTTACTTTTGAGAAGTATAACTTACAGCATAGGAAAATCAGACATCTAGTATCTCCAATTATTATAATATTTCATAACATCACACAGAAAAGGATGTATACATACAGAAATGTCCAAAGTCTGTTCATTTACACATTTAGTACTGTGTTAGTACTCCTGTACCACAAATTGCTGCATGAATGTGGTGTGCCATGGAAGTATTCAGCTTGTGGCACTGCTGAGATGTTAGTGAGGTCCAGGTTGCTTTGATAGTGGCCTTCAGCTCATCTTCATTGCTGGATCAATGTTTCTCATCGTCCACTTGACAATACTCCACTATATTCTCTAAGGGGTCCAAGTCTGGAGAGTTGGCTGGCCAATCAAGCACAGTAATATAAAGGTCAGAAAAATCATTTGGTAGCAGTTTGTGGGCAGGTGCTCATTCCTGCTTCAAAAGAAAATATGTCTGTGTTGGCACTGGAATTGATAAACCACAATGGACCAACACTAGCAGGCACTTTAAACCATCACAGACTGTGGAAACTTCACACTGGACTGAAGAAACCTTGGTTTTCGTGCATCTCCACTCTTTCTTCAAATCTGGGACATTTATTTCCACACAAAATTTACTTTCATCTGAAAAGAGGGTTTTGGACCACTGAGTACCAGTCCATTTTTTTTCTCCGTAGTCCAGGTAAGACACGTCTGATGTTGTCTCTGGTTCGGGAGTGGTTTGATATTAAGAATGCAGCAGTTGTAGCCCCTTTCATGGAGACATCTGTGTGTCACGCACTGACACCAGCCTCAGTCCACTCCTTGTAAAACTCTCAAATCTACTTTTGTTGACAATCCTCTCAAGGCTGCTGCCACCCTTGTGCTTGTCTGGCTTTTCCACTTCTAGTTAACTTTGCAAACTGGAAACCCCATTAGCAATGAACTTCCGTGGCCTTACCCTACTTGTGGAGGGCGTCACAGATTGTCTACTGTGTAACTGTCAAGTCCAAAGTCTTGCCTATGATTGTGTGTGCTGAACTACACTGCGAGAGACAGTATTTATACTGTTTGAGTAGTAATTAACTCAAACTAAAAATGAAATATTTTAATTATTGGAGATACTGGAGTCTTGACTTGTAGGAATGAATGCATTAACTTGTGCTGTTTACCATGTGCAGAGCAGTAGTCAGCAATCTGATCAACCACAAACATCAGTGTAAACCCCAGTACCAGCGATGCTCCAATGAAGACATGTGGGCGCAATCTTTTCTCCGTGGAAGGCGTGACTGTAGAATTTGGATCCGAGGAATTCAGCTTAGCTGTTACAACTGAGCAAAATGAATCTGGAAGACGAAACAGTAAAAAGATAAATTATTAATGATGCATAATTACTATTTACAACATTTGGAACAGCAGGTGGTACTAGATGCTGTGTAGACGTAAAGAGTTTAGAAAATTATATTTCTCAAATAATTATCACCTTTTAATAGAAATAAAAAAATGTTTTCTGAGGCTGAACTTATAATTTACTTAGCAAAGACCCTATGCTGACATCTAGTTTAAGTGTCATGTCAGAGTATATTAAATAGAGTGCAAAAGGGCAGCCAAACCCGAGTGTGCAGAGCAATCTGCAAGTGTGTTCATTTACAAGGTGTCATGAATTGTACACTGACTGTGAAAAGTGTAGAAAAGTGTAGAAAACGTACAAAGCGTAGAAAGCTTGACAGTGAATGAAGATAGAAGCGTGCTCAGTGCTCGCAGAGGAAAAATCAGTAAGTAAGTCTAATACTCGGTATATCCCTCACAGGTTATGGAGTCCATAAGCTTTCAGAATTATTCTGTAGCCACAATGAACACCATACCTCCTGCAGAACGGTTCACAATTCTGTTGTATTCTGCGGTGTAGGATTTCTGTGTTACACAGCGTATTGCATGGCATCCCAGGTGTGCTGAATAACGTTGAGAACCAGTGACTTAGGTGGGAATGGGAAAACCCCAAATTCAGATGAATGTTCCTCTAACAATGATTTGGTGTCTCTAGACTGTGTGGTCATGCATTGTCCTGTTGGAAGAGGCCAAACCGATTAGAATGAATGCAGGACATGAAAAGGTGTAACTCGTCAGAAAGAGACACACATAGTGTTCCCCAGTCAGAGGTGTTTGTAGATGTACCAGGGGTCCCAAGGTATGGTAGATAAACAAACCCTATATACCATTATGGATCCACCATTAATGTGTACCAGCTTTCTGGGAATTCAGTGTATATTACCCATTAAACATATGTATCTTTACATCTTTGCACTTTAATCTATCTATCTATCTATCTATCTATCTATCTATCTATCTATCTATCTATCTATCATTTTGATCAATACAAAACACCTCAAGGAGGGTAAGCCACAAAAGGTCACTGATAGAGAAGCTGGCTGTTTACAGAATGCTGAGTAGATGGAAAAAGTGTGTTAGAAAAAAGTGCACAAGCAACAAGGATAACTGCAACCTAGAAAGGTTTGTCAATAAAAGGCTATTCAAGAACTTGGGGGAGATTCACAAGTAGTGGACTCAGCTGGAGACAGCGTTTCAAGAGCCACCACGCACAGATGTATCCAGGACATGGGCTACAACTGTTGCATTCCTTGTGTCGAGTCACTCACTACCCAGAGACAACATCAGAAGCGTCTTATCTGAAGTAAGGAGAAAAGAGGACTGGACTATTGTTCAGTGGTCTAAAGTAAATTTTGCATTTCATTGGAAAAATCAAGGCCCCAGAGTCTGAAGAAAGAGAGATGAGGCACAGAATCCAAGTCGCTTGAGGTCCAGTGTAAAGTTTTCACAGTCAGTAATGGCGAGCCATGTCATCGGCTGGTGTTCATCCACTGTCAGCACAGCTGTCTACCAGCAAATTTTACAGCACTTCATGCTTTCCTCTGCTGAAAAGCTGTATGTTGATGCTGATTTCATGTTCCAGCAGGACTTGACACCTGGTCACACAGACAAAACCACCTATACCTGGTTTAATAACCATAGTATCACTATGCTTGATTGGCCAGCAAACTCGCCTGACCTAAACCCCATAGAGAATCTACTGGGTATTGTCAAGAGGAAGATGAGACACACCAGACCCAACAATGCAGACAAGCTGAAGGCTGCTATCAAAGCAACCTAGGCTTTAGTAACACCTTAGCAGTGCCACAGGCTGATTGCCTCCATGCCGCACTGATGCAGTAATTCATAAATAGATATAGACAGATTTTACTATATTGTCATGGCTCAATACAAGGCAAGAAAATGCAGGTAGCATCTACCATAAGTGCAAATAGTAGCATTGTCCATAAGAGTGATAAGAGTGAAAATACGAAAACTGTGCAATCATAAACTGAGTGCAAGCAGTATTGTGCAATTATTGATAGAATGCAAATGGTAGCATTTTGCAATTATTACAGAATGTGATAAATACAAGATAGATGTGATAAATATAGGAATATAAGAATATGAATATGGTCTATGGATATGAATGCAGAATAAAAATGTAAATGTTTAAATACGGTAGAATATTTATGTTCAGTGAACTGTATGATTAGTCCAGTGTACAATGTGGGCAGTAGTTGTCCTGATGTAGTGTGGTGTACAGTGAAATGTAGTGGATAGTTTTGAGTGTATTGAGGAGTTTAGTAGGGTGATGGA
This sequence comes from Duopalatinus emarginatus, assembly GCA_028565595.1. NCBI lineage: Eukaryota > Metazoa > Chordata > Actinopteri > Siluriformes > Pimelodidae > Duopalatinus > Duopalatinus emarginatus. Next base: position 7,095,174 of record JAOVVF010000039.1, on the reverse strand, counting down.
TGGATGGTGGAAAAAAGCTGTTCCTGGGCCGGGTTGTTGCTGGTATTCCTGTATCTCCTCCCAGAGGGCAGGAGGTTATACAGTGCAAGCCCTGACCAATAATTAAGTACTGGACATACTTTTCATTAGATCAACATTTCTGTATTACAAATCCTTTTTAAAATTGCTCTTATGTAATATTCTAAGGGAGCTTTTACACCTGCCTTTTTTGGTGTGGACTTTCAGACTTTTCAGTTTTGTACATACCTAAATAGCAGGAGTGAATGGTGCCTCGGACCGGAACAAAGAACAAAAGTTTGGTCCGACCAGAATAGGTGGTCTTGTTCCAAATTAACTGAACCATGGTCAGGTCCGTGTGCACTTTATAGAAAGTTCTGACTTTCAGACTAATTACAGGAAGTTAAGACATGCTATCATTATTCATTAAACAGCAGAATAAGAAAAGAATAGAAGGGAAAATGAGATGCAGTAGCACATGGAGAGAGAGAGAAGCAGATGAAATTTTAAACTTTAATTGTATACACAATATTTATGAAAATGTAAAAAATATTTTCTATAATTTTTAATGTTATTTAATTTTGCAGTCTTTGTCTTCTTATCTGTCATTTTTTATATAACTGATGAATGATGAGCATTTTCAGTTGGTGAATCTGAATCAGTCTCGAGTCATGTGTCTGAAGATGGTGCTGGTAATAATATCATAATATAATCAGAATAAGTGCAATGAAATTAATCAGTACATGTATTCTTCTCCAGCCAAGTGGAAGACACAAGCGGCTAAACGGACAATCAGACAGACGTTTCTCTATAAACCAGCCATTATTCAGTATAGGGAGACACAGCCCACATAGGTGATGATGTCAGTACATGGGTATATCATGCAAAAGGTTGCTTAATAGCAACTTCAAACCAAAACTTACATTGTAGATATTTGATGCAGTAATAAAACCATGAACAGGTGTGACTTTTGGGTTTACATAAAAAAAAAAAATACACGCTTGAAATATATCACTCTGTCTGTAATGAATCTATATATAATATATAGTTTTGCTTTTTGAACTGAATTATTCTGACTCATTGAGATGCTCCTGTAGTTATCATGTTATCAGAGGAATTGACTCACCTCTGGATGCTCCCTCCAGTAGCTCCACCCCCTCAGGAATAATAATCGCGAGGGCGGTGCCACACAGAAGCCCCGCCCCCAGCACGGTAATAAACCGCTGTTTGTGCTGTTAAGGAGTGGGGGAGAGTTTAACCGTTAAAACCGTTAATATTTAAAACACAACCTACATTATATTACAGACATTAATATAGAGTTTTATTCTTCTTATTTACTATATACCAGTCCAGACCTTAGGTTATATAAATGTAACTTTATTACAGTAAATTAATAAATACTAGTTAGCTATACTTGTATAACCAGTCCAGTAGTACTAACCTACATATTCACTGAGTAGTGAAATAATGAAGCGTTATATACACACACACACACACACACACACGCCGTGTATGACAGGTTTGTGCTTACCGGAGAAAAGTTGACCAGTAACGGTATAAGTCCGAGCAGAAAACATCCCACAAACATCGCCAGAGAGATGAAGATAACCACCACGGCTCCGTCCATCGCTTCCACCTCGTCTTTCTCCTGTCCTTACTCCTGTACTGCAGGGCACTGAGCTCTCTTCTATTTAAATGTCTGTCTCCTCACACACTCCTGGTCCACAGAAGACCGTGGAGCTTGTAGAAGTGGACCACAGGTCTCCTCGTGATGTTGTCACGTAGCTTAGCGCACTTTCAAACTTTCCACGTCGCACTTTCAGGCTATTTGACTATGGTTCTGTATCTCAACTATTAAAGTTCCCTCTAGTGGCTAAGTGCAGGAACTACAACAATGACGCAGGACTGCTGGAGGCAAATCACAAGACTGCAGCACGAGACTGTAAAATAATAAAGTAATAATAATAATATTATTATTATTATTATTATTATTATTATTATAACAAAACTGCTACTACTAATAATAATAATAATATTAATAAAATAAATACTACTGCTGCTACTACTATTACTAATAATAAAATAAATAAATACTACTACTATTACTACTACTACTAATAATAATATTAATAAAATAAATACTACTGCTACTACTACTATTACTAATAATAAAATAAATAAATACTACTGCTACTACTACTATTACTACTAATAAAATAAATACTACTGCTACTACTACTATTACTACTACTACTAATAATAATAAATACTACTGCTACTACTACTAATAATAATATTAATAAAATAAATACTACTGCTACTACTACTATTACTACTAATAATAATAAATACTACTGCTACTACTACTATTAATAATAATAATAAATACTACTGCTACTACTACTAATAATAATATTAATAAAATAAATACTACTGCTACTACTACTATTACTAATAATAAAATAAATAAATACTACTGCTACTACTACTACTAATAATAATA
>JAOVVF010000039.1:7065116-7092574 GCA_028565595.1 Duopalatinus emarginatus | reverse complement strand
AATACTACTGCTACTACTACTATTACTAATAATAAAATAAATAAATACTACTGCTACTACTACTACTAATAATAATATTAATAAAATAAATACTACTGCTACTACTACTATTACTAATAATAAATAAATACTACTGCTACTACTACTATTACTACTAATAATAATAATAAATACTACTGCTGCTACTACTATTACTACTACTACTAATAATAATAAATACTACTGCTACTACTACTAATAATAATAATAAAAATAAATACTACTGCTACTACTACTAATAATAATAATATTAATAAAATAAATACTACTGCTGCTACTACTACTACTAATAATAATAATATTAATAAAATAAATACTTCTGCTACTACTACTAATAATAACACCAATAATAATAATAATATCAACAATAATAATTAAATTATTAAATGCCTCAGTTACTGCAGCACAAATAGCAATAATAATTATTTTATTATTATGATATCCATTGTGATCAGTGCTGCTACTACTACTACTACTACTACTACCAATTATTATTATTATAAATAATTATACTATTTTTATTTATATATACTATATAGCTCAGTTACGTATACCACTACACTATACACTACGGCCACAGTTTGCCTAGATAGCTCAGTCGTTAGAGCATCAGACTTTTTATAAGAGAGTCTAGGGTTCAGCCCCTCTTTGGGCATCATGTTGGAGGAAGCTGTAGAGGAAGCTGTAGACTTCCTGCTTAAGGAACCAGACTTGTGACCTAACTCAAACTGCTCCATGCAGGACTATGTATAGGGTTGCCCACCGCTCAGGGCAAGTATTTGGTGCTCCCTTGTTCATGAGTGTGTGATTTACTGCACAGATGGGGTAAATGCAGAGGTCATATTCTTCTGTGTGCAAGCACAGTGGTCAATGAGTCATTTCACTATCTCACCAACATGTGGGTCTTCCCCAAACTAATCCACAAAGTTGAAAGCACATTACAATATCCCTTCACTACAAGCAAGAGACACAAGTCTGTTCCACCATGACACAGGCTTGGGGGGAAAAGAACTTGCACAAAGCCCTGACCTTAACCACACCAAACACCTTTGGGACGAACTGGAATACAGACTGCACCCCACGCTGCCTCACCTTGCAAAAAATATCAAAATAATAGAACAATATTAAAAAAAAGATATAAACAGTAACACGAGCATTGCACTTTATTATGCTTGAAGTACTGTCACACTGTCCATTCTACTGGTTTCTTCATGTTGCTCCTAAAGTGTGAAAGCATGTGTATGTGTGTGTGAAGAGTGCCATGGGCTGGGATGGGGACCAATCACTGGTTAATTCACCCAACCGGAATTTTCTCTGCAAAACCAAACATGAATAAATGAATGAATGAATGAATGAATGAATAAACAAAAGTTGAATCTGTCCTCTGCAAGTTGGTTCTATAAATGTGCAATCATGCTGGTAAAGACCCTGGGCATAGACCTGGGAATACATGGCACAGTGGAGTCCTTGGTTTGATCCTGAGTTCAGCTTATTGTTTTGTGCATACACTGAAGTGCCAGAAAATATTTGGCAGGTCCCCCATGGGTCATGGACTCTTCAAGCTTTTGGTAATATTCTGTAGGCATTAAACCCAATACCACTATGGAGCCACCTCCAGCCTATGTGTATTTTGCATAGGCTGGTTTGTACTGGTGTTGGCACTTCAGTGTAGCTTTGCATGTTCTACCCATGTCTGTACCTGTCTCCAGTTTCCTCTTGCCACCCCTCCCCCCCTCCTCAGTATAAGGGGCTAGTTTTCAGCCATTACTTGGAGGTTGTGGGTAATCTGGAATCACCTCAGAGACAGATGCTCAGATTAGACTTAAAGATAAATAAAAAAGGTAAACACTCACATTTTAGCAGTAAGGGTTGAATTTATTAAGACATGGAAGGCTCTGAAGTTGACATTACATATATAAAAAAAGATTTCCAAGGAACAAGGGAAGCTACAATAGAAAAAAAAATAAGACAAGAGTAGCACTGTATGCATTCCACAGCTGTCACAATAATTGCTTAATGAACTTGAGAGGAAAACCAACTGGACTGACTGTACATGTTTGAGCTGTACACACGTCCCTAAATGCCACAGTTTAATGTTTATGAGAGTAGTGCAGTGACAGTCTATATACACAAAAAGTAGTTCCAGCAGCTCCACTATAATCAGTGCTCTCCTGTTCCAGTGTGAAACAATAGCACATGAAATAAATAAAATCTTGGAAACAAACGGAAACGAACAGTGGACAGGGATGTGTGCGTAAAGTGCAGCTTCCAGGTCATATTTCACCAGTTTAAAATCATCGTCTACAGGGTCTGAAACTCCCTAGAGGTACAAAAAAAATCCTTAAATTTCCTTAAACCCAAGAATAAAACTTGTGTATAATCAATATAGGAAATGCTGCATCATCATGAGTGTTTTACACCACCATGACTCATGTTTAAGGTTACACGAGGAGCAGCATCATTGCCTTTGGAACACGAGTAGGAGCATCACTGCTGTTCATAAATTAGTGAGATTATAGGCTTTTTATTATGTTTCAAGTGTCAGTACAGAAAAAAATTAGGATCGTTTCTCCTGCTAATGTGTAGTCATAGGCTCATGAGTAGTCATTACTCACCCCGGTTTCATGCCAGAATATCACAGCCCAGTAATTCATGTAAACAATTCAAACACATAGATGATTAACCAGTGGGAATTTTCCAGTACCAGCCAGGACCTGTAGACAAAGCATGTGATTTTACAGTGATATGCTCACACTCAGTTTCTCTTTATTGCTTCTTCATCCCACAACAATCCTTTAGTGGCAGGTTGGGGACATGGTGAAATCCTCGAAGACAGATCCATGACTCAAGATCTGACTATGTGCACATTTAAGGTTTAGCTTATTCACTTTTGTTTGCATTTTGTGTCACAGGATATAAAAAGTTGTCTTTAGTGATTGACTGTGTGAATTGCTACATTGTTTAGGTCTGATCGCAGAATAGAGAGGATTTAGTTGTTTAACCAAATAAACAGAAAATGATAAAATTAACAGATCTGACTAAACTGTGTCCTTACTTCAGAAAAAGCAAAAACTATGTATAAATTCTGACCCCAACTTCATAAAAAAACAAAACAAAACAAAAAAGTCCAATACACAGCTCTCCTGCCAGAACGTGCAAGGAAGTGACGACCATACAAAGTCTGTCTTTGAGAACATCCAACAACACTCAAGTACTAAAGGCATCTATATCAGTGTTATAACTCCACAGTACTCAGGAAATCCCATTATGAATAAGAGTGTCTCTGTAGCCTAACCCCTCACAATAATAATTCTATCCAGTGTTTGGTTGAGAAAAGATTCACAGACAGATTCACGTAGTGCAAAAACTCAATTCAACTCAAATTCAATAAGATGATAAAAGCACACGATGGATCTGTGTTTAGGACAAAAACACTGCATGAAAGCAAAGTAATCTCAGGATAATGGGGATGCTCTTCCTTTGCACCACTCAGGAGTGCATTACTTGGTGCTTGCTTAATATGTTTTTTCCGGTTACAGCTGAAGCTACAAAGAACATTCGTAACATTAACAGTTTGGCTCATCACTGCAAAACAGACATGCTTTTTTTTATGGAGAAAGAAAGGATAACCCTGCATTGCCAAAGATAGCAAACTGGACTGTGTCCAGGTAAGCCCCCCCTCCCTTGAAGAACAGTTTAGGTTTCTAAACCCATGAACCTACTGATTAAAAACTTCAGACTACTAACACAAAATAGGTGCGTAATGCATAAATACCATGGGCGAAAAGATCTCTCCCAAAGCAAAACCAATAACAACATAATGCTCAGGAATGGATCTGCAACCACTACAGATTCCTCCATCTAAAGGTGATGTAGATGAGTGAGAGCCAGTCGTACATGATGCGGACAAGCCATCATGAAGCAGCAGGAGTGCCTCGGTGAACTTGATTAGTTTAAAGTTAGTCTGTAGTAGCACAAGTGGCTTTTTCCAGGTCAAGTAAGAAAGGAAATGGTCGAGTCTTGTTAGTATTTGCTAGCTGCCCTCCAAGCCCGAAGGAAGGAATGTATCCAAGTGTGACCCCCTGGTCCGGAGAGCACAAGGGTCCTGGAGCACAGCTTTATCCGATCTCAGTACAGTGTGTTTGTTTTTGATCTACTCGTTGTCTGTTTAACTCCGAATATCTACTGAATGGAGCGTGCCTCACTCGTGCACCTCGTTGTCAATGAGACTGTCCTCTCCTGACTGGAAATCCCCCTCGTTGACTCCAGAGGCTGGAACGATGAGCTCGTCATCCTGCAAGGAACCCTCGCCACTCCCGGAGCCTGTGTCCTCTGGGCTCTGCTCCTGCAGAACCTGTGCGATGTACTTCTGCTGAGGGAAAAGGGCAATATGTAAAAGTGAAAAAAATACCAGATGTGAAACAGCTGGAACTGGTTGGGAGAATGCTCCTTCTGTTATGGCAACCATTTATTATTCTTTGGTGTTTTTTAGCACAGACCAACATAATCCCAAACTAATAGCATGAGACGTAAGCTGTAGTGTTTCTTTATCAATCGACTATGCCTCTCTAGTAGCGCTGGGCAATATGACATCACTATACCTTTGTACAATGTATCTACATTAATATATACATAAACAAAACAAGGAGTTTTATAAAACGTTGATATAACGAATGTTGTTCAGAGTGTTTGAGGCGTCTTTGAAACATTGATGTTTTAAAATTAAATTTGTATTTGCTGTTTCACACTGTATTCAATTTCACCTGCCTGTTGTAATAACTCTGTGTCCACAAAGTGTCCACAAGGTAGAGTTATAACAGATCCTGTAGACAGGCCTGACCTCTCCATCTCAGTACCAAAACCAATATTATGGCTCTGTCTACTAGATCTTCTCAGTATGACACTGGTTATGTTGTTTTAATGCCCCATCCTTATCATTGGGAACGGTATTTTTTTCTTCTCTACTTCTAAATGAGTGTGCAGCAGTACTGATCAGTTAATATGAACCCAATACTCTGGAGACAGTTCTGAGATATGTCGAGTTATCACTTATGTCAGACAGCTGGCAAGCTTGCTATTGCCCGCTGGCTAGAATGTTGCTAAGCTACTCAGTGTAGTTGTCTGTTGTTGCTGTACTGCAACTTCATCGTGCATGAATGTCTAATAGTTCACTAAGACAGAACAGTACCAATAGCCACTCAGGCCTGTACTGTAAACGTGCAGTGTCATAATTAATCAAATATAATATTGATGACATGAATACATAATAGGCATTAAGCCTAAAACTAAGTAAATTCTAAGGCTGAAAACAAGGGAAATAATTTTGTGGCCACCTCAGCCATATACATTTCTTCAATCTGTATGAGAAAATCTCAAACTGTAATACAGGGCACTCATATTTATATGAGAAGTTACTTGTAAGCCAATGACAGACAACACACTATACTTATAAGCATTCAATCTCACCGCAGATTTGGTGGGTGGAGAAGTGCCAGGCGGCTGTCCATTCTCTACTCCATCCACGTCCTGCAAGTCAATCTATAGAGTACATATCGCATGTGTTCACGAGAAGTACAGTACAGTACAAACAAGCACTTTTAAGGACGTGGATTACAGACTTACCTTGTAATTGTGTGCGCTTAGGTACTTAAAATGTCCAAACACGACGTGAGAAATGCAAACTATGATAGTGATGATGAGAACCACAAATGTGAACATTGAGGTGGCGGCAAGAAACCCTAGGAAGTGCAAAAGTCGGGGGATATGAAAAAAATGCCTTTATTAATTAATCATTAAATTATTTTTTTGTAATTATTGAGAATATTGTTGCGAGATGAATTAATGCTCTAAGCCATTACATGAATACTGGATCAACACTGTACCATGATTGAGAGAACGTTGGGTAATATTTAATAGCTTCTAGTACAGTGTGCATTACAGAGAATACAAAGTAGTACAAAACATACACGATATTTAAGCTACTGCTGGCAGTATCATTTACGAGCAGGGTAATAACAAAATATTCAAAGAAAGTAACTATAAGGAAGAATTAGACTGCTCACCTGTGCGTACAGTGGAGAAGAAGAGCAACCAGAAGAGGCACAGGATGGGTGCAGCCACCACCTGGTTCACAGCTCCGGAGTGGATCTTCTTATCCAGTTTGGACGGCAGGTAGGCGTAGTACATGTTATACCTGTCTACCAGGTGCTTTAGTAACATGTACATTAAACCTAAACGGAGCACAGGTGGAGTGATTAAAAGGTTTAGTGGCAAAAGGTAATTCTCAGGAACATTCAGTCTGTTTTTCTTAATTCATTATTTGTCTTGCCCTGTCCGGAAAAATATCTCAGTGCAAAGTCAGAGGTGTCAGGTTCGACTTTAGCAAACAATATAGTCAACAGTATCAGTTTCGCACATACACAACATGCCTGGACAACTATCACAAGGCATTGTTCTTATTCATCAATGCTATTTCACAGCTACTAATATTTTTCACATACACGTTATGTATTTACTTCACAATAGCTAGTTCTCCAATATCTAATTAGAGACACTAATTGGAGAGGGCTGAACTGAAATGGCCATTATTTCACTGTTACTTATAATATTTAAGACAATGCCAACAGGGAAGTACACACAGATGAGGTCATTACAAAAGCTTTAAGGCGGAGAATATAGTTAACATTAAACTGTGCAGGGAAGGATTACAAAATAGTCTCCCATTAGTTGAGTGTTCCACATCCTTATCAGACTGGTGAGCAGTAGAAACAGCTGGTACACTTGGAGATGAGTTATTAATGTTACAACAAAATCTGTTGTTAAACGTTGGGTGGGTTTGGGAAGCTTACCGAAAGGAACGATGATGGGACAGGTGATGCTGTAGGTCATGACTACAGTGAAGACGTTCATCAACCAAGCATACGCTGCCCCAAACTGGAACTCATACGCTTGATGCTGTGTAGCAAATCTCACATTAGCCTAACTTTATGATTCATTGTCTTTTTTTAGTATTTCAATTTTATATACATTCTTTTCAATTTTATCCATTGTTCCATTCCATTTATTTTGTTTTTTGCTCCTATCTGTGCATTCAATATGTACACGAAGGGGTTTTGTGTATACTATATGGCCAAAAGTATGTAGCCACCCTTCTAATTATTAAGTTCATGTGATTCATCCACCCCCATCTTGTAATATCTTGTAGTGATGCAGCCTGGTGACGCAGCACTTTTACTGTACACCACTTTTTGCCAGAGGTTCTGCCCTGCTAGATCTGCCCCAGACAACAGGAAGCACTGTTATTGTGACATAGTTGGCACAAAGCAAAGCCCACACAGTCGAGGTTTGATATGTTTAGTGAGAAGAAACTTAAGCAGCCTCTAAAGAGCCCTGACTCTCAACCCCAGTGAACATCCTATACAACATCAGTACCTGACCTCACAAATGTTTTTTTTTTTTTTTTTTTTCAAATAAAATTTCCCCAAAACTCTTCCACACAATCTTTAAAATAATGTACAAAATAATCAGTGAAGAGTTTAGGCTATTTTTTAAAACCATATCCATATTAATTTGCATGTTTTTTGAATGAAAAGCTCATATAAGCATACTTTTGGCTGTAGTGTGTATGTAACGTTAATAGCGAATAAGAGGTTAACTGGTTTCTATTTCTAGCAAGTGATATGTCAGAATACATAAAAAAAGGATATGTGAGAGTGTCTGGGGAAATTCACTACCTTCTTTACATTGCGCCTTTCGGCCGCGGAGCGAGCCAGACACAGACGAATCATGTACATAAGCAGACCCGGAATGCGCAAGAGGTCCATGGCATTACCAATGAAGGCTGAGGCAATGACATAGTTCACAAAGAATGCCCCATTGTCTGGAAGAAATACACATCTGAAGCAAAGAAAGACAAATATTTCAGTAAAAAAAAAATCTATGTCACAGTTACGTGTAGCAGCATGTAATGACTTCAGGTACAGAACAGTCTGCTTATGCATCAACTTACTCGAATCGCACTGTTGCGTTAGCCAGGAACATCTTGTCAAAGACCCAGCGAAAAAACAAATCCAGGCTACATCAGGGAAAGAATAAAAATACAGAATGACGAGCATATTACTAAAGTGACAGCACGTTGCCTCATAGTTAAAATACTTCAAATACCAATGATAAGCCGAACCCAAAGCACATGCAATAAAAAATACAGCCTTTGTCTGCACACAGAATTGAATTTGTATGCCCAGAGAAACATACTTATTCAAGAATATTGTGAAATATCCAGTATTTAATCTTATACAGTAATGAAAATAAAAATAAGATATCCAGAAGCTTTCATATTGTATTTTCCTCCAGTGACTGAAAGATTTAATGTATTACAGATCTACCTGCTGAGGCCCAGAGATGGCAGTAGAAGGACCATAAAGATGAGGAAGGTGTAACACTTGTGCATTGTGGTTCTGTTCTCCCCAGAACTGAAAAAGTCCAGAGTAACACCAGCATGAGAAAGAAGATAGTTAATATGTGCGTGTGTGTGTGTGTGTGTGTGTGTGTGTGTGTGTGTGTGTGTGTGTGTTACAGGCATGTAAGAATTTTATTCTGCTTTGTGCAGCTTAATTCACAGCTTTCCAATGTAAAATGATAAAATATAAATAAGCTAAAATAATACAAAATACACAATTACTAGAACAATCATCCTCTAATATTTTGTTTTGTGCCACAACGCTTAACCTTTCTTGTGCCTTCATTATATGCTCTTCTAATATCAGTCGTGTGTGGAAAAACAAGAGGAAGAAAACCGAGCGTGTACCGTGTCCAGTGGGCCTCAAAGAACCCGGAGTAGTACACGATGGTGGGCAGCAGCGCCGAGAAGCTCCACAAGAGCAGAGTGGGAAAGAACTGGGTGATTATAGGATTCTGAAAGACCAGAGCAAAGCAAAACACAGTGAAGAAAAGGACACAGGACGGGGACAAATTACTATCCATTCAATTTATTATTTTATAACTTTAACGTCTCATTAAGTCCAATGACTAGTCCTGCATTTCTTTAAATAAGTCAAAGTGGCATAAAAAAAACCCAGTCAAGGCAGTCATAACCGTGTTCTGTGCAATACCTACTTACATTGAGGTACTCTACAGGTTTTGTAACGTTAAACTTGTCCATGGTAGATATGATGATGGCGGGAGTGGTGAGAAAGAAGAGCAGGAGGAAGAGAAACACGTTGATGATTAAGCAGCGCAGCCACCAGTGTATGCCGCCTATTGAAAGGTGCTCCCTGTAGAAGAAATGACAAAATGACTACCTAATTTATGTCTGCCCACAGAACAGAACACATGCGGATACCCTACTGCCTAAATAAAAGTGTTTTGTCTGTATTACTATTCATGGTGTGATTTTGATAAATGGATCTTACCAGTAGACATTCTGTGGGTCAGGTGCGTAGGTGACTGACCAGTTGTGTGTACGTAGGATGCTGCTGTACGGTGAGGATTTAGGCTCGCGCCGACAGTGACAGCCATGGAACTTACACGCATTAAAGTCCTTGAGGATACTGAGAAGGAAAACACAACATGACGTCTATGAAATGAAAAACTAAATTGTACAGGTTTTGTTTTGTTCCACAAGACACAAAATGTCAATTCAGAAGAAAGCCCAGTCATGCAGATTTCTCCTTCCCAACATTCGGAAATTTCAAAAGGAAAAGCGAAGCTACACAGGTATTAGTCCAGTATCTTGTCATCTCAAGACTAGAGTAAAGCAATTCTCTCCTGACGATGACCTACAAAGCCAAAAACACTCCGGCTCCTTCCAACCAGAATCTGTATAAGGCCAAATGTTCACCTAGAGCCGGCATCATCCAAGACGCATGGGAGGCAAACATCCAGACCCTTCTCTGTCCTGGCACCAAGGTGGTGGAATGAACTTCCCCTAGATGTCCATACAGCAGAGTCACTTGCTAACAGTGTTTGTCCTGTTCTCTTTTCAGCTTGTCCATAGTGATTATTGCAGTTATTGCCTTGTTCTCTCTTCAGGTTGTCTTTAGTGTAGGTAAGTTTTTGGAGTGGTAAGTTTTATAATTGGTACTACATGGCTCTTTTCTAGTAGTGATCTGGCTTGAATCCTGGTCTATCTGCACTAGCTTCGAATACTCCAAGTAATTGACTAAACACTTTTGTAAGTCACTCTGGATAAGGGTGTCTGCTAAATGATGTAAACGTAAATGTAAAAGTAAATATATAGCTGATACCAACATGCATCCTAAAGGCAACGTACGCTCAGAAAGCATGCAAACAAATAAACTCAAAAGGCACTGGATATGTTCTTGAAACACAAACAATATGAGTTCAAGATGCATGTAAACACTCATTTGAGTCTGTGAAGCTATGTTAACTCCAAGCATTATGAGACATTCAAAATGTGCAGTCTCTCAAACTTACACTGCAGTCATGGCTTCATTCTGGAAGGTGACGAAGGCCATTTCCAGAGGCTTAGTGCTGACCTTCTCTTTCTCCCTCTTATAATCCTCTTTCAGCTTGCTCTCCCGCTCAGTGTAGTACAGCATTGCTTCCGTCTGCATACAAGGATGGTACATGGTGATTAATTAAAGTTGTAAGACAAAAATGCTACTGATTGAGCAGTTGAAGATGATTGGATAGATTACTGTTACTGACACAGGAGGACAGCGGCATTAATCTGTCAGTCACATAGGCCCGAAAGTACACATTACTGCATAGCATAATGCATTATGTTTATTATATAATGATAGCCACGGGAACAAAATAAAAAGATGATGAGCAACAGGTGATGAAAGATAAAGGTCACAGGGGACCCAGTCTAATGTATTGTATTAGGGGCTTCACAGGGTATTTCAGCATGCGGGTCACTAGTGAAATAACGACTTTTAATAGACTAAATGAAGCAATATAAGGCATGTAAAAGAAAAGACCATCAGTTTTCAGTTTTAACTATTGACTAAAGTCTTTAGTTATTCACCAGCCACAGTGCACATCTGTATACAGCTGGGTTAATATTTTCCACAAAGAATTTGACTGTCTTTTTCCTGCCCTACTTCATTTCATTATACTGTTCTGCACAATATTGCTGCGTTAGGGTTAATTCAGTTTTCTGGATCTGCTCAGCCTCATCAGTACACTGTCACACCTTGCGATCAGAAAAAAAGACATATACACGCACAGCTGTCAGTTTTATTGAGCAGATTGTATACTACAGACTAAAACAGAAGATTAAGGCTTTGTTCCAAAATATGGAGGAAGACTTCTGTGGAGATGAAGAGTTGCTCAGTGTTTCCTAGATGCGGTATTTATAGTGTAACTATGTAAGGAGTTGTTTTTCTGTCTCTTAATGAAAGGAGAAGACTGGTTTCTGGAACAACGTGAGAACAGAATGTGGAAATACAAAATGCAACCACAGGATAACCACAGGCTTTCTGCTTTATGAATTTATGAATCTTTTTTTTCTTATGGTGTAATCTTTGACTCACTTTTTTGATGTGCATATTAAAAATAACTAAAACAGCCCTTTTCCTCTTCAAAAATATCCTCAGCCTGCATCCCTTTTTTTCACGTTGTAGTTATTCATGCTTTTAGTACGTCTAGACTGGACTATTGTAATTGTGAGTAATCATGCACATGAGACCCTCACAGAATATAATAACCCCGACACTCAAACACCTGCATTGACTTACGGTTTAAAAGTATAAAATCCTTCTTATGCTCTCTTCAGTTCTCTGATTCCCATCTGCTTTTTGTCCCTCCCTCCAGCTTACACACATTTAGTGATGGAGCATTTAGTGCTGCAGGTCCGATACTCTGGAACTCCCTCCCACTACATCCTAGTGCTTGCAGCTACCTTACTTTTGCACTGCATTGTTATTTGCTTTATTGTTTTGATCTTCATTGTGTTGTTTTATTGTGCAACTACGTTTGCGTTGTTTGACCTGCTGTTTTCAGTTCTTATGTAGGTGTACATAGTTGTAGTTGTGCCCTTGAAAATCCTGAAAGCTGCTTATAAATAAAATTATAATTTTTTATACACAACTTTGCTTGTGCTTATGAATACACATCTTTCGATTATATTAATTTGTATCTATTTCACATATATTTTATTTTAATAAAACTGTGGGTTCATCTGGAATGCTTATATACACCAGAAGCATTTTTAATAATAATAAAAAAAAGCATCCTAATAAATATTTCCCCTCACTTTACAATAAAACATTTCATGTTCAAATTTACAATGCTTGAAAATCTGACTCATTCATATTGATCAGGGTCTGTAACACCACCAAATGTGCTGGATTATGTACAGCTGTATATTACACAAGTCACTTACCTCATATTACTTTTGGTTAATTTATTAAAAGCAGTTACACTAATGACAATAAGCTGAGTTATACAATCAGGCAGGGGTAAACCCATCTCCTGGGACTTCATTAGATCCTCACACTTTACCAACACACCACTTGGGCCAAAAGTACATGCACACCAAAAGTGAACCACATTTGCTTAACAACTAACATAACACTGTATTTCTGCATTTTATCCAATAACTACCTATAACAGTAAAAGTGACCTCACCATTTCACAGCCCTTTACGACACAGCAGCAGAGGTGTCCACACGGTTTGGGGTTGATCATAGTATGTACATGTTCCCTGTTATACAACTCTGTGTAGAACTTCCTGCTGCGTTCAGTCTTCTTCCTGTAAAAAGATGTTGCTCTGTAATGACCTTATCCCCACTCTGTCATGTAACTAATTTACAAAGCAGCCTACACACATGCTTTTAGCTGTTTAAAGATAATGAGCAGCCAGTTAATGTTCACCTTTCAGAGTCCAGAGACATGAGTCTGGCCACATCATAACACATGCGAGCTTCCAGGACAACACAATTTGCATATGCGTGCCTGTGTGTAAAAAGGAGAGAGAAGAAGAGAAAGGGACAGAACGAGAAAATGGAGAATTCCATTTGTGAGTAATTTTCTGAATTCTTTCAGGAAACTCATAAGAAGCATGTTTATAAATTATATTATTATATATAACCAGTTAAATGTTCTACCTATAATGAAGACTTTAAATCAAAAGCATTTTCTGCAAATGGACACATGAACAGCCACAGTGCTTGTCAGCAGGCTGTCAAATATTTTTGTGAATAGTGTTGTGTGTATAATGTGTGTCATTTTGTATTCCTGCTGTGCATAGGATTTTTTAATGGTGGTACAACACAGTAGCATGTCAAGTGTCATGTGCAAGACACACAAAGCTAATTCCATGCTGCATCACCGAGCAGCTGAACACACTCAGAAGAAAGCAATATCTTCCATCTTACCACCTTCACACATGAGCTCACAGACACTTATGACTGGTTAATTTTTTTTGCTGTGAAACTCCCACCTCCATGCGTCACTGTCAGGTCTATGCATTCACTGTGGTAGTCCTAGTCAGGTTCATGCCAAACATGTTGGATCCATTCTGACCACTAAACAAGATTAAACTTTGCTAAAGAACATGAAAAGAAGCCTAATCAATTTTTGGAGCATATTTAATCTAGATAAATTTGTTGGGCTCTTATGGAGTCTAACATGTACCATCCAAAAAGGACCTTGCTTGGACTACCACAGTGAATGCATAGTCCCGATATGGGCTACATGGTTACAAAAGGTGTTGAGAACATTTATATATGGCATAATGTGTGGGGCCTATATTTTTAATATAGTCAATCTAAATTGTTTGTGCTTAATTTTATAAAGAGCAAATACCTACTTAGAAATAATGCAATTACTGTACGGTGATACAATTTAAAATTATTCGACATTTAAGTGAAATTGCACAGGGGTGGACTTATTTCTGGGAGATACGGTATATAAAGTGTAAGTGATGAAAATGTTCATGTTTGAGTGTTATTAGTGGTCTTACTCAAAGTGCAGCTTTATCTGACTCTCCTCTGCAAATCTGTAGATGCCGTTAATGAATAAAGTGCGTTTGACCTGTCAAAAGAAGAAAACAGAAAAAAAAACAACTGTTCAATTCACTCCTGCAGCTATAACAAAGTCAGTTCTGAAGTATGAAGCACTGATCTGGAGTCTGCTCTGAGTGGAAAAGACCAAAATATTTCACTAGAGCTGCAGCCCACTCACCAAATCGTCTTCTTTGTAGTGCATTTTGGATGTGTGTCGCCTCATGCTGTAGACGGTCAGTAACAGGTAAAGGAATGCAAACACAGTGTGCAGCCATAGCAGGTTATTCCTGAGTTAATATAAAGAGGAGAGAACGCATACATTTTTACCACTGAAGACTTTTAGCATAGGCACAAATACCTCATATGAAGAACTCAAACGCTTAAGAAAAAAAATATTTTTACCTGGAGTTTAAGTTGGCTATTGTTGTTCTTCCAAAACTGTATGCATTATGATCTGTGAATCACAAGGTAAGTAATGATGAACGATTTCTAAATGCATGTGACATATGAGACATACACTGAAGTGCCAGAAAATCTGGTACAGTTTTTTTCCCTAGAGCATTACGGTGCCATAATAAGTATGGGGTTTGTTTAGCTGGCATTCCATGGGACCCTCTCTGACAAATGAGCACGATGTGCACCTGTGAGTTTGGCCTCAACGTGCACCTCGGACTACAACAGAATTACGATGTATATACAACAGCATGGTGTTCATTGCCTATAGAATATTTCCGCAAACTACAAAACGTACAAAAATATTAGACTGGTGTACTTCAAGTTTTTCTGGCACTTCCATGTACACAGTAAAGAAGATGGTGGTTGTTTTGGGGACAAAAGTTTATCGACTTTCTGGGATAGTCTTGTGCACTAACGAATTACCCAGAAGGTCTCCTGAGAAGTTGACAGGCAGGATAATGCCCACTGACAGCACGCCCACCACCACCAGCAGACCTATGATGTGGCGCTGGAACGAGAGATAGTGCACTGCGTCCTCGCCGCATTTCTCCCTGATCTCATCGTCTCTGAAAGGGGGGAAAAAAAGAAGCAGGGGTGTAGTTAGAGCATACAGATATACTATTACACAAAGAATATTTTAAACAGCCTTCCTAAACACAGCCCACTTATCTCGCCCCTTCCAGAGCAATGACTCAATCAAGAGCGCAATAAAAGTACACAGGACTCACTTGATCCTGAAGATGGCTGTTAGCCAGGAACAAAAACCCTGGAAGAAAGACACACAATACTTTTATAGAATGTGTATACACACACACACACACACAAACACACACGTAATCACGTGACGCTGAGCGGGTATAAGCTTTGCAATGTGTGTGGTGCTGCTGTGAGTGTAGGTGTACTATTTATAGTATGTAAAGTGCTGCTATAAATGCTTGTAATTGAGAGTATAAGGGCAATGTAGTCGTGAAAATATTCTTTATGTTTTTTTTTAGTCAAGGTTGTGAAGCTCAACACAACAGATTACACACTGTGTGGACAAGTGGGAAAGGGAAAGTCAAACAAACGACTGTAAGAGTAAGTCGAGTAAACCTTTACAAAATACACAGGTGTGTATTTAAGGCCAGCACAGGGTGTGAAACAGTAAGAGGTGTGTGTTGGGAAAGCGCTGGGGAAACCTTGACAAAGCTGATCTAAATAAAACACTTACACTGTCTCTTTGGTCATAGTCGATGGAACTGGAAACTGAAGTCAGACGCTCGTAACGGGAGTCGACCGGCGTCTGCAATGCGGAGGCCACGCTGTGCACAAACACAGACCGAACAAACCAGTTTACTCAGTGTACTCTGCGTCTACGCGATGTCATCTAATGACATTTCAATCTAAGAAAATGCCGAAGAGGTGGCGCACTGGTGGAACAGATGCCGGCAGCACACAGAACAGAACACGGCGCGACTTGTCACCTGGGTGTAATCTGCTCACACAAAAGAGCCTACATGGCTGGCTACCAGTCTTACATTCAAAGCGGCATTTTTATTCCAGGCAAACATGCGGTAACTAGTCAGCTAGATTCAGAATTTAATCCTTTTTCTGTTCCTACACCTGGTTAAGGATCCACATCAAAAATATGGGACAAAAAATCCCACTAGGCCTAGACAAAAGGTGACATGCAGATGACAGAGGGAGATTTAGTCATGGTTAGAGACGTACAGAAGCAGAAAAATCACCAATGTTCAGCAGACATGAGTGTACTGCTAGTACAAATTGTGTGTGTGTGTGTGTGTGTGAGAGAGAGAGCGAGAGAGAGAGAGCGCGAGAGCTGAACAATATAAAAAATACACGACTGTGGTTCTGGGTTCCACTTCAGGAGTCGCACCCTTCAGAAGGCCGTGGTCTGAAATGCGATTTCCTGTTTGTATCAACTTCGACATATGAACTTAACCGGTCGTTCCTTCGTCGCCATTCTTCTTAGCCGCATATGACGTTTTCGAAATGGGACGGCCTGGTGGTGTTGCTGTGACTCAACAGGTCTTCTAATGCAGCCTCTGAAAGTTACAGCCCCTGAATTGGGACACAGCTAATATGTGCAACAAATCCCTACAGTCCAGATAAGGTCGCTGTCTGCACTTGCTAATAACTATAACATATAACAGAAATAAATCTACCAACCGTACTATACAAGCTGTTTGATTTATTTTAGCCAACAAGACAGAGCTTTATCTCTCACTGTAATATCTCTGAGAAGCAGTCGGTGGATCAGCCAGGTCCAAAAAAAATCAACACACATGCATCACTGATTAGTTCATAAAAATGGTCAAATGGAAAAGAAAATGGACAGAAACAATTATGTAATTATGTAAGAAAAAAATGTAGACAGAGCCATGTTAAAAAATTCACACCACTGCAGACGGAGAGAAAGTGAAAGGCACAGAGCGAAGGGTTAATTTGAAAAGAGAGCAGGAACTCCTAAGAAATAATAAACATAAAAACGTGACATACTATTCCTGTTCGTCCAGACGCCGGTATCGCAGATCCTGCCTTAAAAATTAAATAAAAAAAATAAAAAAAGAAAAGAAATGGATGTGATGAGATCATGTGATGACAGACCCAGTGAGGAGA
Organism: Duopalatinus emarginatus; assembly: GCA_028565595.1. Taxonomy (NCBI): domain Eukaryota; kingdom Metazoa; phylum Chordata; class Actinopteri; order Siluriformes; family Pimelodidae; genus Duopalatinus; species Duopalatinus emarginatus. The sequence goes on along the minus strand of JAOVVF010000039.1, from coordinate 7,075,487 downwards.
GACCATCTCATGTTCAATACCATCATTATTAACACACATAACGTTGTAATAACTGTTATAACAGATGTTCAGGTCCGAGGCTTTTCACCGTAGTCGGATGTGCTAAATATAACAATGGTAACCACATGGGTAAACAGAATAAAACATAAATCTGTGAACAAAAGTAGCCGTGAGCCTAAAATCCGGTGGTGATGATGGGCTTGTCATATGGTCATGCTGAAACATGAAAAAAAAAAATCAGCACCTTTGATATTGTGGACTGAAATAAATGTGAAACAGCAGACAGGAAATGTTTTTAACCTCAGATTGTCTGAGTGTGCAGTAAAAAGTGATGTTGCAGAGGTCGGCTGCTCCTCAGCACACTTTATGACGAGGACAGACCGACTCTGAGAAACAGAAGAGATGCTGAAATAGAGGAGTATTTACCGTTTATTTCATTTTTACCTGTCTGCATCTGAGACCAGCGCCAGACGCCCGTAATCCCATGCTACTTTCCTCAAGAAGGAGAACACAAAAAGCAGGAACTGAAAAAACACACACACACACACACACACACACACACACACACACAAACACAAACACCAGTTAACAAAGAGAGAATCATACAGATTACAGATACTTTAGCCTGACCTCTAGATCTACTGTTCACTTTCAGTTAAAACAGACGACAACTTCTAGCCACATACATAAAATAGCAAATGATACTGCAGTTGAAAACTGGTGCACGAGACAAATTTACATGGTGTACACTAAAGTGTCAGAACTGGTACAGACGTCTACAAACGTCTCTGACAGGTGAATGTGAACTATATGCCTACTGTGCTTGCTGTGCTGAGGAATGTGACCTCCACATTTAACCCATGCGTGCAGTGAAACACACACCACTAGGCGGCAGTGAACGCACCAACGGCGCCCAGGGAGCAGTTGGTGCCTTGCTCAAGGGCACCTCAGCTGTGCCTCGCCCTGTGCGGCGATCAAACGCGGGACCTTTCAGATCACAAGACCGGTTCCCTTATCACTAGGCCACTGTTTTCGTTTATGTCCTGTATTCATTCTGATGGTTTTGACCTCTTCAAACCGGACAATTCACCTACACACACTTCTAGAGATGCCAAATTATGGTTAGAGTGACACTCATCAGTTTTGGCTTTTGCCATTCACACCCAAATCACCAGATCCCAATGTTATTGAACACAATGTGTGTGAGAGAGAGAGAGACAGTGAGATTCCACAATGTACCAACATGCCAAAAGTTAGTCTGCTGCGTGCAACAGAGCCATAAATTACACCTGCAAAACAAGTTTGTTCATTTATCAGTTATAAACAGTTATAAACAACTCTTCCCTCCATGGGTTTTCTATTCACTTTTGGATTTAATTTGACACATAACTTATCATGTTTTCTAGAAAGCAGAAGTTTCAAAGCTATACTGGTTGTTTAATTATTTGGACGTGTATCGTGACCTATCGTATCATATATATATATATATACATATATAGAAAAGTATACATATATAGAGTTATATATATAAGTTGTTACACAACAGGACAAGGTCACATGTCTGATTCTTGGATAGGAGTGGGAGGGATGTTAATCTCTCTCCCCTGTCTATCACAGTGACACTAGGTGACTAATTAATCTGGGAGCTCAGGGGCCTGATAGTGTTTTCTGCTGAGTGTGTTATGATGCACATGGGGGGCAGCCGTGGCTCAGGATTAGAGAACTTGTGGCTCGTAACTGGACGGTTGCTGGTCTGATCCTTCGTACTGACAAGGCATGAGTGAAGTGGCCTTGAGCAAGGCACTGCCCCTTGCACTGTGGATCGGGTTCACACCCCATAATGTGTGTATTACACTGCACGGATTGGTTAAATGCAGAGGTTAAATTCCTCTGTGTGCAAGTAGGTCAATCAGTAAAAAGATGTGGCTGCCTTTTACTTCCTCAGTTCATACTTATCATATATATGGTGGGGGAGAATTTTCTACGTAAACAAATTACACCCCCCCCCCACCCCGACTTGCCATGACTTCTCTTAAGCCCGACTTAATAGAAGCTGCGACCTACCAGGAAGCACATGAAGTCGAGGGCGAGGACGGTGGGCACTCCTCCGAACGGAAGTCCCAGCAGGACAGTGCTGCGGATCTTTGCCGTATAGCACATCTCCTTCGAGTTGTTGCCGGCCTGTGAGCAGTTTGCTGAGCCTATGCAGGCCAGACTCTCGCCCAACACAGCCATCATAAGCACGAACACCAACATCATGCACAAATAGCACCTTCAGCTCAGCTGCATTCTGGATCCGGACACACACTCACGCACCACCTGTAGATAAAACAGGGAGACAATACAAGTAAAAAATATATTATTTTTGATTATTTTAATTAGACATGGGTAATATAAATGAGGCTGTTGACAATATAAATAATGCATAAAAAAAAACCCTGAGCCACCTTAGTGTGCTCAACACAGGAAAGACAGGTTTGGATATCACATGAGTGATTCTGAGGAACCAGAGAACTGTTGAACAGATGATCAGAAAACAGAAACTTGTAAAAAGTGGAATAGGGGATTACCCAGTCAATGCATCTACTAGACACCGAGGGAAGACACGCATTTCTCACTGGGTTTCTTACTCTTTCGGCCACTTGCCGGAGCACTCCCTCACACCCACAGATTCCAACAAACATCCCTCTCAGAGCCGCGAGTCTCAGGTGTGACTCAGAGATTACGTAACGGCAAAAGAAACAAAAGGAAAAAAACAAAAGTGGTAGTTGGCAGCTGAGAACTGGTCTCACTCTCCCTCTCTCTCTCCCTCTCTCTCTCCCTCTCTCTCTCCCTCTCTCTCTCCCTCTCTCTCTCTCTTAGATGTGGAGATGTGTATGATGTATAAAGAACAGCCTCACAGGCTCAGACTGTTCAGACTGTCCGCACACTGAGCACTCAGTGTGACATCAACCAAGAACGAGGCTCAACAATAGACAAACGAAGGTCAGTCGGTTCAGTCTTTCAATCCTACACGTTTGTCCATATTGGACTACGATACATTCGGGCTCACATTTCTACATTAAGAAGTTGGATACCACCGCTGATGAGCCTAAGTAGAGAAACATGAGAAGCTGTATGAATAATCTACATAGTAAACACTCTCTCAGAGAGTCAATGACAAATAAAGCTGCTGTCTTCCTTCCAGCATGGACCTCATGCTAATGTAGGTAAGAGTTCATCACCTGGTATGAATAATCAGTCTTAGTGGATTCTCAGCGCCATCATTTGTATTTCTCTCAGAAGCAGCCCAGGAACATGCAGCTCATAACAGTGTATTCTGGTTTGGAAATGTATGTATTGAAATGTAGTATAAGACATGTATTTATACTGATATATTTATGAAGTGTGCTCACACTCGCAGACATGCTGTACTGCAGCATGGTCCTGTTGGAAGAGGCCAAACACAGAACACGAATGGTGTAACTTCAGAAAGGAGGCACACATTGGTCACCTGTCAGACACCTTTGTAGATGTACCAGAGGTCCTATGGAATGCCAGCTAAAGAAACCCAATACCATTATAAAGCCAGCAGTAATCTGTAGCAGGTTTTCTGGCACTTTAGTGTAGACTTTCAGTCTTGTCATTCTTCTCTAATCTCTCTCATGTACAAGTTTCAGCCTCTGCTAACGGGAAGTATTTCCACCCCATTCTGTGTACACTGCTGTGTGTGTAGCTGCTCATGTCAGGAAGCTCCGGATGAGCAGTTCTTTTGCTGATGCTGCTTTCAGAGACACTTTAAACTCTAATATAGTATTTGATAATAGAATTTACAGTTAAGCGTAGCAAATCTAGCAGAGCAAAAAGTTCACGCACTGACTTGTGGCAAAGGTGGTAAAAAAAACAAACAAACAAAAAATTAAAACCATTGTTTTTTTGTAAGGTATCAGATGCCTTTTTCTGATTTGTTTAGTACACATTTGTTTGCTCCCTTTTCAGGCCAACTGGGTGTTACTTCATTTTAAGTTTCATACACAGTTTGGCTTTACTTAACTTCTGGATTCTGACCCACCCTGAAACACTTTCAAGTTCTAGCAGTTTATTTCTGGATGGTTTACATAACACACACAACTCAGATCATTATAGACCATTATAGCACAGATACTGTGCAACAATGTTAAGTAAGGAGTTATACACAGCAGATTATCTCTCTCTCTCTATCTCTCCCCTTTCTCTCTCTCTTTCTCTCTCTCTCTCTCTCTCTCTCGCCTATTAAAAATCACAGGCCAACATTTACAAAGGAACCGGAAAGCGTAATCTCCTCTGTACTGAAGAATTTCCTGTGCTGGGAAACTTTGAACCAAGACTTCTTCCATTCATGTAAAATAAATGTTACACAAATAAAACCTAAAAAAAAAAACACCACCATGAATCATCACCATGTTTTTTTTGTACAATTTGAGTGCTTGTGTTCTTGGATATCAGCTTTTGTTACAGAAACAATAATGCACTAGAAGCACATTAATATTAATGCCTTTGCTCACCTTTGCTCAGTCAGAACTACTGCCTGAGCCATGCTGTGAAATCAGATTTGAGCAATTAACCTTGTGCTTCCTAATAATAATAATAAAGGAAAATAAAGGCGTGCACATTAATTGTGCTGTAAACGGTGAACAGTCATCATCACAATTCCATAAAGTCTAAAGCTTGATTACTCGTATTTTATTGGCAACTATTTGGGGTATGGACAATAAGAAGCTAGGCGCAATTCTAACGTGGAGGCTTACTGGCCTGATATAATGTTGTTTTAAGGTCACGTTACTAACATACCGAAAATTGATGATAGTAGATCCTGTCTTAAATAACTGAACCAAACTTGTGCTGTCGCTGCCCTCACTACCGTCTGGTATTCACCCAAAATGCATAAGTGTTTCGGCTTTATTCATTTTATTGTGTGGATCATGTGGGATTATTTTTATCCAGTATATTTCCTCAACCCTTGATGTGAATCCTGTCTATTCCACTGACCTGTATGACACATTACTGAATAAATGCTATTAAGATTATACTGATGATCTAAAAAATATATATATTTGTATGTTTTTGCTAGTCTCTTTAGAAAACATATCAGAATATTAAAACTGGTCTTCATTAGGCCAGAGGGTAACCTTTTTGACAGAAACAAGGCTATGAAATGAATCGTATTACAAGGAACCAGGGTCCACATGAATTAGTGATGTTTTAATATAATGCTGTTTGAAGGAGATGAATAATGGATTGAGTTGGCACAGGTTGTTATAGAAGGGATACAGTATCCACTAGAGCCTGAACAACATAAAAATAATGGCACCCATAAAGATTTTAAGAAGCTAAAGGAATTCTGATACCTAATAATGTCAGCTGATGGCTTGTGTGGGCAGTTCAGGAACAGTGGAAATAAGCTGTAGGAAAGCATTAATAATAATTTAATAAATAAAATAAAATAATTCATAATTTATTACATTTTTATTTGAAAGATTTTAGTAAAAAAAAGTAAATATAATTCATATTTATTTAAACATTTATTTAAATATTTATATATAAATGTAATTTATTTTACTTTTATAATTTTTTTCTATTTACATTTCTTGGGGGTGGGCTATGTTGCCCTGCTTTTTACAACCAGATCTGCTTGCTCATGCAACGTCAGGGGGCTGATGTAACACACTTGGAGGAAAAAGCTCTCACCCGCCTCTGCATGCCTGAGTTCACAGATACCCATGCTAAGCTAGCGTCACTTTGATTGACAGGGAAGAAGGTACGTCACCGCTCTCTTTTTGACAGGACAGCCAATACTGCTCTCTTGACTCGAGGTCAGTACAGTCATGTACTTTATTCCTGAATACACCAGTCAGGCATCTAAAACAGCAGATCTACACTGATTAATTACGTAAATTGCTATAAACTAATGTCTGCTTAATTACATTGTTGCACTTAATGGCACAAAATCAGATCAAAGACTGAGCTTTCACAAGGCTTTAAATAAAGTTTTATTTGTTTCAGGCAAATATATAGATAACGTTTGTGCACTTACACAGCAAGAGAGTAAGGGGAAATAAGTTGTGTTTTTGCATTTTAATATACTTCCTGTTGACATATTTCCTTTACAGATTTTCACGTCACATCTTGACTTTTTTACTTTAATGTTTTTGTAGGCATAATAAAATTAATATAATAAGGGGAAAAGGTACCAGCGAGAGAAAAACACTTAATTTGTATTCTGTTTTTTTCCATTTTATTTACATAAATATTAGTAGTAGTGGCAGCATCATCATCTTTTTCATCTCTATTGTATGACCCGTATGACTATTATTATTATTATTATTATTATTGTTATTTATTTTATACCTATTGTATTTTTTTGTGTGTGGTTGTCACATGTCTATTTGTATTATTATCATCTTTATTGTTGTTGTTATAAATTTGTTTATTTTTGTTGGTTTGCAATTTTTGTACCCAAGCTTTGGGCAAATGGTATATTTGTCATGTAAATAAAATAAGCTAATGTATAGGAGACACTTGGCCAAAAAACATGTTGCCACTGGGTTTTAAGATTTTCGGCAAGAAATAGCTATTCAAATAGCTGAAAGAATGCTAAGAGACAACATGCCATAGCAAAGAATTTAAACATCACAAGTATCAGTACAGCTGGATCATTTCTATGCAGGTGGAACCATAACTCATCATTCCTGGATGGTGACGCCACCCACGTTCCACAGTGATCTCTTTACTGGTAAAGAAGGTAAGTCAGTAAAAAAAAAAAAGAGTTGCAAGTACCACAATCAGCTCAGTTCCTACATCTCATAAGAACTGAAACTAAAAGGGTCGTGATACTGGTTGCTTTTAAACACCTCATGGACAGAAACATGAATTTGGAGCAATGTGGGTCAGAAAACTGGTGGTAGAGAGAAGACGGATGCTTCATCAAGACAACACACCCCAAACACCCCAGTCCATCCAAATTAAGTCAAGCATGCCTTGAAAGGCTTAACTAATCTTATAACTTGAATTCCACTGAAATCGTATGGATCTGAGGGATTCTCATGACCTTGGGCAATTGGTGGTTTTACTTCTTCGAACAATAAATACACCCTTTATTGTTCATATTTCTAAGCGCAAACTAACAGGTTTACGTTTGGATATATGCACTAAAATCTACTCACACTGTAAAAAAGTGCCAGAAAAACTGGTAAAGACTACACATGTTATACGTTAATAAATATGTTAAATATGCTAAATACGTAGCCACGAGACCATGGGACACCCGTTACACCCGTTTAGGTTCTGCATTTATCCTGATAAAACAACAGTAAAATGCACCACCACACACATCTAGAGACACCAAATTATGGTTAGAACACTCTGAGTTTGGGGTTCTCCCATACCCACCCAAGTCACCAGATCTCAACATCAGCAAACACATCTGTGATGCCATACAACACTCTGTGGAACAGAAATCCTACACCTCAGAATACAACAGAATTGTGGACCGTTCTGAATGAAGCATGGTGTTTTCGTTGCCTACAGAGTATTTGAGCAAGCTCGTGAAGTCCATGCCCTGTAGGCGACCCATCAATAATTAGACTGGTGTTCACAGGTGTTTTTTGTTTGACACTTAGGTGTACATTGAGGCTATAGATAAACAACATTTCATGGCTTTTAAGCCCAGCAGTGAGACACTCATGACCCACTGTTTTCCTCCTGCTCCTTTCTTTTCTGATCAATAGATCAATAAATCTTGCTCACTGGATGCGATCTTCAGATTAGAGTAAACTCTGTGGGTCTGAAAATGTTCAGCAGGAAAAAAAACAAAACTCAGTGACTATTTTTGGAGCATTTGCAAGTTGCTCTAAAGTACCTTCTGGACGGGTTAGATTTCCGGACGTGTGTGTGTGTTAAGTGGTGTTGCTGTAGTAATTGTGATCGATTCACAGAGGAAGAGAAGTGATATCTGAATAAGTCAGAATCTGGAGTGCTTCCGTGAATCAGACTCGCATGGCGAATTGTCCCAGTCTGACTTTTATTATTAACGCTTGCTGCAGGAGGGTTTGTGGCCACAAATGGTGCTTAATCATTAGCTGGTCACATGAACGTAAGCTATACTGGTGTAAGCAACTCGACAACATACCAAAACCCCCTGGAAGCAGGACTTCTCTAAAAATTTTGTTCTCTGTTTCAGGAATGTATTTGGGATTTGGTTTGGTTCTCCACAAGGTGACAACAGAAAAAAACTCCTATAATAAGATCTGGACAAGACCTACAGTATATTCCTTGGGTTTATTTCTACAGGATATTTCATTGATATGAAGTTTACATTTGAGCCATGTAAACTTTTTTTTGGCTAAGTTGCCATATTTATGACCATAATTTGTAACCATAGAGAAGTGATACCTAGAAAAAAAAACAACTGAGCTGTGGTTTTTATCTGCACCCAGGAAAAAAGTAACTTTTTAAATGTTAAATATTTTAACATTTTTCAAATGTAAATAATTCTCAAAATTTTTTTATTGAGATTATTAATTTTTAATAAAGCTGTACACGTGCAATTTATTTGCAACTTTTGCGTCGTCAGTGACAACATTACTGCTTTCAGTACACAGAGGGAGAGGTTAATCTGGCATGCTAGCTCGTTTTGTCGCCACTAGCTTAGTAAACTAGTCGCTGCCTAACTAGGACACCTTGAGGTTACATGTCAGTCAGGATCCTCTTAGGTAGCTGCTGATATAGGCTAGGTAGCTGCTGATATAGGCAAGGCAGCTCACTAGGTTGTGAGACAGACCCCCCAGTCTCAGTTTGTCCTCAGCAGAATGGTGCAAGTGGCTTGTCATAGCGACTCTACAAGCTGTGATTACCATGTTGCAAGTTATTTTATTTTATTACATTATGTTGCTGTTCATGGTGGTTAAGTTCTTGCTCTGACACACTTCAATGCATTTTTAATAAATTACACAAATGCCTTTCTAATTTAGCTAGCTTCTTGCTAATTATTTGACAGCTTGCTGAAGTGCAATATGGGTCAACTCACTAATAGTCATAATAGCCTAGCATAATGCATGTGACGTTCTACATAACTTCCTAATGATTGCCAACTTGCGTGCCTTGATATACTGGTTTGCCGTTTGATGTGCTTTAGCCCCACGAAGGTTGAAACCCTCCGAGCTAGATCTACCTGCAAGTTGAGGCGTAAATTAAATGATTTGTTTTGACAGGTGTTGCACTTAGCTTCATACTATTAACCATCATCACATCAACACATAAGTGTATAGCAAGCTTTCTATCTACGTTTTAAGCTTAACTTTTCAGGTAGTATGTCACAGACAGTAGCTTACATGGCTATATCCACCTAGCTAACGTTATCCTACATAGCCATTGTAATTAGCCAGCTTGTCGAGAGATAAAGCATGTTACAGATAACAGTAACAAGGTTTTTGTTTGATTGCTGGTTGTCATCTTTTTTCAGCAATCCAGTCATAAACATGGCAGTGGAATCATACAGTGACATGAAATATAAATTATAAATTAATTAAGTAATAAAAGACTGATTTGGATCCCAAAAATGACAGAGAACAAAACTTTCCCATCTGTTTGCTTGTGGTGTGTGCATTTTTTTATAATCTATGTTCATATTTTAATTTGTGATTGCAGTAGGCGAAGAGCATATTCTTCTTCTGCTTATTATTATTATTCTTATTATTCCGAGACTTTCTTGTCCCGCTATCAACTTCTGCAATTTGAAATACTTTAAAACATCCGTCCCATTGATGACACAGCTGCTTGTATACAGCTTTTGGATACCCACACTCGTTCACCGGCCACGCCCGTTTTTATCCCACATTTTCCCCATTCATTTCTATAGAGAATCACAGTATATGTCATTTGAACAGGTAAAAAAAGGAAAATTGATTTGAGATATCGACACCTTTTTAACTCTAAACATCTGTCCCCTTGACACACACACACAAACACAGATGCAATTACCTGTCAGAGCAATAGTATTTGCACCCCACCAACTATGTACTAATCTTCTGATTTATGCAACTGCAGAGCTGCAATCACACTCGCATTTCTTCGGGAAATGCACCTCTTTAGTTTGTGTATTTTGTTCAACTAGTCTTAAGGGTGAGGGTGTATATAACCAAACACTGAACACTTAACTAACAATGCCCCTGGTGACTAATACAATTTTACCAAATGTAAAATAACACGTGGATCACAATAGCAGCTGGAGTGACTAGCTGCACATAATCCTGTATAAGCCATAAAGCCCCCAGAGCAGTAGATCTGTGTATTCTGTTAAAGATCTTACTCATGTCTTATACTTATATTAGATCTATCTATCTATCTATCTATCTA
>JAOVVF010000039.1:7051586-7065016 GCA_028565595.1 Duopalatinus emarginatus | reverse complement strand
TGAAGGGTTTAATTATAATAAAATTTAATTTAATAATATAACCTGGACAAGTTTGGCGGGCCGGATTAAAAAGCCCATACCTAAATTTCTCTGTGTAAACACATATAGGAAAGACATTTTAAATGGAAGTTTTTTTTTTTGACAATACTTTGACAATCATTAAATGATTTTATATTCTTATCAAGACAAGTGATTGCTCTTATTAAAAAGCTAGCAATCATCCAGAGCTGCATGTTACTTATATACTTAAAGCTGGCCATAAAGGTAGAGCCACATAATTATACAATATAGCAGCTTGTTCCCAGAAGATGGGAAAACCTCTGACATGTTGGACAAAGGTGTGTTTTAATATTTTCAGTTTAGCACATACACAGAATAGGCTGTAAGCCTTAAGTATCGGGCAACGAATCTTTTTTTATATGACAAGTCTTACTAATAATGACTCTTTTGTCTTTAGAAGTGGCAAGTATGTTTACAAGCCTGTCATGAACAAGACCTGCTGTCCACAGTACACTATCAGGTAAATATATAACAAGCTGGAAAATCAGTTAGTCAGTCCCTTTTTGCTTGTTAAGCCGATAACGTTGAAAAGGTAAAATTAAGACGTTGAGTTAGTTCAGTATTAAACCAATATTGGTGTTAACCACCAGGTTTACAAGGTTCATCTATTTAATATGTATGCAATAGTAACCATCACGTTTCACTGTATTTTTAAATTAGTTTTAGACAGGCCAGGTTGTTGCATATTTAAGAAAAGTGAAAGTAAGTTAATGGTGTCACTTTTGATTTGTAGGAAAATGAAATAATAATTATAATAATATATAATAAAATACAACAATAACTATAGAACAGTATTGAGGCTATTCCAGCTCAGTTAATGATGCCTACAATAGGCCTATTGGCATGGTCAGTGTGAGGCAACTGGCACAATAGGCATTTAATGCAATGTTACTCATGTTATCTTTTTTAAATACCTGAAATTACTTGATGTTATTTATTATAATCTTACTTGCCAGGCTTAAACTCAATTCAGTGTTGCTTTATAAGCATGCCTGGTAGTACAGTGTTGCCAAAGCATAACAAGACAAACATCTTGTGCTATCTGGTGAATGGACTGTGTATTTGCCAGGGAACGTTGTACTCATAAAATTCATTCAAGGTTGGCAGGTCTAATAGTGCTTTCAATAAATATACAGATCCACAGGTGTATATTTAATTAAATGACATATAGAATACAGCTTATGTAAATTGTAGGATAAACATGATGTACCTAAATTCATATTTGATCTGTCTGTTAAAGGTGCCATGCCTTAAACTTTCATCCTTCAAAGACACATAAGAAGATCTTGAAGAAGATGACAAAGTTCCTGTCGAAAGGGGAGAAGCCAAAAGGCCAGTGTGATGTTGACTGTGATGGTATGTTCCTCCTTCCCACCTCTAGTGTTTTGTCGTCTGTGTTAACCTACAAGTGTGTTTGCAATTAGTTTTACATTTCCTTTTTTGTTCAAAAAAAAGGTAAGTTGATTTATGTAGACATATGATGTGATATGACGTGATTAAGTAATTGCAATCTAAACATATTCCAAATGAATGCTACATTTTGTGAAGAATTGTCCATTTTTAAGCTTATTTTCAGTGTAAAACTAAAATAATCTTGGAAAATCGATTGTAATTACAAGAGGCAAGATTCCAGCAATTATCTGAGGCGTTTTCCATGTTGAAAGTCACATATAAAACAATTTTGAAAATAGCTGATATTTTTGTTGATTTCTGGAATACGTCAAGATCCAGTATTGTACGAGTTTGTAGTGTTTTATAACTGATTGCCCCTAGTAAGGTTTTAGGAAATGGTTTTGCAGCAGGTATTTCCTACACATGTAGCTTCAGTCACTCTTTGAGTCTCAAACTTTGAATTTGTTTCTGGTAATGCAATCTTAGGTGGGTTTGACATCCCTGGCTTCCTAAAGCCTCTTGCATCGTCTCTTCAGCGGACAGTGGCTATAGCTGCTGGAATATCCCAGACATTTTTCTCAGGTGCGCTTCCCCTGCTGTGCCATGCTAGATCACCATGCCTGCAGTCATCATTTAGATTCATGAAGGGTTTATTTTGTAACATTTTCGTCTTCATAGAGCTGGAAGATTTGCAAAAGGATGAATGGGTAGAAGTGGCGTCTCTAGCACAGAAAGCCTGGTAGGGCACAACCGTATAATAAACCGTATGGACAGCTTCCAACTTTTCAGTGAAACTACACACATTGGTCAATGGTTCCAAACACAATTGCAGTTCATCCATGAAATCATGAATGCACCCGTAAAGCAGGAGTTAGCAGAAGTGGAGATACAAGCATTGTGGTCCACAACTGTAATTACCATCCAAAGTCAGATTTCAGAGTACAGAACCCCAATACTTTTTGTACCTTAACCTACAGCCATAACACAAATTGGACGCCTTGTAATAATTAAAACAGTCTCACCAGTGACCTTTACTGCTTCAAAAGAAAAAACTTGAGGATTATTCTTATGTTGAAGTCCATTAATCCTTAAAGGAATTCATTTTTACTTAAACTTTTATTAAATTGTTGACTTGATTCATTATATTGCCTTGTTATTACTAGTGGCTGACAAAACTGTGATAGCTAGCATTGCAACACACAATGTTTACAAAACGTCCTGACGTATGTAAGTTTCAATATGGGTCCAACACAATCGTTGCAATGCACACAACTATTTTGAACTGCTCACTTAATTAGACAAACACTGATGGGCCAGCCCCATGGTCACCAAACAAAGACTGCTAAGGGAAGTACTGGCCTTTAACAGGTACAGGTCATTATTTAAATGTATCAGACAGTGAGACTGTTACATGTAATAAATATTATAAAACTGTAAAAAAAATATTAGTTATGAAGAAAAAATACATATTTATTACTTGTTACCCTGAATTAAATACACACGTCTTGCACTGCTCCACAGTAACCTTTGGAGGAGCCCTAGAATTTTCCCAGGGGGAAAAAGAGACAATGCATTTATTACTAAACAGGATAAAAATAAAATCACAGAGTATGAGTAGGGCTTGTTACTGACAACTTTAATTAAACTAATTGTTTTGCATGTACATAACATTTCATATCGCTACAAAGTCATCATATTGCATGTTTTCTTCTCTATTAAGAAATCTCATATTTATATAAAAATAGCTTAGTTAATTAGCCTAGCTAAGTAATCCCAGCTTGCAAATTACGTATGCTGTTTGACAGGAGACGGTTTGGTCGTGAGGGTGATTAATGACAAATTAGAAACAAACATATGATACTCAAACTTGTTGTAGGACCAGTTCTTTGAATCCCTGGAGTGTTTGCATCCTGAGAATTGCTGCCTCTGCACATTTGGTGGAATGGTGGTGGCATATCGGCTATTAAATAAGCATCCTCCTGCGTCAAAGTTTCACTGATGAGCCCAAGGCACCTCCGGAGAGGTCTGCAGTACGACCTGGTGCTCCTTTGCCCCTGTTCACACATCTCCTTAACATCTAGTTGCAGATAAAAATCACTAAGTACAGATATGAACAGGCTCCAGTTTGTCAGGCAGTTCCAAACCAATGTCCCGAACCACTTTTCGAGGATTTCTGTGTGGATGTTAAAACTTAATTCATCCTGAGCAACAATGATAAATTAGCAGTGCCATTGCTATTGCCTGAAGATATCTAGGAGAGGTCTGTCCTCTTCATCCAGAGCAACTGGCTGCTCTTTTGTTTGGCAAGTTGATGACTTGGTCGCAAATCCTCTAGAGCCTACCTCTTCTGGACAGATTGACTTTTCAGCCAGTTTGTTCAGTGTCCAGTGCAAGCACAGCTTCTTTACGTCTTTTGCACTCATCCACTGTCTTATCAAGGCTCTTTGACATACATAAGGAGCAAAGGGCAGGTCAATAGTAGTAGGTCTGGCTTGACATTTGTTGAGGCTTTCTTGGGTGGGAATCGGACCACCTGGCCAAGGTCGGCAGCATCTTTTATTATCATTCCACATCTGGCTTCATGGTCTTTAATGTCCAAGGTGTACTAGATTTGAAGACCTGGAATTCTGGCCTTTTCTGACTAAAGTAGTTTACAGGAGGCAGGTGCAGGTGAGTGCATTTCCCACACTGCGTCTGGGCACCCTGTTGCACCACCAGTTGTATCTGTCTTGTGTTAGGCTTGTATTGCAGCCAAGTTGAAGGTGTTTTACTGTTGTTAGGGTTTGGCATACAGAAAATTGCTCTTAGCCATACCATTTGTTGAGGGTTTTGGTGAATGGCAGGACATCATATATAGCTCTAATGAAGGCCCTGGAAATACCTTGTCTTCCCTGCTCCTTCCTATCACACCATTGCCCCTGCCTTAGCTGGAGTTTTTATGCACATTGTAGCCTGTTCGTTTCGATACACATCCTCAACCAAAAGGTGAACCACTTCCCAATTGAACTTGGCCATACTGGAGTGCCACCTTTGCCTGCTGGTTCCCTTTGCTTATACTGCTTTTCAGCTTTCACTGCTTAAACATCTTTATGAGATGTTACCTTTATGCACTTGTACTTCTCTCCTAAACTGGATAGGTGCAGATGTAAGATGCCCTTGGTGTAGAGTTCAGCACAGCATAATAGGCACCTAGGTAGTCCTAGCAATTTTCTTATATTTAAACTGATTGTTCAATTCAGCTTGTCAACCTTTTGTGATTGGGGCCTCTTAGGATGGTGGCAACATCATAGGAGGCTAGTAAGCATTGTAAGCATCAGAGCTTCAGACAGCCTGAGCGCATGGTACTACTGATTCTTCCAAAGCCACTGATGGTGTTTTGCCTAAACTGTTCTGTTTGCTCTTAGGACCCTGAAGAGATGCATCAAACCAACACCCTAGTCTTTTAATGGGCTTCTCAGTCTTCTCTAGAATTAGTCCATGGTTGCCTTTATCTTTCCTGTGAAAATGGAAATGCTTGTGGATTTTCATTGGTTTGATTTTCTGAGTGAATGCTAAAATTTACGTGAAACTTTCTCATAAATCAAATGGTACAAGCTGTAGTGAGTGTTGTCAGAATGTCTGTGAATATAATTATAACAAAGTTAGACAGACTTTATTATTTGCTCCACTAAATGCATTGTATTATTTATTTATTTGTTTGTTTATTTTTATTGATTCCTACTAAGCTGCTATTGATAGCAACGTTCAATATTGATCTGTAGGTGAGCGGATGGACTCCATGTTTGAAGAGGGTGGTGAAGTTCCTCCGGTGGATCCTGTGAAAATCAAGCACTCTCAGGTGGAGCGTCCTATCATTACCACCAGCCCTGAGAAAGACAACGATTCCAAGCCATCAACATCTGAGGCTTCAAGTGAGGAAACAATGTCCTCATTAGCAGGGATGAACCCACGCCTCGCACCTAAACCAGGTGAGTGTTATGACAAAAAAAGTGTAGCAGCAAAGAAATGGGGAAACAATCAGCCCTGCTTCAACTTTTAAATACTTGCACATTATGCATTATTATATTTTACAAGTACAAATAAAATTACTATGAGTTAAAAATGTTCTATATAATTATATATTAGTGCCAAAAATATGTTATATATATATATATATATATAATTTATTATATATTATAATTTGTAATATATTATGCAAAATATACATAGGCTGGAGGTGGCTTTGTAATGCTGGCATTTTATGGGACTACGGTTTCTGGCGCTCCTGACAGGTGACCACTGTGTGAAGGCTTGTGGTTAGGAGCCCACTGCTCTTGTCATGTGAGCTTGTGTTTCCCGTAAGTAGTGTGTATGTTTTACTCCAAGGATAGGATGAATATGGAGGTCAAATTCCTTTGTGTGCAAGCACAGTGGTCAGTGGTCATATAGATGGTGACTTTCCAGCCCTGCATTTTAATGCATTTAAAGTGATGAGATCCATGTAAAGCTTATCTTTAAATCACAGCGTGTTCAAATACATATCTTATTATTTCTTTAGTGAAGTGAAGTGAAGTGAACTACTATTTCAACCACTATACACTGGAATTGACCTCTGCATTTGACCTCTGCATTTCTGTGCAGTGAAACACACACTAGGAGGCAGTGAGCACACATGCCCAAAGTGGTGTGCAGGCCCAATGCAGAAAGCCCAGGCAGTAGTTTAGGGTTAGGTGCACTCCAGTCGTCTTTGTTGGTTGTGGTGTTAAATCTGGTGGGTTCCTTAACCACACGCTTACAGCTGCCCCTGTAAAAAATGCAAGTAACCCAGTTGTTTAATGTAGTGGTTATTCTCAGGAAATGTCTGTAGGATTAGGCCAAGGCCAGAAGTCATGCATTTCTAATGGTCTCTTGGCTAGACTGAGTGACATGGTGCAGCGAGTCACCTGGCAACAAAATCGCTTTAACTTCACCTTAACTAAGTTGAGCCAAGCAGTGACCAAATCGAATGACAGCCAATCATAGGCAGATATGTTCCTTTTATGTTCTTTTGATGGGAATTGTTCACTTCATCTTAATTTCTTAGGATTTCTTAGAATTTCTTTCTCCAGCATTTTAGCAAGATCAGACTGTTTATATGAACCCCCCCCCCCAAAAAAAACAAAAAAAACAACAAAAAAAAACCTTATTGAGCTGGTTTTGCCTAGAGCAAAGGCAATGTAAGTATAACATATAACTATATATAAAATATAAGACTGATACATCTCCTCTCACACTTACCCAGATCAGGAGGCAGCCCCAAACCAGGGTCCTGGGGAGCAGCTGGTGGAGTTAGGTGCCTTGCTCAAGGGTTCCTCAGTTCATGTCTTACCCTGTGCGGGGATCATTTCCAGGACCTTCCGGTCATGAGACCAGTTCCCTAACCACTAGGCCACAGCCTGATTAGGCACATAGGTGGCACGGTGGCACCTTAGGTAGTGTGTGTGCCACACAGCTCTAGGGATGTGGGGTTGTGGGTTGGAACCTTGCTCTGGTCTCTGTCTGTAAAGAGTTTGGTGTGTTCTCCCTGGGCGCTGAAAAAAAAAGGTGACCCTGATAAGAGAATTACTGGCTGACTGTTTAGACAACTAAAGCTTCAGGCCCTGATTACTATAAACAAATACGATTAAAAAAGGATATGATTTTTTTTTCCAGTGACTAGATTTGCTTATTGTATTACTGTAAATACAAATGACTCAGGAAGTACCCAAACTGTGGAACGTTTTCTGATGAGAACTTCTACGTCAGTGCTACAGGGGGCAGCAGATATCCATAAACACACGACTTCTTCCTGTCGGTCTTTACCAGCCTCATGTTTGTATTATGCCACTGTCAACAGTATTTCAGGAAAACCCATAAAGCTCGGTACATATGTCAGGTGTCACAGAAGTCATCTAACCCTCAGTAAAAGTAAAATTAGAAACCTGATTCTAGAAACTACTCTTCTGAGTTCCCTATCGCTTAGTGTGATTTACTGCCAAGAATATGACGGAATGAAATGTAGCACATCCACACCTCACCGAAATGAGCAGCCCAGGAATGTTCCCGGAAACAGCGAAGATTTAGAGATGCTCCCCGGAGGAGGAGAAAGAGCTCCTTCACGCTTGCCCCCTCCTCCTCTGAACGGAAAACACCTGGTGACAAATTTACGGTAACAGACTTTATGACCACCTTTACGACTTTATTGCCCTGAACACAGATGGAGTTAAGTGATTGATATTACACAGGTTTTCTACATGAGCAGGAATTTATAGGAGAGGTTCGAGTGTCTGGATATGCGTTTGTGTGCGCACACACTCCGTAGAGGAAACGAATAAGTCTTGCACAGCAAATTTCCTAGTGGTTGTAAACAAGAAATAAATGGGCTTTATTAAGTATGTATGTGGATACGATTAAAGGAAAAAGTTTCTATTTCATTTATTCATACATACATCATATCATGCCTTGTTTATTTATTACCACAGCCATAATAAATTTATAAATTAACAAATAGATAGATAGATAAATAAGCTGCGATGTGCCAGAAAAAAACAACTGGTACAGATTGATGGTGGCTCCTTAATAGTATGGAGTTTGTTTAGCTAGCATTCATTTTGAACCCTGGTACGTATACAAACCTCTCTGACAGGCTGTGTGTGCCCTCTTTCTGACAAGTTACACCTGTTTATATGTCCTGCATTTATTTTGATGGGTTTGACCTCCTCTAACAGGACAATGCACAACCACACACGTCTAAAGACGCCAAATTACGGTTAGTGGAACACTCATCTGAGTTTGGGGTTTTGTCATTCCCACCTAAGTCACCACATCTCAGTGTTATTAAACACATCTGGGATGCCATGTAACGCGAAATCCTACATTTTGGAATATAACAGAATTGTGGAGCATTCTGCACGAAGTGTGGTGTTCATTGCCAACAAAACCTAATTTTTTGCTGTCTGCTGTAAAGCTCCCAAACTTGTTGTGCTAATAGTTAAAATGTTTTTGTCCTGATTTGTTTGTAAACTTTGAGACTTGTCTTGTTTATTCTCCGCTGTAGCTCACCCTATAATTTATCAATGTAGTTTACGGTCGGGGCTGGAAACTTCATGCCCGCCACTTAATTCTGAGGTCGCCGAACCATTTTTGTGGTTGTTTGGATCATTGTCCTGTAGAGAAATCCAACCACAACCCAGTTATTGCTTGTTGCCCTGAGAGTCAGATCTTCATTTCTACACTCTGGTGCTCATGAGAAGGTTCCTAATGCCTTGGGAGGAAGTGACAGCTGAAACATCTCAGATCCACCACCGTACTTATCATCAGCAGTTTCAGAACAGCTATAAAATATTTTAGTCTACTCTTAATTATATATCTGCATCTTTCTATAATATTTTGCAGTGTGATTTCTGGGTGTTTGAACAGACTATAAAAGAAGACAACAGATTTTATCCAATCACACTTTGTTTTTTGTGAAGCTTGAGTCTGAGAGCCGCCTTCCAAAGCCTTCACCATGTCCTATTGAGTTAAATCCGTCCCAGTGTACATTGGGGTTCGGTAAAGAACACTTTAAAATGCTTTAAAGTAAACATACTTCTTTTAAATGTTTAATCTTCTTTGTAATCTGCCCATAAAATCCAGTTCAGGTAACATTTCTATTATTTAAGACAATATGCACTATTAAACTATTTACAATATACACTATTTAAGCAATGTACATATAATTTAAGACAATATACAACAATACAAATAACGTGCAGACAATATACATGAGGTGCAGGAGTGTTGTAGAGGAAACAGATATGTAAACAGTAATGTGCAGCATGTTTGGGAATGAATTGTCGTGTTGATCAGTTGTTTATGATGGTTGATGGCACTAGGGAAGAAACTGTTTGTATGTCTGTTAGTTTCTGTGTGGAAAAAGTCTTTTCTTCCCTGGTATGTGTAAGTGGGTTTGAATATCGAAACACATGGATAGTCAACAAAAACAAAGAAAGTGATGGAGAGTGCTGTACTGAAGCAGCCACCTGCGCCGCCGTCTTGTTTTCAATACATACATACATACATTTAATTTAATTCAATTTTATTTGTATAGCGCTTTTAACAGTGGATATTGTCCCAAAGCAGCTTTACAGAAATAATGAAAAGGGTCAAATATACATTATAGAATTTTTAGAAATTTTATCCCTAATGAGCACGCCAGTGGCGACAGTGGCCAGACTCATAAGGGAACCTATCCTCATTTGGGTGATACAGAAGTGTGAATACAAACAAAAGTGCAGGTAGCCACAGAATTAAAGTCTGTAATCTAGTTCATTGTTTCTACATCTCTCCATTATGGTGTATTGTAGACTGTCCATCTCCATGGAGGGTCAGATGAGACTGCAAGAAGACAAGTGGCGGTCACGGTGGATTACGCAGGGTTTGGGGAGCAGGAGGAATCAGGACATACATGGCGCATACATACATACACATGAGATGCTACTGTATTGAAGAGTTGTTCACAAACCTACATATTGTGTTACACAATCTATAGATGTAATATATGTCATATATGCCCACTCCTATTCCCAGTATGCCTGGGAGTAAATCATGTCCTGGTTGATCTCAGCTCCACTTGTTTTTAAACTCACGGTTCTGTCAGTAGATGTGTGCATGCTCAGACATGTAGATATTTGCACAGACATTGCTTATTTTATTTCACTCTGTACTTTTGATGAATGCATAAGAACTGGCCTTTCTGTATCATGTTCATGAGTATGGCGTATATTTCAGGGCAACAGGAAGTCATGGATTTTACGTCCATATATATATTTTCTTATAATGTCTGATATGAGTGAATTAATTATTAAGACGGTTTCTCACAGTCGGATTTACCATGTACATGGATATACATGGATTATGTGTCCATGTGTGAATTATAATATGTTCACAATCCAGAACAAGACCTTCTAGTTATTGCTAGCAGTAAGTGTCTTTCCACTTCACCCCTCCGTTCTTCATGTCCTGTATTTTCCCGTCGTGTAAAATATAATGCCAGAAGCATCACTTATCCAAAAATGCTTCAACTCTGCACACTAAATATACCCCTCACTTCCCCCCTCGGGTGAAGGATGTGTCTGTGTCTCTGTGTGTGTGTGTGTGTGTGTGTGTGTGTGTGTGTGTGTGTGTGTGTGTTGCTAGGTTGCTATTTGTTTCCGATGTATATTTGATACAGTGAGTACCACAATACAGTTGACAATGGTATGTGTTTTCATTGAGCCGTGATGAAAAAACATTCATTCACACATGGGTCACATGGCAAAAGATAGTCCTGGCTCTTAATTATGTGTTAATGGCCCAAAAGGGAGAATCTGTCTTCAGGAGGAACAAATCTGTCTGGCTTTATTCCCTCCCTGTACTTTGTGTGTCGCTTTGGGAAATGTTTCAGTTTGCACATTTTCTCCGTTTTGACTAAATGTTTAACAGTCAGCTCATATGCGTGCACTCGCTCAAGGTTTGTAGCTCTAAAAACCAGCCATGAGAATCGAGCAGACAGTAACAGGGCCCAGGCCTCGGCTCTGGAAGTGGCCCAGCATCTGTTCTGCCTCTCCTGCTCGTGTTTACTCTCCTTTACAGGAATAAAAAAAATAGTCCGGCAAGTCGCACATCCTCATGCTATGTTTATAGTGGTCTTTTTTTTGACGGTTTGAATTTATTAACTGGAAAAGAATGAATGTCATGAGGGAAATCTCATTGTCACGTAACCTGATCGCTCACCATTTGGAAAATTAAATGCTTTTTTTTTTTAAATGAATAAACATAATATTATCAAAAGCTTAAGTAAAGCTGGACACAATTATTAGCCTTGTTTGGATAAATAATAAACAGCATATTTGCTCCATGCTGTGCATCGTTCAGATGTTTCTGAAATTTTCTGAAGTTCTGAAAAGCAGTATGTAGTAGTAGTATCTTGCTCAACCAGTACTGACTTGTCCATTTCTCTATGATTTATTACCCATCATTTTTGGACGTGCTTTTGGAGAACTGTTCCTTTTGTCCGTACTGTCGACTGAGCAGCATTTCGCTCTTCCGGCTCTCTCTGTCTCACTCGGGGCCGGCAGTGGGTATATTGGCAGCTGGCACGAGACCAGGCAGGAAATGGCCTTGCTTTCCTTATTGCTCCAAACAGGATGTCAGTGTGTAAACTTTTGCTCTTGGGGTCTGGCGTCAGCCCAGAAAAGTGAGAGGGGAGGGGAAGAAGGAGGAGGAGGAGGAGGAGGAGTGCACATCAGTGCTCAACACACTGTAAAATCAATTGAGGAAAGCCTCTATCCATCTGCACGCAGCATGTCTCTTTTTACCGTTTGAGTTACGAAAACATTAATAATAGTTGAATTTCAGGAAATCTTAAACCCGAGCTCAAAGACTATCCATATGTAGTGTTCTTGGGGTTTAGTGCAAAGGTAAGGTACAACCCCTGCAGTGATTATTAGATGATATGTCAGTTTAAACTACTATCACTGAAAATACAGCATGTGCTGAATATTCATCTCACCCGATCAGCCTCGATTAGTTTTTTTTCCGGTCCTCACGTGGTCCAGGAATACCTGTGTGTTTTAATCCAGCGTGCCTGAGGCCTGAGCAAAAGCCTCCTCCTTGCTTCCATTTAAACCTGAGAGGTCTGTGAAAAAAAAAAAAAAAAACCCTGCAAAAAGCAGCAGGAGCCAGTGAACAGAATGCATGTTGTTTTACAGCCTCGGCTACAATGATGTCATGTTGTCGGAGGACAGGAAAATGAGTTCCATGTCCACGGAAGGACCGAATCCCGTTATTCACTACAGTGAGCTAGAAGCCTCCTTCGGCGATGGAGAGAGAGAGAGCTTTGCGGCTTACACACATGTATGCTCGCCATGTGGCTTCCATATGCATACGCATAGACCATCTTGCATTACTTTCAGAATTTGCTGGAAGAACTATAAGAAACGTGATTTTTTTTTTTTCCCCCCTTTCTTTTAAACACGCAAGTATAGGCGTGCATGGGTATGGGCCCTGCAGCTACCCAGAGCCTAGCAATTGGAAACATGCTCTCACACCCAGCAAAATGGCTCCAAATGTAGAATTCACTCTGTATCTGCTGTCCATTATAGCATTTTTCTTTTGGCTGTAATATCCTCCGTTTCAAATTGTTTAGGGGAAACACCCACTTTTATTGTAATTGAGTCTTGAAGCCAGTGTGCGAAAGGTACACATCTCTCTACTGCCAAACTGCAGTAAAGTTGGTCCTATCTGTAAAGGTTCTGCCTGTAATGGTCCTTATGGTAAACCTGCTCTTTGTAATGTTCCTATTTGTGAAGTTGCATTCTGAAAAACTTCTATCTGTAAGGCGTCTACCTGTAAGGAAGTTATATGTCAAGTTGTAAAAGTCTTATATGTAGACGTTGCTATCTGTAGCTGGTCCAATATGTAAAATTTTATCTGTAGTAATTTTACCTACCTGTAAAAGGCCCTGCCTGGACATAGTTCTAGCTGTAATTAAAGAATGAAAGTGAACTATTTTGCCTTACTGTGTTCTGCACCCAGAAGGAATGTGACCTCCGCATTTAACCCATCTGCACAGTGAAACACACACCAATGAACACTAGGGGGCAGTGAACACACTTGCCCAGAGCAGGGGGGCAGCCCCAAACCATGGCGCCCGGGGAGCAGTTAAGGGAGTTAGGTGCCTTGTTCAAGGGCACCTCAATCGTGTCTTGCCCTGGGTGGGGATCGAACCCGCGACCTTCCATTCACGAGACCTGTTCCCTAACCACTAGGCCATGGCTGCCCCCAAAGATAGTCCTATCTGTATTTGGTCCAATATGTAAAACGCCTATCTGTAAGGCTCCTATCTGTCAAAGTCCTACCTGTAAAAAATCCTGCCTTACAGATAGCCTAAGTTTGAGTGATGGTGAAAGATCTGTTAAACAGGAAGTTTCATTTCATTTGTGTTTTGTATGTTCAGTACT
>JAOVVF010000039.1:7010173-7025936 GCA_028565595.1 Duopalatinus emarginatus | reverse complement strand
AGATGAGACTGTAAGAAGATAAGAGGGGTCACAGTGTACACAGGGTTTGGGGAGCAGGAGGAATCAGGACTCAGGGTACTTCAGTGTATATGTGTTTCTGATAAAGTGGATAGTGTGTACTAACTGGCACATTTCTGCATTTTTTTTTACCTTTTTTTTTTCAGTTATTCAGTTTTTGTTTTGATCCAGACATTTCATTATAGACCTGTAAGAATCCCGCAGCTTCCCTGTCTTATTTACTTCATTCGCTATTTTTAAACTGCAGTAATTCGCCGTTATTTATGAGTGAAATGACAAGACAAGAATGAACTTTGTGTGTGTGTGCATGCGTATCCGCCATCCAGACCACACAAAGCCATCTGAACTCTTCAGAAGGTCAGGAGGAAAGTAAAGAAACGTAACTCCGCCCACCGAGTCCGGTCACCTCATTCACATAGTACTGTTTACCCAGGTGTGTTTATGTGCGTCACGTGACTCTACGCTTTTCAGCAGACTGGAAGTCGCACTGCGACTCTCTCGCCGTGCGTGCGTGTTGTGAATGTGTGTGCGTGTGTATGTGTGTGTGTGTGCATGTTGCTGTCTTGCCTGTACACAGAGATGGGCCTGCATTACATTTGGGAGCCCTGTTTCTGCTTGGCTTTGCTAAATGCCTTTTTATTGGCCCATGATGTGTCTGTCCTTAGGGCAAATGCTCGTTAACAGTGCTGTTGTGTAATTAGTCGTCAAAATTTTATGGACATCGGGTACCACTTTTGCCCCATAACCTCAATTTCACTTTCTAATACACACACACACACACTAACGGACACACTGATGTCACTGCCCCTTACTCAGCTGCTGTGCTAAAAACACACACACACACACACACACAGCAAAGTCAGTGAGCTATCGCCGATCGCTCCAGTGTGTGTGTGTGTGTGTGCGTGGTCGAGATCCCTGTTGATTTCTGTCTTTCTTTTCAAGACTTAGCGAATCAAGCTCTTTGATCGGAATAGCTGAATTTTCCACAGCTCGGTTTCAGTACTAATCGAACACATCCTTCTTTAACACTTTGCGATTGACTTCAGGAGTGTCTGATGAAAGAATCTGATGAAAGTGAAAGCCTACTGTGTTTGCACACAGAGGAATTTAACCGCATTTAACCCATCCGTGCAGTGAAACATACACACCGTGCAGTGAACACACTTGCCCGGAGCGGGGGCAGCCCCAAACCACAGCGCCCGGGGAGCAGTAGGGGAGTTAGGTGCCTTGCTCAAGGGCACCTCAGTCGTGTCTTGCCCTGGGCGGGGATCGAACCCGGGACCTTCCGGTCACGAGACCAGTTCCCTAACCACTAGCCTACGGCTGCTCCACAATTCTGGTGTATTTTGAGGTGTAGGATTTCTGTGTTCTACAGGGCATTGCATGGCGTCCCAGATGTGCTCAGTAACGGTGAGATCTGGTGACTTAGGCCAGACTGACAAGCACAAACTCAGATGAGTGTGTGGCGGTGTATTATGGAGCCGCCACCACCAGTCTATGTATTTTGCATAGACTCATTTGTACCAGTTTTTCTGGCATTTCAATGTATAGTGTTGGATCTGGGTGTTGAACTGTAAAAACAGATTTTCTCACTGGAAGAAAACAAAATTGCAGAATTTACACGTTTATTAGTTTTTTGTTTTTTTTTGTGAAGGTCTTTGTTTTTTAAATGTTTATTTTTTATATATAAAGCAAGTAACAGAAAATTCTCCCAAAATGAGGTGTTTATGACCTGGCAAAAGGTATTCGTGTTTTTTTTTTTTTTAGTTTTTATTTAGTTTTTTTTTTTTTTATTAGTAACCCATTTTAATTTGTTGACCATTTCACTGAAAGTCATGAGGTCTGTGAGTGCATGGAAAATTAAACTACTCACGCTCTAAACAGATCTGCACACAACCAGGACACATTTGAGAATGCACCTCTAGATCTATTTAAGCCTTTCTGCCAGATAAATCGTTAAAAGAATTGACTCGACTATCACGAGTGATATATTTTTAAACCCATAAATGTCTGCGTAGCCGTCGGCGTGTGGAATTAAATTAAAAGTATTGAGCAACGTCCTTATATGAGGGACAGGAAATGTCTTTTTAGTGCTGAGAGATGAGTGAACATCCGTAGACGGCATGCCGGGTCATGTCGGGAACCGCAGCCGTAATCAAACGGGTTTTTTTTTTCTCGTCAATGCAGCAACACTGATGCAGCAACTGGTGCATATTAACACTGAAGTATCAGGAAAAACTGGTGCACCAGTCTAATACTTGGTAAGTCCCTCTATGGGACATGATCTCCATGAGCTTATGGAAAACCAGTCCACAATTCTGTTGTATTCGAGGTGTAGGATTTATGTTTTGCATGATTTTTGGTGACTTAGGTACAGAATGGCAGGTCTTCCTCTAACCATAATTTGGAGTCTCTAGATGTGTGTGGTTGTGGAGGCCAAACCCCTCAGAATAAATGCAGCACATGAACGGGTGTAACTCATCAGAAAGGAGACACACAATATTCACCTGTCAGAGATGTTCGTAGATGTACCAGGGGTCCAAACCGCACACCATTATGAAGCCAATACCAGTATTTCTGGCACGTCAGTGTATGTGCCTATGTATGTGTCCACCTTTATCCGTTTATATATGTTTCAGAAAGTGGACCCGTGTGTAGGTTGGCGTCAATCCAAACAGCTAGCACCTTCCTTTAGTGACACGATTCGTTGAATCAGGTGGTCTTGATGGCGACAGGGTCTACAGGTCTACAGGTTTTCAGAAGCAGCCTCCCGCTCTATACTCCCTGCTCTATATTTACCGTCGAATAGTTAAATTGGGCCATTTGGTATTATTGTTGTATAGCCAAGGGTTGAGGAATGTTAACTACCCCAGCTTTCGCTCAGTGCTTCTGTGTGTGAGTAACAAAGGCCGACATAGAGAAGCGAGGCGCCATGTGCTAGTGATTTAGGCTCGCGAGTGTTTTCATCCACCCACCTTGCTTCTTTATATGCTTTTCTGGCTGTCACAGTGGCTGAAGTGCAGTCATTAGGCCGTCCAGCGAGGTGATGCTCGGGTCACGGCGTTACTTTTCCTTTCTTCCGACGTAAACACAGACAGCTTCCCCTAAAACTGGGTTTAGTTTAGTTTTGGTAAGAAATACACATGATTAAGCTTTAAATCGTTGCACATGCACAAAACGAACAGAAAGGGCCGAAAACAATTGTGCAAAAGGGAGATCAAATGCTTTAATATTTGCCAAATGACATAAGCCTGGAAGACTACGGATGAGCCAAGTGTGATTTTTGCTAATGGCTATTTTTATCGGCGCTAATCTGGTCCTGACAAACAAAAGCTTATTCCTCATTTCTCCTTTGAAAAAGTAATATGGTCCACATCTAACCCCCACCTCAACTCCCATCCCAACCCTTCTCGATGATCAGTTTGAGGCACGGCACTTCATCTCAGATGTCCTGTAACACTTGCTTTGGTTTGAACGGCCACTTCAATAGCTTTACCGTGGAGCCTGTTTGACAAGTAGACTGTATGAAAATAATTAGCAGACACATGTGGAATGCTGTTGAAAGGAATAAGGAGAATATATGGCAATGTTTGTTTTTTTTTTTTTTTTTTTACCCAAGAGCTTGGGCAGGATTACTTTCACAGGCTGGGTTGGGTCATGGCAGTACCTGGGGTTTGAGTGTACACGTCTGCGGGTTATGAGTGTGTTTAATTTGGCTGGCAGTGGCATGGCGAGTCTCTCGGGGTGCGGGATTAGCGTGATAACAAGTGCATTCCAACACGGCTAACTGGGCCCAGATGGGTTGGAGTGGGGGGAGAGTGGACAAGATCCCGTTACCAGCGCTGGCTGAACCCTCGCCCTCCCACCAAGCCGTTTGAAGTCACAAGGGTAAAAACAAGAGCAAGGCGTCCATCTTGCTCGCTGCTCTTGATTGAAAAAGTAGGGATTTATGATCTCTGGTGGGCTACAGGACCAGCGGAGTGGTAGAAAACTAGAAGTGGTGTTCATGATAAACAGTGTCCAGAGAAAGCAGTTTGTCTTTTAGAGGTCGAGAAAGTGATGTGTCATTTTTGTTAATACAAAAAAGACTGAAACTTGACTCCCATTTCCTCGCCTTCCTGTTGGCCTTTGGTTTGGATATTGATTTTATCCCTGCTGGGTCTTTTATTAAAAAACCTCAACCCCATGTTTCTGTGACTTGAAGAGAAGCCCAATACACACACATACACACTCACACACACACACACACACACACACACACACCACTTGAGCTTGGCCCACATTTGGGAGCTATTAGCAAGCTACTGTATACCCTGTTGTTGTGTACACCATGTTCCTGTTGTGCGTTTGCAGCTTATTTACCAAACCTAACAGAACACATTTCGGTTTTCCGGCACACGCAAACATGCATACAAATGTTTTCCCGAACTAATAGTGTGTTCACTCAGCGGCTGGGAAACCTTTCCTACATGCATGATGTACTGAGACTGCATAAACATGAAACAGGGACAACTCAATGCAGTGGAAGGGGTGGAGCCACTAGAGGCTGCTGCGGTTCAAATTTTGCTGACACGCTTACCAAGGACACAGCTTCAAATTTGGTACAGTCAAGCGATTAAAACCAGACATTTCGGATTTTGAGAATGGCATGAGGTAGATTGTCTGGCACATTCATCTCAGCTTAAGACTCATGCTGTGCATTCTCAGATGCTCTTCTGTTCACCACGGCTGTAAAGACTAAGTTAATTGAATTCCTGTCAGCTAGAACTAGTCTGGTTATTCTCCATTGACCTGTCTCATCAACCAGCGTTTCAACCCACTGGATGGTTTTGCTTTTCGCACCATTCTATGTGAGCTCTGTAGCCTGTTTCTGACATACTTAAAGCAACCCATCTGACATCTGTGGTCAATGGTCAAATCACAAGTCATGTCTTTCTCCCATTCTCCATTCTCCCATTCTAAAGCTGATGTGAATGTTTACTGAAGGTCTCTGTGGTACAGCGGTAACATCATTGACTCCCATGTGAGAGACCTGGGTTTTTCCCAGGTCTGGGCAGCCAGTCTGTGCTACACCAATGTGGGTCCTTGGGCAAGACTCCTAACACTGCATTGGCCTACCTGTAATACCAATAACCTTGTAAGTCGCTCTGGATAAGAGCGTCTGCCAAATGCCGTAAATGTAAATGTCTCTCCCTCTCTCTCCCACCTAATGGCTTTGCCCTTCACACCCAAGTCACCAGATCGCAACGTTAACAAACACATCTGAAATGCCATGCAGCACGCTGTGGAAAACTGAAATCCTACAGCTCAGAATACAGCAGAATTGTGGACTGTTCTGCAGGAAGTATGGCGGTTATTGGCTACAGAATATTTCCAAGTGGAATCCATGCTCCACTGGGAACCTACCAAGTATTAGACTGGTAGTAGACTTCACTGTTTACTAGTATATATAAATTCATTAACTATGCTCGGTGCCCAGTAGTGACTACGGCTGCTTGACTGCCGGTTCATGCTTCTGTAACACGTGCCCTGATATAATTATGACAACAGGCGTATTTGACTAAACGTAACGTACTGGACGCTCTCGTGTTGAATAGAAGCAGTTGTGGAGATGTAGAGATATCTATATGTTGTTCTGGGTTCTTGTCTACCACATCACATTTCCATGTTAGCCAGCTCACTCTTGGTTTCTCCCTGTGGATCAGGGATGTGATATGACATGCAAATTTATTATTGTTTTAGTGTATTACTTTCTTTCTTTTAAAATTATTTCGATCAATTCAAGATCAATGCAACACTTGATAATCTAGATAATCTATTTTATTAGAACAAATTGTATTAAAATACATTTTGAGTACATTTTAAAGATGTCTTTTTAAGTTTTGTCAGGTTGTACAACCAATCAACCCAAATGAGTAAATAAAAAGTATTAAAACTGGGGGTTTAATGATATTAAATTATTTACTGTGGCATGATTTTATGTTTGAAGACAAAATGTTTTTTACTGATCTCAATGACTTTAAGACTATTATTTTATAAAATTTTGTTTTAATGTTGTTTTCAAATGTCAGTGTGGCACAATCGTACAAATAGGACTTTTATTTTGAAGTAAAGAAGTAATAACAGTGAACATCGTATTGTCTTGTTCAGTTCCCAGGTGACATTTATGGCTGAGTGAAAAGGTTTTTAAATGATGATATGCTCAACTCATAGTTAGGTTGAAACACTTTCATTGTCATGTGGTACAACCAATGTAAAACTAGGAAAATACCATAGAACTCTGTATTTTATTGAAAACTAAAGTTTATAAGTTTTCTAGGTATAAAATGCTAGCAAAGGCAGAAGTTAATACAGGCATCCAAAAAAGCCTTTTTTTATATTTGGTTGCACCACCTGACATTTTTTGTGCGTTGAATAAAAAAAAAAAAAGTTTTATTTAACAAATTGTTTAAATCCGTTCTCCATGTCAGAAATATGCATTACATCCATTTAAAAAAATACTTTTTGAAATGTATTTTTGAAAGCTTTTATGTTTTTGTTTATAAACAGGAGGAGACATCTCCTGATGGGCCTGATATGGGCTACGGCTCCTTCCACCAGCAGTACTGGTTAGACGGACGTATCGTAGCTGTGGGCGTCATCGACATCCTGCCCAACTGCGTCTCCTCGGTCTACCTCTACTACCACCCAGACTTCGCCTTCCTCTCTCTGGGCTCCTATTCTGCTCTCAGGTGCTTCTCATAAACCTCTTTCATATATCTTTTGAATTCAGGTAGGGCAGCTGTGGGCTTGTGGTTAAGGACCCAGCCTTGGGACTAGAACGTCCTTGGTTTAATTCCTGCAAACGCCAAGACTCTACTGAAGTGCAAGGCACCTAACTGCTCCCCAGGCACTGTGGATAGGGTAGCCCACAATGTGTACTAGTGTATGCTTACTAGTGTGTGTGTTTCGCCTCATGGATGGGTCAAATACAGAGGTCAATTCCACTGCACAGTAGTCAAAAGAGTGTCGCATCACTTCACATGGACAAGATCATCATGTGTAAGTCAGGAGATAAATGCGTATGTAATGTTCTGTTGGGTTAACACGAGTTTTGGGCTTTGCATGCATTAATATTTGATCACACAGTAAGAAGACCATGTCTCACAACTTGACACCCAAAAAAACAGCTTTCTCACTTTACTGGGTTACGTTTATTGTGGCAGGCAGCACGCTTTTTCAGCGTTTATATTGTAGGAGAAAGGGGAAACGTGGAGGAGGAGGAGGCCTTCGAAAAGGGAAAAGTGGAGAGCGGGTCTCTCGGGTCTCTGTTGTGCCTAAAGCAGCTGCTGTCAGCATTTGGGTCAGCTGCTTTGTGTGTGTGTGAGTGTGATTGATGTAGTGTGTAAGTGCTCCTGGGCTCAGGATGTGATGGTGTTTAATAAAAGGTCTGCAGGCCAGAAGTACTGTTAATCCAATATCTAAAATATACAGAAGGCCAGGACTGTATGTGTTAAGTATTTTCATTTTCAGATATTTTATTGAATACACATGTGTATATGCGTAGAGATTTTAACAAGTGTCACAAAATGGCTTTGTGGAAATTATTATTATTATTATTATTATTATTATTATTATTATTATTATTATTATTATTATTGTTAAGATGAGATAAAAAACAAAATGCAAACTTTTTGAAACATCTAATCTAGAAAGAAAAGTGAAATTATTTGTTCTACATTATTATTTATTTTATCATTATTGTTATAATTGTTATATAATCTATTATTATAACAATATAAATTATTATAATATAAGCGGAATAAAGAGATTGCTATTAGCTTTAATAGTTACCCCAAATGAGAGTGATTATGATATATATGATTTTTGTTTCAAGCTCACAGTTACTATATTAAAATTGACAGTGAAAATAAAATGATTGACCTACTGTGCTTGTACACAGAGAAATTTGACCTCCACATTTAACTTCTCTGTGCACTAGTGAGCACACACACTAGGGGGCAGTGAACACACTATCCACAGTGCCCAGGGAGTAATGAAGGGGCCAGTCATGTTTTGTTGGTACGTGGGATCGAAGTGGCAACCTTCCATCCACAATTTACTATTTTCTAACCATTTTTGTTTTCTTTTTTTGGCCTCACCCACATGAAATTTCTGCACTCTAAATACTGGACTGGTTTAAGCGTAACATGCTTTCTTAATCCCATACTTAGGCAATATATAACCCACTCAGAGGAACAGGTTGTCTGTCCTCTTGCACATACATGAGTTCACAGACACCACTTGTTGGCATTTAGGACACCTCTTACTGGCTAGTTATGCCAGAAACCCCCCCCCCCCACCTAGGTGGTGCAAATTAACTTCCCCTAGACGTCCGTATAGCGTTTTTGGCTGTCTTCAACCGATGTCTAATGACCTAGCTGTGCTTTCTAATATTAGCACTGTAATTTATTAGTGTAATTTATAAATCTTAAGCACATTTTTGTAATTAATACAGCCCGAACCGCTTAACGTCCAGATGTCGTTCAAACAGAATTTCGTAGATAATTATGACAAGACCTGTGCTATGTTATTTTGGTGTTTTAAAATTAAAGTTTAAATATTTTAAATTTCCAATAGGAATGAATTGGGGTTTTTTTGGAACTGCTTAAACTCATTTTTCATTTTTTATTTTTCAAGCTACAGCCATGAAAATCCAAAGGCTCTGACCCAGGGCTACTAGGGCCAGTCAAGTCAAATTATGGACACTCCATCCATGGATTCCACTCATCCTTCTCTTTCTATCACTGTTTTATTTTCACTTCGTTCATTTCTAGCTCGAGTGGGTGATGTAATCTCCACTCTAGCTCAGATTTTTCGGTTAAATCCAGTTTTTCTCTGTTCAGTCTTGTCTAAAATTCTTATACGTTCACCTAGATTAAATTTTAAATAGTAGACATACTTATCCTCTCTGAAGTCTTAAAAGATCTAAATGTTTGACATCTTTTTAAATGAGTTATGAGGATTTGTTGGGGATGAGGCACTAGAAATCCTCCAGTCACCTCAGTGTTAAATTCAGGGCCATGAAAATTAATTTTCAGAAATTTTCATTCGTGTTTAACTTGTCATAACTCATGCATCTGCTACTCAATCTACAATTTTTATATGACAACGACCACCATGTCTGTTAAGGTGCGCAAATAGGTGCAAACTGTGCTGATCCACAAACAGGTGCTTGTTAACAGGAGTGAGTGACAGGTGAGACTTGAGGCTCTCTGACACACACACACACAGAAAAGGGACAGAGTCTTACAGACAGGGGATCTGTATATAAATAAATACATAAATAAATACATAAATCATTAACAGTAGTATTTATGCCTGTGTATAAAAAGACCATAACTATATGGGCAGCTACAGATTGTTGGTGGCTCCATAATGGTTTGGGGTTTGTATAGCTTGCATTCCATGGGACCCTGGTGTGCCTCCTTTCTGATGAGTTACACCAGTTCATGTCCTGCATTCACTCTGATGGGCTTGGCCTCTTCTGACAGGCCAATGCTACACCACACATATCTAGAAACACCAAATTATAGTGAAAGGAACCCTCCTCAGAGTTTGGGGTATTGCCATACCCACAAAAGTGACTGGATCTGAATGTTATTGAACACATATGGGACGCAATGCTCTGTGAAACACAGAATTCCTACATATAGAATACAACAGAAATGTGGATTGTACTGAAGGTGGTATGGTTTTTGTTGCATATAGAATTAGGCTTGTGGTGTCCATGCCCTGTAGGGGACCTAGCAATTATGTGTATGATTTTTCTTTTATTTCTAGAGCTTTTCCTTTTTTTTACCTCTCAACAGTTTAGATAGATGGTATGAAAACTAGTGAACCTGTATCAGGATGTAGTTACTGACCCTTGTAAGTTAGCCTGGATAAACTACTAAATGCTGTAAATTTAATATTAGACTTTCATTCTAGTGCACTACCTGTCAAAATTATAATAATAACAATAATAATAATAGTAACAACAACAACAATAATAATTAAAATAATAATAGTTATAATAATAATAACAATAATAATAATAATTTGTATTATTGTTTATTATTATTATTATTATTATTATTATTATTATGAGTCCCCAAATAAAGCAAATTATTCTGAAATAATATTTTTAACATCTCAAAGTGTTAAAAAATTATTAAAGTAATTAAATTAAAAACTAAACTAAAAATTAAATTAAAAAACTAATTAATGTACATTATTATTCAGAAATAAAAATGTAAATATTGGGCATTATGTTCAAATTATGTTCATTATTATTAGTGTTAAAATGCAGTGAATGTGTCTCTCTGAATGAGTGTGTATGGAAGTGATGGTGTGTGTCAGACGTATGGATGTACTGATTATTAATTATGAGCTTTCACCCAGTTAAAGTCTGGATCACTTCATTTTTAATATCTGAATGTAGAATATACACAGGAAGTGTTGTGTATATTGTATATGGAATGTTGAGGCGAGAGGGAAATAGCCGTCTACATTTATAAGAAGTGGGGCTCTCGTGTCCTGTGGTGAGTGCTGTGGCATAATTAGCTTGTGTTGGAGTGTCAGCTCGCTGAAGAGGAGATAATGGGGGATTCAAGCTGCTGCCAGAATGGAGCGGGTGGGGTCAGGGGATGTGAGGAGGGGAGGGATGTGTTGTTTCTTTTCTCTCTCTTTTTCCCCAATCCCCTTTTTTTTTTTTTTTTTTTTTTTTTTTTTGTGAATGGGCCCCTCAGCCATCGCACCCGCACTCCCCTTTCCCTCATTCATGGATTTGCAAGGCTTTGTCACCAGGGGATGGGAACCCAGGAACCTGGCAGCAACCGGCTGACCTTCTAGCACCTCTCTGTTTGGCATTCCTCTGTCTTCCTTGCCTTTCTCTTTCCTCTCTTTCTCTTCCTCCTGTTTTAGTTCTTCCCGCTCCCTCATTCGGCCTCTCTTCTGTGCTTTATTTTCCGCTATATCTGCTTTATTTTAGCACCCCCTTTTCCAAACTCTTTCACAAGCACAAGGTCCCCTCATTTTCCCCGACAGACTAAAAGAGTGTGATGTTCTCTGCTGCAGTATTTTCTCCTTTTGTTCTGCATTTTATTTCTTGAAATCCAAAGCACATTGAGATGAGCCTGGAATGCAGGATGGATGCAGGAAATACAGAAAAGAGAAACAGGTGCTGCAGGCTCACTGATTACACATCAGGACAGAGTTTAAACCCATTCTCCACCCTCTTCCTGTGTGTAGTCTGACATCTCCACCTATATGTAGAGAGGGCAACAGTTCATCACTAGCCCATACTTTATAGCATATAGTACGAACTATTGCTTTATTTAATAGCATAGTTAATAGTTTGGATTTTATTTAACTCTCCAAAAGGCATTTAATAGTCTTAAAATGTAATAAAAATATCTGTCTTGTCTGAGCCATTTGCTGTAGCTCATCTCAGATGTTTCTTGGCCCTGCTGCATTTATAAAATGGATAAAATGAAGGTCATCCTGACTCCCTTTTTTATGAAGCTAGAAGGTTTATGCTTTCCTGAGAAAAGCACAGTTGACATATATTATAATATTCACTGTGAGTTTACAGTTATACATCCCGCTTCCATTGCTGCTGTCACGGCTCTGCACATGTCTAGTGAGGCCATATAATGGTAAGAGGAGCACTCATCTAAGTTTGGGGTTTTGCCAGTCCCACCTAAATCACCAGATCTCGGTGTTATTGAGCACATCTGGGATGCCATGCAACGTGATGTGTAACACAGAAATCCAGAAAACACTTTAGAATACAACAGAATTGGGGACCGTTCTGCAGGAAGTATGGAGTTGATTGCCTACATGTTGGTGTGTTTATTACACTACGTGTTTAATTCCACAACCTGGCGTGCCACTTTTTCTGGCACTTCAGTGTATACCGTATAAGACGTTACATGCCATTTCTTTTCTGGGGGTTTCGTAAGGTGATCACTGATTGGTTGGTGAAGAGGTGTGCCCTGTTGCAATACATTAAAACGTTTGCCAATTCATGGTTTTTCAGAGGCGTCTTGTACAAACAATAAAGTGTAAAAGTTTTTCTCATGAAATTTACGAATGATCTGGTTTATACAGTATGTTTTATACAGTTAATGTTGATTTGTCGTGAAAAAAATAATTATGATAATAATAGGCCTATTTACTATAATAAAGTATTGTGTACATAAGTGCATACAATTATATCTGTATGGAATTGATGTTGTAATCATATGTAATATATACTGTAAAGCTTCATTGTTAAATACACCTTAATTATGTATCATGAATTTCTTCGAATTTCATAGAATTCCAATTCTACTTCCTGCAATTCGAATTTGAATTGCAATTCCGTTTCCTGTTTGCAATTTCAATTCAAATTCAAATTCTCAGTTCAATTCTGAATTTTGTTCAACCCTGAAATACAGTATTATTATTAGTGTTGTTTTTCATGTGGTGACTATATAATAAACTTTGTTTTGTTTTGTTTGTTTCCTTTAGGGAGATTGCCTTTACAAGGCAATTGCAGAAGCAGTCACCCAAGCTCTCCTACTACTACCTGGGCTTTTACATCCATTCTTGCCCCAAGATGCGCTATAAGGTATGCCTTTCCTTTCCTTACATGGCTATAGGCTGATCATTTTCATTTCCATTTCAGTATCATTTTGTAAACCATTTGACCTGCCTTACCCTCAGTACATTTTATTCACTGTGCAACCCAAACAGTTTAATCCTCTCCTTCTAAAAAGAATTGGAATACACTACATGTACACATTACGTGCGTGCCTCCGGGCTATAAACTGTATGCCAGTAGGGACTGAGGTAAGTAGGAAACATAAAGGCCAAGTCTAGTGTTCCTACATGTCTGCACACACCTCCAGTACAGCCCCTAGTTTCCTGTCCTCTGCTTCTTTTTGTTAGCGACTGTTATTACCAAACACAAACTTTGTGTTGCCAGGGCAATGTCTCTTATTAACGTCAGGAGCAATAGAGCCGCATACTGGCTTTGAGCTTGGGAGAGAGGTCTTGAGCAGCTTGTATGAAGTTGAAATTGTCATGTGGTTTAAACCGCTGAATTAGCAGAGGCATGTGGAGGGTCTCTGAGTTCACGAAAAAAGTACAAAGTTAATTTTTTTAAGTCATCTTCAATCATTTTTGTTTTCCAGCAACCAAACATAGCTTCTCTGAGCTTTAGTCTGACCCAAAGAACAACACAGGTACATGCTTAGCCACTGAGGCTGGCTGTGGACAAGCAGTGGAAAGTGTTCACATAAACAAGTAACAAACAAGCATTCGTTTTCTGTGGAGTCTTGAAAGCAGCACATGTCGAGATCTAATTTCAGCTTTTCCTCAGTTCTATGCACATTAGATATGATGACGTAAAGAGCCAGAACCAGACTAGGGGATTAAGAGAAGCCATCTACTGGAAATCTGGCACACTCATCTGATTCTTGGTGGCATGGACTCGACTGAGGTTGTGGAAATATTCTGTAGACAATAAACACCACACTTCCTGCAGATCGGTCTACAATACTCTTGTATTCTAAGTTTAGGATTTCTGTGTTCCACAACTTGTACCATGGCATCCCATATGTCTTCAGTAACATTGAAATCTGGTGACTTTGGTGGGAATGACAAAACCCCAACCTGTGATGAGTGATCCTTTTTGAACCTCATATTCCTCAGTGTCTGGCAGCGCATTGTCCTCGTGGAAGAGGCCAAACCCATTAGAATAAACACAGGACATGAACTAGTGTACCTTGTCAAAAAAGGAGGTACTCATAGCGTTCACCTGTCAGAGAGGTTTGTAGACCAGGTCTCATGAAATGCCAGCTAAACGAACCCCATTAAACGTGTATGGAGACATGAAATTGCAGCAGGAAGTAGTAGACTATCATTGTTTAATCACACACGTTATTGAATACATTACTAGTGTGAATGTAGGGTCATATAGTCATTCAACAAACGTGTATCTTGTGGAGGTACTGCTAGATACTGCTAGATACTGCTTAGATTTTAGTGTCGACGCTGGAGCGTTGCCTATTGTCTATATCCCGTTTTATTTAAGAAGCAAGGTTACGCATCACCAGGGATTATTAGTATGTAGCGAGAGCCTCCGAGTTGGACCTGAGAATACTGCGAACACGAGACTGAGGATTATTTTGGGCCTGGGATAAAGAAGGATGTCCGAGACGAAAACCAAATAAGTACTAACACAGGTGGAGGACGAGTTGCTTGACAGGGACAGGGGAAATCTGAACAGCTGATTCATATACAGTGGTAGGAGATGGCAAGCAATGAGAAGAATGTAAATAAAAGTGATGAACTGGCCTCGAGCAGAGGGAACGCAAATGTCAGAGAGAGAACAGATGGGGCTGGAGAAATCATTAGCAGGTGAAGAGGAGGTCAGGATATAGACTGCTACTGTAGTTCATAGTGTCACTCGAAAAGATGTCTCTCTCTCGCTCTTCATCATGTATTCCCATTTCATCGCATGTCTGCCGAGGACAGGCTGTGGAAATCCGAGATCCCTTCGGATTGTTGATGCCTACTATGACTTGAAGTCAAACTGCTGATCTAGTTCCATATTACTTTATTCATTTTTTCCGGTGTGTATCATTTTCCCGCACTATCCAGTAATCCTCCATGGCAGGTGGGAAACCCTATTCCTACGATTTTTCCCCTGCATACAGGTCCAGCTTACATGGTTGTGTGGCTGGAATCTTTAGAGAAATCCCGCTAGCAGATCAGTTTCCAATTCCCTAGGCCCCTCTCTGTTAATCTCACCAACTGCGGACCTCAACTCTGGAACTACTGCTACTTGTCTCTCCGTTGCCTCTCCACCTATTATTCTGGGGTGACAAGGTTGCCTGTTTCACACCTCCGCACACCCACTTGCGGCTTTTCCAGCACGCTTGAATTGCTCATTAATGCATCCGTACGGTTATTGTGGTCTTCTCAAGATGCCTAACCCATTGAAATTCCTCTTGGGGCCTTGGTTTCAGAGTTATCCTCTCGGGCACTGCGCCCTTGAGAAAAGCCCAACGCCTGCTGTCCCTTCATCAAAGCCACCATGGCTCGTACAATTGAACCCTGCTGGAAGGCTCTCAGTTCAGCCCAAGTATCTCAGTCGAGAGTTGCTTGCCACTTTTTCAAACAGCGGAACACTCTGTACTCCTTCACATGCGTGTGCTGGCAACACATATCTGTCTGTTTAGTACTGGATCATATTTTTAATGTTTTGAGCAGGAATATGGAACCCAAACTTGTGTATGGCTTTGGATTTAAGACCCAACAATGCTAAAGTACACAATGTCAGTTTTAATAAACCATAAGGGAACCACAACTGTTTATATTAAATAATTGTAATGTTTTAGGGGACCAGAAGTCGTTAAACAATTTGCGTCTCAAGTCTTAATACAAATCTGGAGCTATAATTCTATAAGATTTGGAGCTATAACTTATAAATCACAGGTTCCCAACCCTGGTCTTGGTGTAATCTTGTCTTGTCCTATATTGAATCACACCCTGATTCAGCTAATCAGCTAATTAAACGGCTGTGAAGTGTTCACGTGGCTCTGCTATACAAACCGGATTCCAAAAAAGTTGGGACACTAAACAAATTGTGAATTAAAACTGAATGCAATGATGTGGAGATGGCAAATGTCAATATTTTATTCGTAATAGAACATAGATGACAGATCAAAAG
>JAOVVF010000039.1:6970981-6982144 GCA_028565595.1 Duopalatinus emarginatus | reverse complement strand
TTAAAGCCTTATTCATTTACATAGATTTAAAAAATGCGATTAATTGCGATTAACTATATGAAATTCTGAGATTAATCACAATTAAAAATTTTAATCGTTTGACAGCCCTATTTATAATATATATTATGTTTTTTTTGTTTTTTTTTAAATGATATAAATGTAAGTCAAAGTGACTTCCATGTCTGAGTTTTGTGATCGACAGCCATAACTTTAAATTCACTTACAAGTGACATGAATAACACTGATTAATCCTTCCAATGTCACATGTCAAGCTGTGGAATATATTAGGCAGTAAGTGAACAGTCAGTTCACAAACTTGATAGGTTGGAAGCGAAAATTTTTAACAAGGACCAAATTGTGATGGCTAGACAACTGTGTCAGAGCATCTCGAAAACAGCAGGTATTGTGACAGCTAGTCACCTGGAGATAGGGTTGTGTCCACCCAAGGCTCCCCTGATGCATCTGGTCTGATGTACTGTAGCACAGACTGCTGAAAAGTTTCATGCTGGCTTTGATAGAAAGGTGTCAGAACACACAGCACACCACAGCTTGTTGCATGTGGGGCTGTGTAGCTGCATACTGGTCAGTCTGGTGTCCATCCGGTCCCTTCCCTAGGGAGAAGAGATGACACCAGAATGCACTGTAAGAAGCACTGGTGGGAGACCGTGTGATGCTCTGGGTAATGTTCTTGGGTCCTGGCATTCATTACTAAACATTGTTGTTGACAAGGTACATCGTGGTTTTGCCTAATGGCAGTGGTCTCATTCAGGAGGATAATCCACAAGGTGTTCTCTTGGCCACAAAATTCCCAGATCTAGGTCCGATCCAGCATCAGTGGGATGTGCTGGACAAACAATAATCTAATCCGTGAAGTCTCCACCTCACAACTTACAGAACCTAAAGGATCTGCTGCTGCCTTGGTGCCAGATACCACAGCGGACATTCAGAGGTCTTGGAGTTCATGACATTCTCGACAGGTCAGAGCTGTTTTGGTGGTGCAAGGATGACCTACACAATATTAGGCAAGTGGTTCTAATGTAATGGCTGATCCATGTATGCACATAAATATGAAGATCTTTGGTGTTTCTGGAATTCTTTAAAAATAAGGTAGATTTTTTTTTTTTGTTTGGGTTAGCTTATGTAAATATTCATACATTTGAGAAAATGTACATTAGTCTGGTACATCAGTCTAGGGCTGTGCGATATGACCAGAATTTCCTATCCCGATATTGGTCCATTCATATCCTGATAACGATACATATCACGATACAGCACGTTAACTGTAAATTCAGTGATTTTTTTTTTTTTAGCGTGTCATCCAAACAACAAAACGACTGCAGTAAAGTGTGTGTTTGCGACACGATGTTACAGACGAGTGTTGTCAGATGATATGTATCATCATATCGCTCAGCCCTACAGTCTAATCAGTCTAATACTTGTTAGGGCCTTTATGGGGCATGGACTCCACGAGCTTGCGTAAATATTCTGTAGGCAATAAACACCGTACTTCCTGCAGAACGGTCCACTATTCTGTTGTATTCTGAGGTGTAGGATTTCTGTTTTCCACACGTGTTCCCAGACGTCTTCAGTAATGTTGAGATCTGATGAATTAGGTGGGAAGGGCAAAACCCCAAACTCAGATGTGTGTTCCTCTAACCAAAATCTGTTGACTCTAGACGTGTGTTGTGTGGTGTGCATTGTCCTGTTTGAAGAGGTCAAACCTATCAGAATGAATGCAGGACATGAACTGGTGAAACTCGTCAGAAAGGAGGCACACACAGCGATATTTGTAGATGTACCAGGGGTCCCATGGAATGCCAGCTAAACAAAACCCCTTACCCTTATGGAGACACCACCAGTCTATGTACTTTGCGAAGGCTCGTCTATACAGGTTTTTCTTGCACTTCAGTGTATACTGCTTTGCTGTCATGGCGTAAACTGACATTTTGATAAAACAGATTAAGGATACAGATTTTTAATCGTGTTTGAATGACAGATTGAATTGAGATACAGCCAGCACCATGTCCTTGTGTTCCTCTCTGTCCAGTGTACTGCTGACTGAGTTTCCGAAACCCTGTGGTCAGCCTCCTCCCTCTTTTTTTTTCTTTTCCAGAGAAAGTCATCCTTATCATTCCCTTAGCCCTCTGACCTCGAGTCGTGCAATGAACCTCCGGTGCCGCTGACTGAGAAAGCCTGGTGCCCCTCGGTAGGAGCTGTAAACGAGTAAAAGGATGGAAGGAGCCGGGGAGAGGGGTGTTTATACGCACAGCGGATGTTTGGATTGTTCAAAAGAGCGAGCCCCTGACACTCTTGACAGCTCTGCTCAGTGTTATTGGCATGCTTAATTGTGGAGCTAA
Organism: Duopalatinus emarginatus; assembly: GCA_028565595.1. NCBI lineage: Eukaryota > Metazoa > Chordata > Actinopteri > Siluriformes > Pimelodidae > Duopalatinus > Duopalatinus emarginatus. Next base: position 6,979,787 of record JAOVVF010000039.1, on the reverse strand, counting down.
AAGCCGTCTCTCTGCCCTGTTTACTCTCACAGTTTGACATCTCATCATTTTCAAGCCATTTTTCCCCCTCCGTCAGTGACTCGTGCTGTTCGGGGCTTATAGCCATATCTATGTTTCACTGCTCCTTCTTTTGCTTTTCAGCGTTTTATGAGAGCCTTGTCCTCCATTAGAAATGGTCCAAAGCTCAGTGTTTCATTTCTGAGCCAGAGATGATGCTTTGATTGATGTTATGCAACTTGTTTATTCCCAAACGACGTCCGATCTCATTTTTTCCCTTTTTTTTTTTTCAAACAAAAATTTTGAGACTAATTTAATATATATAATGGTCGAGTGTGTACATGGAAACGTTTGACTGTCGCCAAAGTTCCTTATGAAGCTTCTTTAAACAAAAGATGAAACCCAAAAGAAATTCTTTCCAGAGGAATAAACTGGCGTTTATGCCGTGTTGAAAATGAAGAGGGAGAGCGAGAAGGGGGAAGAGAGAGAGAGAGGGAGAAAGAGAGAGATAGAGAGATAGAGAGAGAGAGAAAGAGAGAGAGAGAGAGAGAGACAGAGACAGGCAGAGGGCCTCAGGGGTTTTCCAGGACCTTTCTATTTCTTTTCTTCTTCTTCCTCTTCTTTTTTTTAACTTTTTGCATGAGAATGATAAACCGCACACTGTTTAGGTTTGGTGGGGAAACTTCTGGGGTATAAGCGCTCAGTATGAGAGAAGATCCAAGAATATCCACCAGTCAGTGTTACAGTTACTGCATGTGGACATCTTCACTTCCTCTTCTGTCTCTCTCACAGTATCTCCTGCTACTCATTTATCATCATCCTATTCAAACACTGACACACACTGCCAACTCGTACTGACTGACTGTCTGTCTCCGGAAAGTAGTTATCTTTCTCTCTCTCTCTCTCTCTCTCTCTCTTTCTCTCTCTCTCACTCTCTCTCACTCACTCACACACACACACACACACACACACACACACACACACACTGTATCTCTTGCTCATTCACTCATTTCCGCCTCACTCTCGTTTCATTTCTGTCACTCAGTCGTTCTCTCGTTCTCCTATCTCACTCTCTTTTTTGTCTCTCCTTTTTCCTCACTCTCACTCTTTCTCTTTTACTCATTTGTCTCACCCTCATTTCTGTCTCTCACTATCAATTTCTAATTTCTGTCTTTCTCACTCACTCTATCACGATCTTATCTTGTCTCACTTGTGCTCTGTCGTTTCTCTCACTCTCATTTCTGTCTCACTTTTTTTCTGCCTCTCATTTTTGTCTTTCTCATTCATTCATGCTCTCATTTCTGTCTCACTCTCACACAGTCTCCCTCAATTCTGTCTTACTGTCTTATTTATCTCTCTCTCTCTTTCTTTCTTTTTTTTAACATGGTAAAATAGATGTATCCTGGTAAATAATACATTTTGTTTATCTCCTTTTCTCTCATATTGTCTTTTCTCTAGTTCTTTCTTTTTTCATACTCTCATTTGTCTCGCCATATTTCCTCTGTCTTTGTTGTTTTCTCCCTTTGTCTCTCTCTTCTCTTTTTCCATCTGGCTTTGCTTTTGTTTGTTTTTCTTTCTTCCCTATCTCACATTTTGATTAATTCTCTCATTTTCTCAGTTGTTCTCATTCTCTTTCTCCTTTTTACTTCCTTTTCCTTTTATGCTCTGTCCCTGTTTCTCTTTTTCCTTCCTGCAGTCTCTTTCTTTTTCCCTTTCCTTCCTTTACTTTGTGCTCTGTATCCTGTATCTTGTTGAATATTTATAATCTCTCACTTCAGTAATGAGGATAGAGAATGATTCTGATATTTTGTTCCATACATGCGACCATTAAATATCATTCCCCCTCCTTCTCACCGTATCCCCTCTTTTTTTCTTTTCCCTCTCACTTGTTCATTCTTTCTGAGCGGGTAATCCCCCCGAGTGGTTGTGGGCTTTTGACAGGACTTTGATGGGAATATTTGAGGAATGTGCTGCAGATTGAACTGTAGTCTCCATATGAGCAAAATGATGAAAGTTAATTCGCACCCCACCCCCCTGTACCCCCCAACACCCTGAATACACCCCCTGGTCTTTTTTCAGCTGGCCTCCAGATGACTGCAGATAGGAATCATGGGTGGTGGTGCTGCTTCAGTTTATCTATTAATAATAATCATAACGCTCCACTTGACTCATCTGTTTATGATGCCACCACCAGCTTTAGCTAGTTTCTGGGTTTTTTTTCTTTCTCTCTCAGTCCTGTGCTTATGTTGGACAAAGGGTTGATTATCATCTGTGCCACATTTGGGTTAAGTCCAGGCAGAAATGGTGCCTCTTCTCAGTCAACTGCTTCCTGTTGGTGACAAATTAGAGGAAAAATATAAAGCATCTTAGTAAGGTGTTAGGCCACTACGTGCCCCAGAACAATTTCAGTGTTTTGTAGTTGATGATGATGATGATGATGATAAGGCTAAACCCATCTGAATGAATGCAGCACATAAACACCTTTAAGATGAACTGGAATGCCAGGCCTCAGTTGTCTGAACTGTTTCATGGAGCATTCTGGAGAGTTCTGACAACTGGTGTGGCCTGCACCTTCACCTGACATGAGCCCAATCAAGCATTTATAGGGTGTGGTAGAGAGGTCCATTTAAGAGATTGGGTACCTACAAATACCACTGAGCTGAGGGTGGATATCCAGATGGCATGGCTCAGCATCCCTCCAAATGCCACATTGAGTTGCTGCACTTCACTGGACTAGAAGGGGGTCCTACACGATACTGGTTCCTGCCCCATGACTTTTGGCATGTCAATGTATATGGATGCTATGAAAACAATACAGCTGAGGTTCTTCATGCCTGTGTTATGATGTGACATGTTAGAATGTTGTGAGCTGTAAAAAAAGGACCTTATTACATTTCTAACATTTCCTGTGTCTCTGTGTCTGTGTGTGTAGGTGATGCTCAAGCACTTAAAGACATGGGCCGTGTTCTGGTGCTGCACAAGAGGACAGTCATGCCTTACGTCGCCTACTCTCGCAAAAGAAAAGGCTTTGGAGACGAGAAAGACGTGGAGCAGTACGCAGGCCTGGTTGGCCAAGCGTGCGCGGAGAAGATTCTCCTATACCGATCTTAGCTCCTTCACAAGTGTCTACATTCTGTCTAAAGTTCTGTACTGTTAATCCAGCGTATTTTGCCTTTTTTTTTCCAACCCTGTGTCCATTTTCATGTCCGAACCTCTTTCCAGTGTGTTGTCCTAACGCTACAGTGCATATAAGAGGTACTGTATAGATATAAAACCTTTGCCTATTCCACTTCCTCACACATTTAAACTCACTTGTAATCCACCTCACAATAATACACAACTCAAAAGACTTAATGATTTTATTGTCGGATTCTTATTTATTAATGTAAATGACAAATGAGGCTGAGATGTGATTAGATGTGCTTGTCTAACATTAATATTAATAGATTTGTACCAAAGGAAGGCCCGGGATTGGGACAATGCTACTGGGTGTGTACACCACGTGTCAGCCTGGAGCTACCAAAGACGACGAAAACTAAAGTAAACAGGATGAAATCTGTGTGTGTGGGTTTTTTTTTTAATTTTAAATCGATTAATGATCATGTAGGCTGCAGTATGTAATAGTAAAACTAAATCAACATCCTATGTTTCAAACTGAAGGCCTGATATCAGAATGAGCTTCTTCAAGTTCTGTCATCAGTCCGAAAGTGAAAAAAACAGATACTATGGAGCAGCTATACTCTATCCATACCATCACATGTGTTATAGCGGGTTTTTTTTGTATTCTGCAGTGCATCAAACACGTGAATAAACCCGTCACTATGCTTGTTCGTTTCATTTCCTGTCAGCTACAACAGATTACAAAAGATGCAAGCGAGAAACGGTGTCTATGGAGCGCTTTCTGACATAGAAGAATGCTACAGTGTGGTGGGTTTGCTTGTATTTGGGTCAGGTTCATGTCAGTTGGTCATGGTAAGCAGAAATGCCAGTAGGCTTGGGCTGAGTTTCAGCGCTCACCTGCTGACGTTGGCTTTGCCGATGCTGACGCTAACCCTCCCAGCAGTCTTAGCCAGCACCCTCATTAAAGTGTGGTTAAGAATCAGCCTGTGAGTGGGTGGCCGTGGTGGAAACTCAGACGAACCAGTGTGCTTGTAACCTTTCCATCACAAAAGCTCAAGGAGAATTTATTCATTCTGACCTTAGCTAGTCTGGCCCTGTATATTATATCTGCTGGGAAATGAGGTTTTTAAGTGCAGAGTGGAGGTGGTAGCAAGCTTTTCTTGTAAATTCCTGATTACGTTGTTTACTCATCCAGTGCTACTTTTACAGTTCCTATGAAGCTTAAACACGACCATAAATAAATCATCTGATTTAAGAAATAATTATGATTACACTTGTGGAAGTGTGAGAAACTGCTTACTAACATGCAGATTATGTGTGAGTTTTGCCACTGTAGCTTGGCAAGATCAGATTAACCATTAACTTGTAAATGATAATTATCATTTAAAAAAAACAAGCAATAAAAATTTTTGCATTGCAAGGTAGCTCATTATATACACTAAAGTGCCAAAGAACTGCTCCAGACTAAAAATAAACGGCATGTGGTGGCTCCATAATGGTATAAGGTTTGTTTAGCTGGCATTCCATGGGATCTGATACATTCCATGAACGTCTCTGACGGGTGAACACTGCGTGTGCCTCCTTTCTGATGAATTACACCTGTTTATGTGCTGCATTCATTCTGATGGGTTTGAACTTTTCTACCAGGGCAATGCACCTAGTGACACCAGATTGTGGTTAGAGGAACACTCAGCTGTGTTTGTTTTTGTGATATAATACAATTTGACAATAATAAATCAATTCAGAACTTTATTAATTTCTACACTGACCTATAATCTGTCTACAATTCCATAAAAAAGAAAACAAACTGAAATCCTTTAGGGGGAAATATATAAAAGGAGTCCATCAGCATGGCACATCTTGACTTAGTGATCTTTGCCAAGTCAGCCTTGAAAAGTGCTCTAAGGGCATCTCCTGGTCTCGGCCCTCTTCCAATGACCCACCGATTTGAAGTTGGATTCAGGTCTGGATTCTGGCTGGGTCATTCTGAAACGTTGATCATCTTCTGGTGAAGCAATTCTTTTGTTGATGTGGAGGTATGCTGTGAGTCATTGTCGAGCTGAAAGGTGAAATTCCTCTTCGTCTACAACTTTTTAGCAGAAGGCTGAAGGTTGTGTGCCAAAATTGACTGACATTTGGAAGTGCTTTTTATTTCCTCCACCCTGACTATAGCTCCAGTTCCATCAGTAGAAAAACAGCCACAAAGCATAATGCTGCCACCACCATGCTTCAATGTGGGTATGAGTATATGGGTTCTTTTGGTCATACTGTTGTTTTTGTGCCAATATCTTTTTAATCATGGCCAAAAAGTTACATTTTGATTGGCTGGCTAATCAAATACAGTAATAGGTAATAGTATTGGCACTGTGGCCAGGTGCTGAGCACTGCTTGGAAAGTAAATCAGCATCTCCATAAAGCTTATTGCAGACAAAAGGATGAAGTTATCTAAAATCTCCTTAAAATTACTGGAAGACTACTGCTGTCCTCACTTTTAGACACAAATAGGCTAAGAAATCTGGAAGTCACTCGTTTCTGTGGTAGTATTGAAAAGAGTTCTGATGTTGATCTGTTGACTGATCATTCTGACATCCCATCCATTTAAAGACATTGTCTCAGACTGAGTTCATTCTGCCACTAATAACACCAAAAATTAAATGATGTTTATAATGGTTACTGAAAATCCAATAGGCCTCATTCACCAACTGTACTTAGGAAAAAAAATCTCTGCCTGCTTTCATGATGGTTCTGACTTTCATTAAATCTACAGTTTAAGACCACGTCATGGATGTGAATTCTTTATTAATAGCAAATTTAAGAAAAAAGTATGTAGTTAGACGTATAAGGTGCATGAGGCATAAACTCACTTCTCATTATATTAAACCTTGTATACTTTTTTTTAAACTGTAATGCTGCCTTTGTCCAAACCAGCCAACTGCTTCTTTGATCCTACTGATCAATAAATGCAATTTCTTACTCTTTTTCTTTCTATATCAGTGCCAGCGTCGGGTTGACTGAGGCTGGCTCTGCTCTGATCCCCTGTAGTTCCTGTCATCCTGGGTTAGTCTCGCTCTCTTCTGCCAGTGGTGCTTTGTGCCAGCAGCCTGGAGAGGTTTAACCTAAAAACACCATCATCCCCCTTCCCAACCCCAATATTAGTCAGTATACAAACCTACCCTGTCACTTACCCCAGTGTGCTCTAAATCAGAGCACCCGAGCGATCTGGCTATGCAACATACCAAAACAATGCAATGTTTTTTGTTTTTTTTTTGCACAAAATAAATGAAATTAAATAAAAATAGGCCTGATGAGTAGAATACTGAAAAGGACTGGGAAAAAAACAGTATGGATTTAATTTTTTTAAGTGTAGCTACAGGTATTGATTTTTAAGTACTATAAGGATGAGTGTTTTTTTTTGTTTTTCAAACAAAGCTGAATACGATCACACCAATTCTTCAGTGCATAATCTCACATGGATACTGTAGAACTTTAGCTGAAGACTGTGTTCCACAGCACCAGGTGCTCCGGTTTCCTCCCACCTCCTAAATTGCCCCTAGGTGTGAGTGAATGTGTGTGTATGTGGTACCCTCCAATGGATTGGTGCTCTGTGCAGGGGGCATTCCTGCCTTGCACACAGTGACTCCAGGTGTGCTCTGGACAAATTCAGGTAGCTGGTCCGATCTCAGGACCAACATACAGGCCAAACCACTTTGCCAGTGAGAAAATTGCCCAGAAGTCACCTCAGCCACTGAAAAACAATTGAAATGATGCCTGGTGAGATGGTATATAATCCTGCACCTAATCAGTGGTGTTACACACAGGGTCCAGCCCATTAAATTTGCTGAATTAAGCCAAAGGCACCTCCAAAAAGCTCAACAATAAGGTCTGGTGACCCATACCCACCCAGCTCCAAGCTCACTTCACACTCTAAACTGGTAGACCCAAAGTGGCTAGGGCTATAACTGATGTTAATGCACTGGTAATGCATACCCAGTGCCACCAATTCCGTGTGGACTCTATGAATAAAATCAGGAACCTATCCAATATGCTATACTTTGTGAGTGAGTGAGTGAGTGAAGTGACTGTGAATGTATCTTATATTTTATACAACTGGGTAGTTTAGGGTTAAGGGTCTTACAAAGCAGTGCTGGGATTTAAACTCAACCTTCTGGGCTGGGATTGAACATTATATTTGAGTTACCATATGCCCGTATATTCATATTCTAAATATGCTGACACTGAAAATGATGTGATTTTGGTGCGATTTCTAATTCACACTGTGTGCCGAATGCAGTAATGTGGCTACTGCTGTGTCTGTTAGCAATGTAAGTTAATTAACACACCATGGTCTTTACGTCCCTGGCCAGCTTTGCTAATGTTACTAGGGCTGCGTCTGAAATCGCGTCCTTCTTTACTGAACAATACGCAAAAGCAGTACGCGAGCATGACTAGTGTGTCCGAATGTTGTGCAGTATGCATCAACCAGTACGCAAAAAGTTCCCCGGATGCCGTTCTGCTTCAGGTGACATTCTGCAGTACGCAAACTGAGCACACTTCTTTATCTCATAATGCAATTCGTGCAGCGCAGATGTTTAAAACTGAAGAGGAGCAATATAAACGTATTTTTATTTTAATAATTTCTATATTAATCATTTCTTTTGAGTAAAAAAAAAATCTAAGGTTAAAAAAATACATTTGGTAATAAAAAATGCTGTGATGTGACGTCATAGGTCATACGACATTGGTAAGATGGCAGCTCTAGTGTGTAGGAGGGTGTGCATACTGCTCGCTTACATACTGGAATTGCATACTGCTTCAACGGTAAAGCAGTACCGCGATGATTCGAATTCAGATTGTACTGCTTGAGTACAGTACAGATTTTATTAAACTCTACCGAAAGATATGACCAGTGGGATAGTATCTTTCAGTTCTCAGTTCTCTTCAATTGTCCTCACCATTTTGATTGGCTCTTGTCCTGTCTCCTGTCTCTTTCCCATCCAAATGACTTCTTTCCGCTCATTTGCCTGTACATTACTGTACCACTGTATCCTGCAGATCCTGTGCTTGGGCCATAGACCACTTAAATATAGTGTGTGTGGCAACTGAACCTCAACCACTGAGCTTGGATTCCTCGCCTCCATCGGTTCAAGTTCTGGACCATAGGAGCCAGTGGTTGTTCTGTGGGGTTGTGGGTGGCTTTATCCTCTTCCAGTTCCTATCACACTCCAGTGAATAAGCCACTGGGTTTGGCAAGTGTGTGAGGCTGCAGGGGTACATCAACCCCCTCTGTAGGGGAAGAGCATGAAATCAGATCAGAAAGCCAGGTCTAACCTTTAAAAGACATTGTGAATGGAATCAAGCCACAACTCTAAGCTCAGCAAATATTGAATATTTAACTAACTATTAGTCTAATGTTCTCCTATGATGAGTTTTACATGAACTTTCTCTCAATGTTTAGAGAAGTAAGTGTTTGTGAAATGTTGTCAAACGGTTTCTTGTATTGTGATGGTTAGGGGAACATTAATACAACCATATTTTCCAAAGGTCTCAAAAGGTTTCCATAATACTAATGTTAGAACCATGGAAACGAAACAAACTTTCTTGGAATGTTCCTGTAACCAAAAAATAACATTCTGGAAAAGGTATGCAAACGTGTTTGGGAAGAGCATTTATGTATGTATATCTATCTATT
>JAOVVF010000039.1:6948185-6968185 GCA_028565595.1 Duopalatinus emarginatus | reverse complement strand
GGCACCAAGGCAGCGGAAGCTCCCAGGCTGGAGGAAGTGCAGTGCTGTATTGTGTACTGGGCCCCCTGCATTAAGCATATCATCGCTTAAATGCGGCTCTTTTCTCCTGGGGATTAGCTTCTGGGACAGAGGGACGCCCTCCCTCACTGAGCTCTGTCACAAACATTCATCTTCCCGCCACGCTGCGGTGTGTCTCTGTGTGTGTGTGTGTGTGTGTGTTAGCATTTTCATCTTTGGCAGGGGACAGTGATAGGAATATCTGAATGTTTTGACCTTGCAGGTACATTTGGTTGGTGTTCCCAAGGAAAAAAAGAAATACAGCATTTAAAAAATTAAAAACCACGTCAGAATGTTTTATTACTGAGGTTAAGGTCAGGTTTGTGCTGCCATTATTCACTATGCCTGCACGATCCTGTTTGTTTTGTGTCCTACCGCTATTCATCAAGACGTCCTGTTGTATAATATTTATTTACATGATTACTCCTCGTTCATCAACTTTGTGTCCATCTTCTCAATTCTTTCAGTTTTGTCAATTCCATTCATCTCTCTTTAATTCTTTTTCCCTACCTCCACCCTGTCCTTCACTCGTTCTTCTCTCCTCTCTCTCAAGGAAAGATGGATGAGATGGATATTCTCTCTGTCAGCAGGCTCCGCATAAAGGTAAAGACGCATGGGACTGTCTTGTCTCTCCACATGTGAAACACGTTTACGCTGACATGCTCGAGTCTTGCTGTAGCCTGACCTCAGGAGCTGTACCTGATTGATGCAAATACAGTTGTTCAGCTTCTTTTTTTGCTGATATGCCAGTGTATGATCGCTGTGAAAGCTTTTTTGCCTGCTTGCATAATGCGCCAGAGATGGACTCACGATCCTCTGCAGTTGTAGCCTTTTATCCTTATGAACGTTCTGTTGATTGTCTCTTAAAAACCACAACTTGTACATGAAGTATACAACATTTACATCTACGGCATTTGGCTGACGCTGTTATCCAGAGCGACTTACAAGGTTATTGGTATTACAGGTAGGCCAACATAGTGTTAGGAGTCTTATTGGTGTAGTACAGACTGGCTGCCCAGACCGGGAATCGAACCCAGGTCTCTCACATGGGAGCCAATATTGTTACCACTGTACCACACCAACCAAATGTGCCAAATCTCATGTATATCCATGTCAGGCTCTAATGGTGCATAAAAAATGGTGGACGGAGGTTGGGATCATCTCCAGGCCACTTTCTACAGTAGTGCTTTTCTGATCTCTCAGCTCTCAGCTATTGTAGTCAAAATTCCCCTCTAGCTGCGTTTACTGTCTTCAAAGGCTTGCTGGAATTTTCCTCACCTTCATACAGTGGGCAGCCAGGCTAAAGAAAAAAATAATAATAAAGACTTTCTTATTAAAACCTCAGGTAGAGGTGAAAGCATGCACGCACTCCTCCTATATTTTTTTTCCCTCACAAAGCCTCCTGAAATGGAGTCTGTTTTCAAAAAGCCTTAAATCTCTCCCCCTCCTTTACGAACCTACGTCTTGTTGTTGTTGGGGCCGACGCTTGGCCCTGGCACAGCGACCTGCTGAGTCTGAGGGGGAGCTGGCCCATAGATGACAACAAAAAAATGGCTGTATAATTAAGATTATAAAAACCTTTATATTTATGGCCTGAATGGAGCTCCATTGCTCCAGTGGGATGGTTTAACATTCAGCAGTGAAAGCAAATGATCCAGGTGGCTGTTGTTTTGAATTTGGTTAATATATTTGTCTTCGTGTGACCTTTTTTTTTTTATTATTTCTGCACGCAAAAGGTCATGCTAGCTTAGAAGAACGGCAAGCATACAACTGTTGTATAAATGCTTTCCTTCTCACCTCTGTCTCCATTTTCCGCTGTTCACACCCGATTCGATGCTGTAAATTTGTCTAGTAAACCGTATTTTCCTTCACTTAATAGCCTGTAATGACTGTAGTTATCAAAAGCTGCTATTGTTCTGTGCATTCACTCCCATGTCTGTTATTTTTCCTCCACACCCTATTATGAGGCTTGTATTATTTTTGAAGAAAAGTTGCATAAAAAAATTTATTATGCAAGTAACACTGTGTTATATACATTACTTAGTATCTGCAGCTGTGTACGGAAATTGATACTTAAATCTTTATTTAACTATACTGGGACTATGCTATAGTATACCACGCTATACTATACATACTATAGTATACCCATCAGAATTAATGCAGGGCATGGACGGGTGTAACTCCACAGCAAGGACATGGTGTTCACCTGTCATAGAGGTTTGTAGTTGTACCAGGGGTATAAACTTAGTGGACTCTCTTTCTTTACACACACACACACACACACAATATCTGGCATTTTTGATTTGCTACACATTTCAGAAATGTCAAAAATCTTTCAAGTGCTGAAAACGCCAAGGTGCAACATTACACACACCATAAATAACACCTTACATTACTTTTAAAGGAAAATTTAAGAAGTCTGGTGCACAAATTAAGGGCCAAATAGTGTGACCAGTTTGGTATATTATATTTAATTTAATTATATATTATATAATTATATAATTAATTTAATTAGCTATTTAATTAATGCCACCTCCCAAAACAGCTCTGACCCCTGGAGACAAGACCTCATGGAAACAAGAAAATGTTCTCCTGTATCTGGCACCAAAACATTAGGAACAGATCCTTATGTGGATCTTGTGTGGGATCAGACCAGATGGGATCATCTTAGTGAGCTGTGGGCCGTGATGACCCTGTCTCTGATTCATCACTTTTGGTAGGTATTAATCACTGCATTCTGGGAACACCTCACAAGACCTGCTGTTTTGTAGACTGATCCAGTCATCTAACCATCACAAATTGGCCCTGGTTAAAGTAACTCAGATCCTTAACTTGCCAATTTTTCCTGCTTCTAACACATCAACTTCAAGAACTGACTATTCACTTGCTGCCTAATATATCCCACCCCTTGGCCGGTGCCACTACAGCGTAATAATCTGACCTTTGGCAATGACCAAACTGTGCTTCGTACAATTATACAATCATTTATTTTTTGGATCTTTGCTTTTCTTTTATACAGATGGTGTTTGCTCTATCAGGGCGTGGCATTCTCTCTGCCCTCTGCCCTGTTTCAGTGCTGAACAGTTCCTTGTTATTGCTTGCCTGCAGCACATCATGAAAACATTTGGTAAATAATTGAATTGCACCTTATTTAATGGACAGGGATTTAAGTGCTCTGTTCAGAGGCCAATTCTTGCACCTTTTTGCAGTGTTTGCATGTGTGCCTCAAAGCATTTCCCTCACTTGTTATTGACAGGAGTGGAAAATATTTTATACTTATATTATACTTGACATAATGAAATAGAACACTTGTAATCTTATTAGGTAGATTTTGATTTCTTACACTTTTTTAAACATTCAAACCTTGTTTTCTCGCATCCACCTCTTGATTGTGCACCATCACTAGCTTAAGCATTTTATTTACATTTCTGTTTTATCCGTTTAATCAAGTGTCCATTATTCATCTGCAGTGACCTTCTCATGCTACACAATGGAGGCAATGCTATAGCCATCTATACGTGTTTGAATATTGATAAGGCAGGAAGTGTGGAACGACAATAGCAATCCTGGCCCTACCTCATTAAATGTTTCAATATGTTGGAGTAATCAAAGACTCATAAAACAAAGTTCTGGCAAACACAGAACATTCAACTAACATTAGTTTGTGGTTCTCTATGTTTAGTGTTACAAGAAAGTGAGTGTTGGGAGGTGGAATGCTGGCATAAGGTTTTCTAATAGTTTCTTGTATTGTAAAGATTAAGTGAACGCTAACACAACCAAATTTGAACATTCTCCAAAGGTTCTCCAAAGGTTCCCACATTATAAATGTTAGGAAGATGTTTTATAAACCAAAACATGCAACCAAAAACAAAGGTTATATTCATATTAAATAAACTTTCCAAGTAAATCACAGAAAAACCAAACAACCCAGCCAGCATTGAGATCTGGTTTATAATTTATACCTCATCTGGCCCTCAAACCACAGTGCAATGCCAGCAATGACTTTATCCAGATTTGGGTAACAGAACTCATTCACAAAGAAAGACTGCATGTAATGACATTTTTTAAATTGGGCCAGTTTTGACCCACAATGCAATTGTCATTGCCATAACTGGTCCAAAATCATCTGCTTTCTGGGAAACCAAAAAATGTTATCTGGGATGTTTTCATCTAATTGGAAAAAGCATATTGAGGTAAGTGTTGCTAATTTGATACATTAATTGATTATATTGAACTACGTTAGCCTGTTTTCTTTGCTAGTGCCAAATTCTAATAGCTAAAGTAAGTGACTAAGCACTGCATCAAATTCTAGCAAATGTTAAATATTAGTAATTTAGATTTAAAGATATTTATAGGCAAAACTGCACAGATGCTTTAGAGTTACATTTAAGAAATAGTACTGATTTTTTACATCTGTATTTATATTTACTTTTTAATAATTAAGTATATTTACTAGTAGCACTCCTTTAACTATACTCTTGACCAGATATTTCCTGTTTTTAGACAAAAAGCTATAGAAAATAAATAAAATTTAGGATTTTTTCAGTCAGTCATAAATAAATGTTTATACTGAAAACTGTATCTGTAAAATAGTAACTGCTAAAAAAAAAAAGTAAAACATGCAGTCCTACAGAAAAAAAATATTAAAGTTTTGTTCGTTGCAACTTTTATTGTTCTGTGATCCTGCTTGTTATGAGAATTTAGCAACTAAATCCAGCTTGTGTATGTTCACCCGAACTCACACGATATGGGAAAGTAGTGATGCATTCTGACTTAAAAAAAAAAGAAGGAAACTTGGCTTGGTTTTTGTAATAACGTGAACAATACTTCATATTACTGAGATTATGATTCAGCATATTTGGACCTGATGCTAGAAATGTGTAATATTGAATAAAAATTAATTGTGACTTTTTGTTACCTTAAAAATGCACAAGGAAAGCTGAAATGAAATGAGTGTTATGGGGTTCTTCAAATAAAAAAAATTAATTAAACAAATTAATAATCTAAAACACAGACATTCATACATATTTTCAGGAAGCCTCATTCAGAATCCATACCCTTTAAATTCTGTTAACATATACAAGAGCATTGTGCTATTGATTTGGTCACCTTCCCAGATGTTATGGAGCAAGGATAGGTGCTCACATTCCCAAATGACTTCAACAGATTTATGATTGTGCCTATTGGTGAAAAAATGGGAACTGCTAATTGGGGAAAACTTCCTGCTGCCCAGTGTTCTGGGAAAGTATCTGTGACCAAGGATATTAAAGGACAGTTTTACCAAATTGTGTTTGTAAATACTCTATGCCCTCCAAGACCTTATTTTATAGTAAATCACTGGGATTTAATCTAACCAAATGGGGACTCAGGGTGCACAGATGTCCTCTAAGTCCAAACGTCCACTCACTCATTCACTGTCTTATATTACTTCTGGGTCATGAGAGGTGCTAGAGTCTCTCCCAGTGCTCACTGAGTGGACGGTAGTTAAACAACCCTGGACAGAATGACATTCTATTACAGGACAGGCACACGTAGGGGCACACCTAGGGGCAATTAAGTATCTCCAGTTCATGTAACTTTGGACTGTAGGAAGAAACTGGAGCTCCTGAAGGAAACCCAGGACACACAGATATAGGGAGAACAGGGAAACTCTAAAATGTGCAGCCGCAATCAGTATATTTGTCTGTTTATATTGCAAAACTATTAGAATGAGATCAAAGGCCTATCACATGTAACTGAGAATTGGTGGGCATGACTGCAATACAAACAGACACAAACTGATACCAGATGTGTTTGTATCTAACACTTATACAGGTAGGTACCAGAATGCATACAATGTTTGCATGCAAAAGATGAATGAAGTACACAGCAGTACAGGTTTGACATGCATGACAAATGCAACTCATTTTACATCTTGCAATGTGAATGAAAGTGGAAAATAGTACATGGGTCCACCCTGTCATTTGGATCCACTCTAAAAATTAATTGGTACTTATTGCCCACTCTGGAACCTTCTTCCTGACAGGTAAACAAACAAACAAACAAGTAAAAGTAAAGTGATTGACTTGCTATGCTTGCATACAGGGTCATTTGTCCTATGTATTTAATCCATCCATGCAGTGAACACACACACAAATGAATGCACACACTACGGGAACTAAACACTTTTCCGTGAAGTTGGGGGCCAGCCCTAATCCATCACACCTGGGGAGCAGTTGGGAGCAGACACTTCCGCTGCACCTAAAACTGAGGACTTACCTTCCTCTGCTGTTGATTGTCCCACTCCGGTCATTGCACTTCTCAAAAATACTTTACACTCATGCTACAGTGGATAATCACAAATGGTTACTGTAGACACTGCTGTAATCATAAATACAGTATTCCATTGATACTCATACTAAATGTCCTTTTAACACACTTAATATTAATTTTAGCATATAATTATGGAAGACTAATAGTTTTTGGACCATGATCCAGTACCAGGGGAAGATGGGTTTCCTTTTAGGGCTGGTTCCTCTTAAAGTTTCTTCCTCGTTTCCCTGCAGAAACAAAAATGTCACATGTGTAACCTGTGGCTTTTGAGAGATTCCAAGTGCCTTTACTTTAAGGGAACAGGCAGAGGGGAGAGCTGAACTTTTAATTAAAAGCCATTAGTGAGCAGAAAGGAGTCATGCCCCATTAAACCACACCAGTGGAAGTCTCTGGGAAACCAATGGAGCATGCTGGAAAGCGTGGCTTCTCCATTTGTGTCGCTAGACAGAAAGGAAACTGTCTGCTTGATTAAAATAAAGACAAACCTTGTACATTGCTAGATATATATATATTCTTTTTTTTTCAAAAGTTTAAGCTTGTCACCATAGTCCCACTCCAATACCCTAGGCTAAACAGTTCTTGGTTTTACACTAGCAAAGTCTTGGTGCTGCTATAGAACCAGTTTTACTGGCTGAGAGCTGGTTCTTTTGGCTGTCATAATGGGCAGAACTGGTCTGAGATTAGACACCGGCTCCAAACCGGACGCTGGAACTGCCTTGAGGGGAAAAGTGTTAGCAGAGCACGTTCAGTTTTGCTCTCTTGGCTCCCAGTCGCAGAAGGCTGTTGACATTGTAAGTCTTTAAACTTGATTCGCTCTCCCTCCAAAACCAAGATGAGCAGAAAGAATTCAAAGCCTTGAAGAAATTATGCTGGCATTATATTCACTATAGCTTTGTGGGTTATAAACCATGGCATCCATAATCTCAACCAAATATGGAGCTTTCTCAGTAGAATCGTCTCTGTTTCACTTTATGATGTGCTGTGGGATCAGACCTCAAAATTAGAGTGGATTGATCCCAAACCCCTTTCCGCTTCGGGGGCTTGCATTCCACTTCCCCAGCGGCTGCGGCTCTTGGATAGCAGCACACGGGTTCTTCAAGGTCCAGATTTTGTGAGGATGACTCTCACTTCTAAGTGCGTGAGTGAGAGGACCTAAGAAGTCTTCCAGCAGCTCACTTGCTGTGTTTTTAAAGCAAAGCCTAGTGGCTAGCCTGCCAAACCCAACAAACACTCTAATGTGTACTGTTAAACTTTCTTTATTGTACCTTTTGCAAATGATCAGATACGCCTTGAAGATGCACTACTAGTTCACGTCTTATGAATTTTACTAGATAATATTGAATGTTAAAATGTTCAGCTAAATCTAAGTATAAGTTTTCCTTTTACAAAACTTCTGTCTTATTTCTTACTAAGCTCCACTAAGAGTCTCTAGCCAAATTTTAAAGACCCTAGAACTAGACAGAGCCTCCAAAAACACCAAAAAATAATTGTCTCACATTCCCAGCTAACCTCCTTGTTTGCCCATTTAAAGCTAATTTGAAGAGGTCAGTGTTAGCCTTAGCAAAAATCCATTGCTGGCAGGCACGTTTTCTCAGAAAATATTCTCCGCTCTGAGTAATAGAAACCTCAGCCACAAATCCTCGCCTTGGCCTAAATATTTGCTGAATGCACGAAAAAAACAGCAAGAGCTGAACAAAGTGAAAAGGGAAGGAGGGAGGGAAGGGGATCAGGGAGACATGGTGGCCTGCCATGCAAATTAAATGCAGATTCTGTATATGACTTTTTGTGCATGTGTGTCATTAAAGGAGGGGGAAAGCGAAAGATGAAAAATGGAGAGAAATAAACAGAGAGAAACTGGCAGAGGCCGTTGTTTCACTTGGCGGTGAGTGGGGCTGTATGGTTACAGCCCAGCCATTACCCAGGAATTCTGAGTGAAGGAGGGAGAAAAAAGTCCCTGACGCCTTTCTCTCTTTCTCTCTCTTCCTTTCTTTCTCTCTCTCTCCCATTTTCCCTTCTCTTTTTCCATTCGTATCCAGAACTACAGGCGATTAAAAGGCGATTAGGATTCATTTACGAGCCCTAAAAGAAACACCACATGATGCTGAGGGGGATGTTTTCGGGGTGCACAATCAGAAGCTCTGCTCTGACTGCCGAAATCAAGAGCTAATATAACACTTGTGGGCACCACTGGCGCCTTCTGCCAAAGTGTAAAACCTATGATCAAATGAGCTAAATCTTTGATGCACACAACTGAGGGTAATACCGTGCTTTGATTATGGCTCCTTTAGATGACAATTGTGTATTTATATACATAGTATAGTACATTTCCCCCTATGGATTTCCTTTCTTGGAGTATGATGGAGGCCTGCAAACTGTTAGATTTACTGTCTGGTAAACATGTCACTGGGGAAAATGGGCTGAAGTGGAAGAAACCGCATTTCAAGGACAGCCAGAATGGATGGACACTGCTCAATCAGAAACACATGGGTCCTGTTACTTTGGAAAAAGCCTCCCTGCAAACCGCACATACTTACATACATACTCAGATCTATATGGCTTAAGCTTCAGAGAGGATCATGAATCAAAAAGTGAACCTTTCTCCAGTAGCTCCAGCCTGCCTGCTTTACTTCATATAAAATGTTAGTAGGTGACAATAGATGAACTTTACAATGCACAAAAGAATATATGCTTGCTAAACATAAAACTTGTCTAAAAAGCATTGGCTTTTAGTACAAGTGAACCCGTAAACATGGTTCTTTGTATAGCTTTTTAAAAATGAGCCATGATCTAAAGAGAACGCCAACAACTGTTCATTTATAATAGAAACAAACCAACCGCCTTATTAATCCTGTCTCCCATGATGCCTTGGTTACTTTTTGCTATCCAGTCAGCACTGGCCAAGTTAGTGGTTTTGCTAAAGGTATTAATCATTTGGCATTAAAGAAATGAAGGAACATCATCATTTCAAAAGCTTAGGGTGGGCGATGTGATCAGTTCCCTGCCTTCATTTACTGAGGAACGAGTGAGCGGTGTGGACACAACTGGTAAAGGCATTCACTTATTAGTTGAAGAAAACTAGCACAATGTAATAATATTTCTTTACAAATACTGCAAATAAAACCATATGCAAATGACTAAAACTAAACCAAATGGAAATGTAATAAAATAACTTAATTTCCTTCTTTACACTGAAAGCTTCAGAAATATTATTATTATTATTTAATCCTCTAGAGGAGTCTTCGCTGCTGGAGCCTTGTAGCCTTGGCATGGCAACTACATGACATGAATAGAATACGTGACTCTTATAGAATAAAGAATAAAGTTTTTGGTGGTGTTCTTTGAGTTTAGATTCCCCACAGTTATCGCTGAGAGATTTTGTTTAGCTTAGCCTGAAAACAATGCAAGTCCTCCCAGAAATCTGCAACAAACATTTTTACAATCCATACAATTAGAGTACGACATGTATTAAAAAATAAAGAGATATAGTAAACAGTGGTAATTTAATGAACGATGCTCTATCCGACATCGGTTATTACAGACATTCCTGCTAGTTCCCAAAAGTTTCTTACAATTTCTCCAGTGTTAGCTACAGGAATAAAGTGGACTGAAACAAGCTCATCAATGAACTTTTAATATAAAGATCATCCAGTGGTGTGTAGCACTTGTAGCTCAGATGTTAACCCTCTCAACTAGGGCATTTGAGTCAGACACTTAACCCATAACCTCCCTGTTCTGGGCCTGGATTGTATCAAGTCCCAAGTTTCATTTGAGATAAAAATGTCTGCCAGATGTTTCTACCTGGAAACATGTTTTCACATTCATTCAAAATAAAACTAGAGCCTTTTTAAGGGTTTTTAAGAGGTCCCTATTTGAAATGGTTCCAACTAGAAACACTAGTTAGCAAAGTGTAGTGAGAAACTGTGTTATAGAGTTCTACCTTCTAATGATCTCTTTAGGGTTCTAGCTTTACGCCTAGTCTCTTTCTTGCTTTAAATATCTTTGTCAGTATTAAAAACGTCTCAGCATTGGTTTACTCCAACACAGAGACTGATAATAACCCTCACTGTAATATGCAGTATTACT
This sequence comes from Duopalatinus emarginatus, assembly GCA_028565595.1. Lineage (NCBI taxonomy): Eukaryota > Metazoa > Chordata > Actinopteri > Siluriformes > Pimelodidae > Duopalatinus > Duopalatinus emarginatus. The sequence continues at coordinate 6,957,733 of JAOVVF010000039.1, read as the reverse complement.
GTAAATTTAAGTTTATACCAAGGCATTTTTGACACAGATGAAATATGAAATCTCCTGCTATGATTTTTTCCCCTGCAAACCAAATTCAGATGCAGACTAATGAAGTACAGAAGCCACCCCCAGCCTCGTGTCCAAAGTTTGTTCCCTTGAGCCAGTTAGAAGAGATTAGCTCATCTCCTGTCAGCCTCTCTTAAGCCTTTCTCTTCTCTCACTTAATGGAGGTGTGCATGATGGCGTGATCCCCTTGGAGAGAGCCCAGACGTCCTTCATCCATCACTTCTACATCTTTCCACCGCCTCACTGTGTCTTGCTGTCTCACTGAGCCTTTTGATTTTATAAAGATACACCCCCAAATTAATGGAGGAGAAAAGGCTTGCAGATCGTGCAGACCTTGGATTCTTATTTTATTAGGCATAGAAGACTCGCCTCATAGAGTCAACAGACTAGACAGTATGATGTACTTGTTTTCTTGTGCTTATTTTCTGAAATAGTGTCCTTGGCTTTTGAAAATGGAGGAGGATGAATGCAGTTGGTATAGTTGTTTTATGCTAAAATGAACAATTGAACAACTTTGAAAGGGAAATACTGAAATTAGAGAGACAGAGTTGATGTGGCTAATTTTTGAGGTCATGGAAAGCTTCAAGGCTTGCCTTAAGTTGAACGCCAATTCTTAAATCCACTCTTACTTTATAAAACGCCCATGCCCGTGACTCTGTAGCCAGCAGAGCTCTTGTTTCTTACCCACCCACAGCCAGAGGCTTTTCACAACAGTGGACAGCATAAGCCTCCGCGTGCCAAAGGCCTTGTGGCCCTGGTTTGGTCCCATTCAACTGTCCCATCTCATTAGAAAGCACATTTAGCATGGTGCATTCTTCCTTTTCACTAGCTCTTTGAGCCAGACAAGGCAGTTGACTATCTAGTTTTGTTGTCTGGTCCTGGCACACATGAGAATGGAGTGCAAAGCAGGCAAAGTGCCCAGTGCTGTCGTTTGGGTTGGCCACACTGGTGAGAAATGTCATGTAGGGATAAGGATAACTGTAAACAGTGCAAAATCTCATTCATAGAGTCAATGGCTTTTTGCTCAGGAAACCCCTCCCCCCTTTGTGTATATAAGGAAAATTGGTTATCCCATTGAGACTGTACATTGATGACCATGTATGGAAATGTGGGTGGTAACTTTTAGCTAATATATAGAAGTCAAATATATAGAAGACAAATTCTGTTACCCAGCTAGTTTACATAGAGAACCTGACAGGATTTAGAGGATGATTGTAATAATTTTCACTGAATATTCAAGGGTAACATACATTAATCTGACTGGTTCCTCACACATACAACCCTGTCTCAAGAAAAGTTGGAGCTCTGTGCAAAATGTAAATAAAAACAGATGTCAAAACCATTTAAACCCCATATTTAATTAAAAGTAGTACAAAGACTACAGATGTTGAAACTGAGAAATTTTATTGTTTTTTGAAAAACGTGCCTATTCTGAATTTGATGGCAACAGCATGTTTCAAAAAAAGGTGGTACAGGGAAACTTTTTGAAAAACATGTGCTTGCACACAGAGGAATCTGACCTCCGCATTTAACCCATCCGGACACACACTAATGAACACGGATGCCTGGAGTGCTGGGCAGCCCTATCCATGGTGTCAGGGTTAAGTGGCTTTTCTCAAGGGCACCTCAGTTGTGTCTTCTCAGGGATCGAACCAGAGGTCACAAGGCAAGTTCTTAAGTCCATGGCTGCCCGAAAAAATGTTATGTAATGCTACAAAAAAAACACTTCATAACTAATTAGGTTATTTGGCAGCAGATCAGTAACAAGAATGATACCCAGTCAAAAAAGACTTCAGCAGAAACGATGTTGAGGGCTTCAAATAGTGCAACATTCAAAAAAAACTTTTGTGAATATAAAATAGCAAAGAACCTTGGGATTTCATCACAAGTACATAATGTCATTAAAATATTCAGACAATCCGGAGAAATCTCTGTATGCAAAGGGACAAGACCGGAAACCAATACTGAATGGTTGCGATCTTTTGGCCCTCAGGCTACACCTTAGTCTATGGAGACTATATACACACAGCAAAATGCATACACAGGCTGTAGCCTACATCAGTTGACTTAGACCATCATGCATTGCAACCTGTCTCGTCAAAGTCTTTTTTTAATGTATTTGACTGCTTTGCATGGGTACATGCATGTTCATTCACAATAGATAAACAGTACTGAAGATACATAAGTATATAAATGCATAGTTAGAGCTGCAATTCAAATCATACTTTCATAGGTGGATCCATTACAGCAAGTTTGTTAAGTTACGTGTGCACACATTTGTGTTGTAAAGTTTTATTTCAATGTTGTGAAGAGATGTCAATTACCTTGTGTACTTGTCTGTGATCTTTTGGCATTTGCAATAATAATAATTATGATAATACTGTAATTATGAATAATTATGCACATAATTATGTAGTAGTCCAACTTCTAGTTAGTGTCAGAAATCAAGGGCAATTTTTCCAATGGGAAGGTGGTCATGTGTCCTGTGACTTTTGACTCACCCTGTACATTGGACTTTGCCACAGTCTGACCCCATTTTGGTTTTCTTATCTGATTGGTCCTTAGCTCAAAATTAATCGGACTTCTTTCATGCCTAAACACTTTCATGAAATATATCCATACCCATCAATTTCCTATCAATTCCCTTCAGCATATTCTACAGACACTACAGACTGTAAAATTCAGTTAGCATGGTGTATACTGTATCTGCTCAGGAATGCCATTTTATACAGCATTTAGTAATGATCATGTTTTTTTTTCAACAAATTCCTAAACACCGTAGGACACCAGTCATGCTGTTTGATGCTAATGAAAAGCAATAATCCCTGGACCTCTGTCAGCTCATCAGTGCATTGTCATGATGATCTGAGGGGTGCTGTGGTGTTTCATAAAAGGCCCGTCACTTGGCTTGAATGACAGGCAGAAGTAGCGTGGGAATCACTGAGGTGGGAGGATGACGGCTGGACAAGGCTGCAGTGGTGGGGAGCAAGTTTTATATGTTTATTATTCTCATATATCCTGCAGTGAGAGAGACAATGATGATGATGATGATGATGATGATGATAAAATATGGGGAAGGGGGAGCTGATGTGATGGTGATGTTTGTGTCAGCCTCCCCATGGCCCCTGCATTGTCTCTCTTACACAGCACATGTACTGTGATGTATTTGACTGGCAGCTCATGCAGCAGGTCTGTAATAAGAACAGGATCGCTTTAGCATTCTGATGGACAGGATGATACAAAGCATGACATGCTTTTAGATTACAATCTTAGTCAATGGTAGAATTAGCTAAAATACTGTTGTTTGAATATTTGCTTAAATTTTAATTTATATTTAATTTTAAACACATCCACAGACCACATGTATACAACATACTGTAGATAACTGAATAGACAATAACATTATGCATAATAAATCCTGACACATGCTGAAATAATTGCTCAAGGTCCACCTACATTTAAAAAATGGATTGCAAAATGATAAAATGCAATAAAAAAAGCATAAAAGCGTTTACATCTTAGTTTTATGCTTCTCTGCTACAGTGTTGTGCACAACCAACAATGCAACAGTTTGTGATAGAGTTTTCATTATGCCACAATAAATGCATGTTTGACTGGTATATTGGCAAAATGGTCATTAGTCCAATAAAAATATTCTATAAGTCCACAATTTTACTAGATTGGAAATGTTGAAAAATCTGCAAAATGTTCATTATTAGGAATGGTTAAAACAAGATGTCAGGACTACAATACCCAGCAGCCCAAGTATATGACATGAGGCTCCTCTCCTGCTCTCTTACATGTATAGTGACTGATAATTACTCACACGTGTTTTTAGTTTACCTCATATTTTAGCTGAGTGTTCAAGCCCTGTGTTTTGTTATTCAGGTTGTGACGTATTTGATGCATTTTGGTGTGGTTTGATTCGTTATGGTTTACATTGGTTTTATGGAGTTTCCCTTGTTTCCTGTGTCGAGCATAATCTAGTGATTTGTGTTTGTGTATTTTTTTCCTGTTATGTATGTGGTTTTTGTTTTAATTAAATTTGCCTGCACTTGCATCCCAACCCAACTGTGTTTAGCCTTGCACTCAGCATACAAAGGAAGTTGTAGTTTCAAAGTTTCTATTGCTTACATTATATATTTTATTAAAAAGTTGTGTTTAGAAACCACAGCAACCCAAACTATGAAGTGTCAGACCAGGTAAAGTTATAGAATGGGGTTGCGGAGTCCTGAGGCACATAGTGTGTTAAATTCACCAAGACTTACACAATAACTGCAGCATTTCAAACTTACTCTGGTATTAACATCAGTACAAAAAAGTTCAGACTCACTCCAACATCAATGTCTTCTGGATGAATGGGAAAAAAATTCCACAGACACTCTCCAAAATCTTGTAGAAAGTCTTCCTAGAAGTGTGGATGGTGTTATATTTGCAAAGAGGACCAACTCCATATAGATTTAGAATGGGATGTCATCAAAAGCTTGTGTAGGTGTAACGTTTATGTACATATATAAGCAGATATAAGTCATTTTGCTCACTTTATTATTTTAATTTTAAATGAAATATACATATTTAAAATATCTGACTATGCTTGTTTATACCGTGATTGTTATCTTTATTTTGAGCTCCCGAGTTCGGGATGTCTGGCCCAGTGTGTGAGCTTGTCTGAGCTCAGCTGTCCTCCTCTCTGTATTCCTTCTTATTTACTTAAGAAGATTTACTCATGACTCATGATTCAAAATTAACCAGTATAGAAGATAAATATGCAATCATGAGGAAAAACATTTTAATTTTCATTGAGAGAATTCAGTCAGACTGAAGATACAGATTTGAAATGTTATAAATGTTCATTTAAATGTTTAATAAATTAAAGTACATGTAAAAAAAGATGTTTGTCCTCTTTTTGAGCGATATTTAGATTTTCTCTATTTGCTGCATGCAGCCAAGCTCAATAACAGATTTCTTGGAATAGCTTGGGTGTGAAGTTAAACCAGTTCACCTATGCACGAACACAATTTACAAGAAATGCAATAAAAACAGAAGTAGGCAACTTTAACAGTATTGTTTCAAATTAGACTGCATGTGCAGAGCTTAATGGAGCCCTGCTTATCACAGGTTTTTTTCTCTCTATTTTGACAGATGAAATTTCTCCCAGTTACAGGATTGCTGTTAATAATTCAAACTTCTCACATGTCTGATATCCATATTTACTCTCATATCAGTTTGACACAGGAATTCAGCAAAGATGTTTTAAAAAGCACTTACAGCTTTACAAAGTGTGATATGTAAAGTGATATATTGAATACATGGATTTTTTATATCCAGGCTTGAAAAGTGCTAAATGATGGCCTAAATGTTTGATACAATGCTTCTCTGGGTGTTCCACTTTATTTACCATTTGGTTGTAAAAACCTGTGGAAAATTGCATGGTATGGCAAGCAGAGGTGAAGAGAACTGAACTGCAGACTGGGCACATTCCAGCTGAAAGCTGCGTAAATCCCAAGCATTGATTGTAAAAAGGGACCTCCTGACCCTTAGAATACATTAGAAGATTAAGCAGGCAGAAGCTCTGAATTTGGTGCAGGTTCTATTCACACTGCGTTTAGCCTGGGACCTGGGTGCCGCTAATCCAGCTCTTGTACGTACTGAAATGGAAATGGAGTCCAAGTGTAGGTTAATAGGACAGAAAAAAAAGACAAAAGATATGAGAATCTTATGTTTGTTTATACAGGCTGGGTTTGTCATGTGGAAAACTATGTTAGACAGTGCAACGTATGTGTATGCATGAAAAAAATTCAATTCATCATCTGTGTAGAAATTTCTTATTTTAAAAGAAAAAAAAACATCATGGCTGAAGAATGATTTCTGGCTCTATGGTATAAGGTTTAAACTCTCTGAACATTTGGAGAAGCTCCGCTGCATGCAATAATAATAATAATAATAATAATAATAATAATAATAATAATAATAATAATAATTATTATTATTATTATTATTATTATTGTTGTTGTTGTTGTTGTTGTTGTTGTTGTTATTATTATTATTATTATAATAATACTTAACTTTTTGGAGTCTTATTAGGCCATAAGTCTGCCTTTGACTAACATCCTGCCTGGTTTTCTGCAATTGATTATCTAAGTTTAACTCATAAAAAATATTTTCAAATCTGACAGCAGTGATCCAATAGCTTTAAAAATCTTGGCTTCAATCATAATAATGGTTTTACTCTTGTTTACAGATTTACAAATATCAATGGATCTCTTGGTCATGCCTCCTCAGAACTGATTAAGAGACATGCCCTTTAAAGCTGGGAAATTTGGGCCATTGATTAGCTGCCTTAGCCTCTGACTCCCGGATCTTTGACTTCTCACACAGTTCTAATCTGACCCAGCTTAACTCTTAACAAACACTCTTGACTCTAGATCCTCCATCTAACCAACCTCCAAACCCTTCTTTTTCATACAGATTAAAAGAATTCTTTACTCAAAAGTATGCTAATGAAGTAAATGAAAGAAAGCCGGTCATTATGATCCAGCAATCTAGTAGAAATATAATGTTAGTAAACTGCTCTGCTTCTTGATGATATTTGATTAACAGCCATGCTACTGTTTTTAAATGAAACACATAATTTAAACATTTCCATTTGGGTCATTCTTTAAATATCTTCCTCTTACCAGTACATGGAGTTATATAACCAGCAAAAGTGAAAAAAGTCCCTAGAAATTATATCTAACTAAAAACTAAAAGCATCACAAAAATATACGTTACTTTAATATGTACCAAGATATTAACTATATATGATATTATATTTACATGTAAAAAAAATTGCTTTTATTAATTCTCAAAACCTGTTGTTTTTGTGAACACATCATTCAACATAATTAGGATTGTCACATCCATTAATAACAATACGTAGCTTGTTTATTATTTTATCAGAAGTGACATAGCTACTCACTAAACAACTGATATTCACCATTAGCTAGAATGTGATTCGCTGCCTAGTCAATCACATGATTTACTAGACATCACTAAACTTACCTAGCATTAGCAAAGAAACCCAGTAAACACAGAACGTCTGACTATAATTCAATAATAGTTTTAAGCCTGATGGTATATCCTGCTTATTCAGTACATTGAGGTACTTGGGTGACGTCATTTTGTTGAGACGTAATGTTACTGAGTCTAAATCTGACCAAGACTCCTCCTTCTTGTTCTAAAAAATATGTTTATTGTGTCTACTCACATTTTGGCTTATTAGAGTTTTTTTTTAAATACACTCTTTAGTTTACTACAATGATAATCACTCTTTCAAGATATTATGTGTTACACAGTCCAGATCAGTTCTTTTTAGCCCTAAAATAGCTTAAGGACTAAAATTAGTCTATTTAGTTAATTAGTCTATTTATTATTGACCGAAAGCTACTAATTGTTTTTTATTATTATTTCTTCTTTCTTGTTTGTATTCTTGTTGTCTTTGTGGGAGGTCAGGACGCTGTGAAGGCGGACAGGGGTGACAGTCTGCTTGGTCACGGCTTGGTGGTCTCGCCAGGAGCTGCCCCCTCCATACCCTCCCAACACACACAGACACACACATGGCCTAAAAATCCTAACAGACCTACGAACTGCAGGGACTCTCCACCTACTGACCAACCAAACCGGCACACAGATGGAACAATAAGCACACACACACACACACACACACACACACACACACACACACACACACACACTCTGGATGTGTCCTCCAGTTTGGAGGTTACTGGCTTTTCATCAAAGCCCAATTGTCAGTTTCATTGTGCATTTCTATCAAGTCGAAATGTATTGTTTGAAGGTCTCTCGATATTGCACGCAGCCGGAGCAGAAGAAGCAGAGCTGCAGTGCAAATGTTCAGCATCTTTTTAAAAGTAGATTTGCTAGTGTGTTCAAACACACAATCACACAGTTTCTGAAGTAATGATAAATGATACATTTCTTAACAGTTAGCTGATGCCACGTCCCACAAAATGCAGGCTGTTTTGATTTGGCTCGCTTTGCGAGAACTAATGTGGCTCCTAAGCACCTTTTATTGTTTCAGATATTTGCGCTAATGGAAAACAAATAACTCCCCTTTGCAGATTGTACCATGACTTGCTGGGCCTTAAACAAACACAGTTGGTTGTGTGAGGGTGTGAAGGAGGAGCAGGCCAAACGTTCACACCTCCTTTAATTTACGTTTTTCCTTGTTTTAGGGGATGTGGTCTTCTTTAGCAGTTTCCTGCTTGCACAAGAGATATAGATGGTTCACTGCTTGCCTTCCACCTATTCCCTGTCCTGTAGACTTTTCTTTTTTTTGTCCGTTTTAATAATAACCGTTTACTTTTTTGTTTCCCACAGAGCATGACCAATAGCCTTTAAACAAATAGTAGAGATCCTGTTTGATGAACACAAGTCTTGCTCTCTGAAAATCCTTCAGGCATAAAAAGTAAGTAGTACAAAGTCTAGTTCGGAAGCTCTACACAAATGGATGACAAATTAAAGGAAAAACCATTGGCTCTCTAATGCTTTGTCCTCTCAGAATCATTGCAAATCCGCACAACATTTTTTTGACTGAACACTTTTATACTATAAAGAAATGTTCTCTTCCTGAATGGTTTAATTAGTATGAAAATGATAATGATCATGTGCTATGGCCTTCAACATCATCAGATCTCAATCAAGTTAAACATCTATGAAAGATTTTGGATTGGCCTCTTTAGTACAATCATTGAAACACCAGATGAAAGAACTACAGAAGAATGATGTCCATCCCTGTGGTACAGTTCCAAAGACTTATAGAATCAATGTGCATTGAAGTTGTTCTGGCAGCACATGGTGGCCCAACACATTACTGACTTATCTGGGTTATATGTTGTGGGTTATCTGGGTTGTCTGTCGGTTATGTCTGTGGTAAATTATTATGTCCCAAATTAGCGATTTAAAAAATAGCGCAAATTCTAATTTGGCCCTGCGATTCAGCCGTAGTTCATGTTGAGGCTTGTTGCACGCTGCTTTAGTAAGAGAAAGGCTGCGTTTGAAATCACGTACTCAAGCAGTACATACTGAATTCGAATACTGAATAATGTCACATCACAGCCATTTTTTAAATTCCCAAATTTACTTTTTTAACCTTACAATGTTTTTTTTTACCTCCAAAGAAATTATTAATATAGAAATTATTAAAATAAACATACTTTTATGTTGCTCCTCTTCAGTTCTGAACGTCCGTCTGTGCTGCTCGAATTGCATTATGGGACAGAACAGTGTGCTCAGTTTGCGTACTGCAAAATGTCTCCCGAAGCAGTAGGTGAAAAGTTCCTGGATGACGTACTGTTTCTGGTTTGAGTGATGGTGAAAAATCTGTTAAACGGGAAGTTTCATTTCAATAGTTTCATCTCTATTAAGAAGAGTATGATTGAGTTGGTTTTGTTCTGCATTTTGCAGTTCTAAAATACTTTTGTAAAGTGAGACTT
>JAOVVF010000039.1:6925106-6946432 GCA_028565595.1 Duopalatinus emarginatus | reverse complement strand
AAATAAATGTCTATAACAAAAGTTGTACTAAACACAATATAGGGTGCCTAAGACTTTTGCACAGTACTGTATATTAACGCTATTCGTAATTTAGGTAACAAGTAGGCTGTTAAGACTGTATTTATATGTGATTATCTAAACTTATTGTTATAATTGTTAGCCCTTGCCCAGCTGGGTGTGTTTTCTGTTTGGTATTATTGTAGTTTTTGATGTACGATGACCGTGTCTTTATGTGGTTTTTCTTGAAGGTTCTGCTTGGTAATATCTAATTCTAATTGAAATATCTAATTCTGCTTGAAATATCTGTTCACAGAGGCCATCAGAAGCCTTTGTATGCAGGTTTGTGTCGATGTTCTGTAGTTATTGTATATTTGGGTGGCAATGTTACACCGGCCCTTCTGGCCTGGTATACATACTACAGCGTTCTCAGAAAAGAAAAGGAAAGGAAATGGAAGGGAAGAAAAGTAAAGGCGAGAAAAAGGAAATGTTGTTGTGGTCAAAACATTTCATTGTTGTGTGGACACGGCTTATGTGATGAGCTACTAGTGTTACAGAGCTCTAAAACCTCCTAGTGACACCCAGAAGTGTTTTACGGTCAACATGCATTATTCTTGTACAGAATCACTGTCTAGCCTGATCAGTCCACAGATACTGAGTCAACAACCACTTCAAAGAATGGCCTGCTATTAGTCCAACAAGTTTGGCAGGTAATGTTTTTTCAACTGATGGACGCGTCTGTGCTGTGTGTATCCACCTTTCTCTTAAACACACCCCGACACACCGATCGTTTCTGTTTTAACTTTACTGTAATGACAGATGTTTCTGACAGCTGTTCTTAGATTAAACATGCAGCGCTCTTTTGAAAGCAATGCATGATCATCTGCTTTGATATCTGGAGGCAAATATGGATTAAAATGCCGGCTTAATAGCTCTGTTAGTCTAATTTAATGTGGAATTGGGTTTTCAGAGAAGGCCAGTAATATATTTATGAGACGTGTTCCATTAAACTTGACTACTGAAGTTTAATCATGGCACGAGAAAGATCTGAAAAGAAAGACTTTTGCATGATTGTGTAAGAAGGTAATAAGGCAATCTAAGTGTAAAGCACAGCACAAGGCTACAGGGGTAAATCTGTCAGTGTAAATGTGGCAGCTTCTTTTCTTTCTCTTGGCGAGCACGCATGTTGCAACGTGCCAGCCAACTCACACAGGCGCCTTTTGTTAGGAGCAGTGACGAGGCCAGGTTACCAGATACTATGTGGAGTAAGCACATGTGGAGAATTCCCTCGTGAGCACGTAGCCTCACTGGGTCAAATGAAGTGAGTTGTTACTGATGTGACAGGTTTCATCCAAACATCGTTCTTCGGTGCTTAAGCTGAAGTACCAAATAACACAATGTGGGCCTGCAATTGGTAATCATTAGCTTTCAACGCTTAAACACTACTACTGGAGGAGTTTATGTTTTGAACATACCCACATTCTTATTTACTGTTTATCTCGAGACAGGCAATCCCACAGCATGGGGGTGCAGTGGGTCATATATGTCTTGTGTTCTTCATATTCCATCTAAAAGTTTCCTCCCGGTTCTTCTGTTTCCTCTGACTTCCCAAAAACATGCTGGTTGATGGACTGGCTACAGTAAAATGCCTTTTGGTGTGAATGTGTGTGTGCATTGTCACCTGTGATGGGTCTGTTCCTGCCTTGTGCAGAGTGATACTGACCAGGATTAAGCAGTAAAGTGAAATGATTGACCACTGTACACACTAGTGTATGAACAGACTAGTGGCAGTAAACACAATTACCTGGAACAATAGGCTACCATATCCACAGTGACTGGGTAGTCTACCTTATCCACGGTGCCAACAGTAGTTTGGGGGTTAGTTGCCTTGCTCAAGGGCACTGTAGTTGTTTCTTGTTGGTACTGGGAATCAAACCATCAACCCTCCAGTCACAAACTGATTCCCTAACCTCAGGCCATGGCTGCCCCTAAATGAATGATTGAACAAATCCCAAGAAGGACACCTGTAGCCGAGCATGTTGAGCAAGGCCCTTCAAACTCAACTGCTCAGCTGTATAAATTAGATAAAGGGACGTCACACTGGAAAGAGGGTCTTCCAAATGGCGTAAAGCCTCAAATGTCGTAAAGCATCAGGGCCAAAGGGAACGTCCTGATACATTAATAACAGTATATGATAATAATCTTTAAAAATGTTTACCAAAATATTAAGGCTAAATGTATTAGGGTACTTTACATAGAGCACTCTCTGTCTTGGAAAAAGTATCTAAGATTTATTCAGATACATGTTTGAATTATTCAGACTTTCCCATCCAAAACCAACACTATAATGAATAGATCTAAAGAACCAACTGTATATAATCTCTGTATATATTTTTAATAAAGTGTTGTACAAGTGCTATGAATTATCAATAGGAACTCAGTGTATATATCAGTGTCTTTTTATGCACATAATACAGAATTTTACTTTATGTATCCTGCCTCCCTGAGTGATGGCTAGTATATGTAATGAAATCCTACTTTTTCATAACCTCCAATAAATTAACTCAGTGCACATGGCTCCTCTGTGAGATGTTCCAACTGTGTGAGCAATGAAGAGATGAAGTGCAGAAACGGTCAAGGCCACCATGGGTCAAGGTCACTGAGCTCAGGTTGCACCTTCTGAACCACATTTCTTCTCCCCCCCACGTCATGAAGCTTTATAGTTCCAGTCACGGTCAAAACATTTAACCTCATTTCTTTCTGCCACAGAGAGAAAACACACGCTCGGTTTTCGGCACCTCTGGCTTACTTAACTCAGACGTGATTGCAAACACAGGCGTGTAAATATTCCCTTTTCAAGTGACACCTAAGCACTAAACAGTAAAATATCATTTAAAATGCCTCTCCACTGTGTGTGTGTGTGTGTGTGTGTGTGTGTGTGTGTGTGTGTATCAATAAGCTATTTTAAAGCATTTTCTTCTTTTTCCCCATAATGTTAGCATTCGCCATATTTCATTGATTTACTTCTACATTCTTACATTGCAAATGCCGAGATAAAAGGTGACGTTTTTCCCCCTCTGACGCACCTTGTAGTCCAACATAGCATTTTTTACAATAACACTATTGAAAAGCTGGTCTGTTTTCGATATCGTACTCATGACACACCACAGGACAACAAAACATGATTGTAGGAGAACTGTACCTACTTATTTCCCCATATTTGACCTTAACAGATTCCCATTGGCTCATATCTATAACAACACAATTGACAGTGTTCTTCTTGGGTTAAGGAGGACCCAAGAAGAACACTGTCAATTGTGCTATTCTCAGGCACACTGTTTCATTGCCAGTTGATTAAACCTGAATCCTAGAGACAGAAACCAGCCAACCAACCCAAGAATAGATGTTTTTATTTCTCTTAGGAGGTAAAGAACAAATTCATACAATCGGTAGTTACTGTGTTTTAGCAGGATTGCTTAATGTGTTATGCCATTTATATAAGTAATATTTTTTTATAATTTATATAGACAGATCATGTTGGTGATGGGAGACAAGTAAAATCTTAAACACTTTTAATGGGGTTTAGGGCAGGACTCTGTGGTGGCCAATTCATGTGTGAAAATAATTCATGCTCCCTCAATCACTCTTCACAATTGTAACCTGATGAATCTCTGCATCGTTGTTGTGGAATATGTCTGAACCATCACTGATGTGATAACCTATGATCAGATGTTCAGATTTACAGCTGACTTCATGCCACTGAGCCCAGAGCTGACCTAGTAAGGTAACCGCAGACCATAACACTGCCTCCAGAGCCTCCAAATCTTTAAATATATTAATTGACATATTGATGGTGTAATATGTAATTAAATAAAGTATATACTACCAGGAGTGGAAAGTATTGAAGTAAATATGTATACTCCCATTACAGTACTTATGGTTTCACTTTAATGGTACGTATTAAATTTAAAGTACAGTTAAATCATAACATTTTTACTTTGACATGTTTTTAATATAAAAAAAAGATGGCTAACTATGTAGCTAGTAACAGGTTTCTTTGTTAATGCAATTGTTCCAAAAATGCATTCCTTAAGTGTAGAAGCTTTTCTGATTAGTTGTTATCTGTAGACAAAAAAGTTGTTTTTAAAAATTGTAATTTTTTTTTATACCAGATTACTTATTTAAGTGAATTAAGTGAATCCGAGTCAAAGCCAGGCTTGAATTAAATTGCCAAACACATGCTGGACTAGAGTTATGTTTTGACAATAAATGTAACTAATTGCACTTTATTTATTAAGATCACCTTACAGATGTGGTGCATTTAATAATTACTTTAATATTTAAAAAGTAAAAATGTAACTGACAAAGTCAGTTTTTTGTTCTTGTTTTTTTTTAACCTTTTATCCTGGCATCCACTTATGCTTAGAGATACATAGTAGCAAACTTTCATTTAAATTAAACTCATATTTATTTATATAAACTTTTTAACAATGGACATTATCCCAGAGCAGCTTTACAAAAGAATAAAACATTTATTTAAACATTACCCTTAATGAGCAAGCTGGGGTGACTGTGGCAAGGAAAAACTCCATGTGATGACAAGAGGAAAAGGATCCAGACTCAAATGAGAACCCATCCGCATAAATATTACAAATAATGTGTAGCTAGGAAATTCATTGAAGTTTTAACATAAAGTCTATTTTTTATGAATTTTTCAACTGTATGTTAATGGATGCATGGGGTAAAAGACTATTTGATAATTTTGTAAAAAATATTTTGGAGAAATGCTATAACTAAACTAAAAAAACTTTAAATATTTATTATTATCATTTAGTATGAAGACCATGCAATATTATTTAAAGTCATGCTCAAGTTAGAGTAGACATGCACATAGATACGCTCCATCTTCTTTTGGCTATGTATGCACAAGTACTTTACAGTTTAATTTAGTAGATGCTAAATATTTTTTATGCAAAATTATCGGTATGTGCTACTATGTGTGTGTCTCACTAGACTGAATGACCACGAAACAACAACCGTTTTTTCTGAAATATTTCATCCAACAGGGTCAAAGTCTTCCTGACTGATGTGAAACTGGGTGGCCACACAATACTGTCCACTCCTCTTATACAACATTTCTCAGACGTGATGTGATCTTCTGCTTGCATAACAGACATTTTCCAGTCCTCATCTCTCTCTTCCTCTCTCTCTCTTTCTCCCCCTTCAGTATGTCACCTCATCCATGCTTGATTCACCTCAGACATAAAAGCAGTGCAAATGTGTCTCTGGTGTGCTGATGTTCTCATGCAAACCTGTGAATTCGATTAAGTGGGGTTTGCGTATGAGGTGGTAAAGCCCAGGCTGAAAAGCAGTGTTTTGTGTTTCTAGCCACAGGAGTGATATGGAGATTTGGGGTTGTTAGCACATTAGCGTTCCATATCTGAGGCTGTCATAGTTTATGTTGAGAACATGCTTGTCCTTGTTAGACCATATTACATGACATAGCTGTTCCAAATGTCTTAACTAAATTTAGAGGACGTTTAACAATAGAACATATTTAATCTGGTTTGTTACTTTGGTCATCTTGAAAATCCTTTATGGATATGATGTGGTATTTTGGGCGATGTTTAGACATCTGGCTGTAACATAGTATCTGGAAATGTTTAACTCCACTTCCTGCCTGTTGTGATAAAATAGATCCACAGGTCTACACTGTCAGCACTAATGTCTAACCGATTCAACACAACACAATCAACACATCACTCGCTTACTCCAGCTATTAGCAGAACCATTGCTGATAAAAGAACATAGATCATATTTATATACATAGTCAGAATTCACACTCTGGCCAAGTTTAAGTTCATACTTGTAAAGCAAAAATTAATTAATCTCAAAGAAAACAAAATGTCGTCTTATTTATTGGCTGATTTTAATGCTGCTTAAATTCTTAAAAACATTGCCTAAGTCACAAGTATCACTCACCTGCTGCTGTTTACCAATTTCCCAAAACACTATGTCTTCTAGACAAGTGAACAAGTGAGATTAAATAGGTCTTATCTTTGGCCTGGGAGCACAAGCACAATAGGTTGGGAAACGAATTCCACATCAATAGTCCATTACAAGAAAATGCAAGTCTGTGTTTGCTTCATGATAAATGGGGATCATTACTGACCCTTTCCCCTCTTTTTTTTTTTAATTTTCCATGGTTTCCGGAACCAACTTCAGAGTGTTTTCACAAATATTTGCTTTCCTTCAGTATGCCAATGAAACATTAAATGTATTTATATTGCGATGGACTTCTCCATTATTGAAGATGCACATATTATTTTCTAGCAACTGAAAAACTGAAACCTTTACAGAGAAATTCATCTATCTCATCTATATATATTTAGGAAATTTAAATTAGAAAACTTTTTTGAAAGCTTCTAACTTTATGAACTATGGAATATAAACACACTGGATCATATCAGAGTAAAAATCAGTGAATCTAAACAAAAAAGGCCTTTAAATGTAATCTGTAAGCCCTCAAACATGCAGGTGTCAGTTATTTACTTGAATATTACACTAATTTTAGTAGCTACAAATCATTGCCATTAGTTCCGACAGCTAGGGGGGTTGCTATAAGGTTTAAATTATTTTAGCTCCAAATACTTATTGATGGATGATTAACATAATGCACATATAGAGCAGCTGATTTTAAAAATGGCATCATTTTACTTACATTTTTTCCTTTGGTTTGTTTAATCAGTGTTGTTGGTGAGAATCAGGATTAACCAACCAGTAGCACACATTACTACAGTGTGAGTACAGAGGTATCAAGAATGAAGTCTGTGAGGTACAGGAGGAAAGATGAGTAGATCTGGTTTAAGAAAATAATATGTAATTATCCTATTTATTTTAATCTGTTTCCATGGAAATGTGATATAGATACGTTTTGGCAAATATAGCAAGATGATAATTGTGACTGTACCTTAAGAGAATCTGATCTGCTATTCAGCATTCACCCTACTCGACCTCAACTTGACCTACAACTAATGATAAGAAAAGCTGAACCTGTTGGCTCTGATCACTCCCCTCTGCAACTGGATGCTGGAGTTTTGCCTTGGAGGCTGCATTCCATCAAGATCGGCAACCTCCATTACAAGCATACTGAACACTGGTGCACCCCAAGGCTGCATGTTCAGTCCACTGCTGTTTGCTCTGCTGATTCATGGATGTGTTGCAAAGTCATCAAGTCTGCAGGAGACACAACAGCTATGTTACATGGGGAGCAGCTTGCAAAATGGTGTAGAGGTAGCAATTTATCTCTGATTAGACTACGGTGACTATGATGATAAGACTAAAGGGACAATTGTCATGTAGGTCCAGGGAACTGCACATCAATTAAACCACTATGTAAAGACTCTAAATCTTCAAATTTCTTGGTGACACGTGACTAAGGATCTCCCCTGGACTCTCAACACCACCTACCTAGCCAAAAGGACTCAGCAGCATCTACTTCCTGCAGAGGCTAAAGAGAGCCAATATTCCCCCTCCCATCCTCACTAGTGATGATAGAGAGCATCCTGACCAGCTGTCTCGCTGCATGGTAGGGGAACTGCACAGTCTCTGATCGCAAGAACCTACCACTGATTGTGTGAACAGCTGAAAAGATAATCAGGGTCTCTCTACCCACCACTGACACCTCATACAACAACTGCTGCATCTGCAAAGCCACCAGCATTGTGAATGACCCTTACTACAAATCCCAGGGACTCTTCATTTTCCTGCCATCTGGCAGCGGGCACAGGAGCATCTGTGCCACCACTTACAGACTCTTCCCTGAGGCAGTCAGATTACTCAACACCCTGTAGCCTCCCATCACTCATCTGGGCTAGTTAACACCTCAGCCAATATGACTCAAAAACATTGCACACCTGTACTTACAAAGCGGCAGTAGACACTTTATATTTATAAAGTGCCAATATTGCTGCTATATTTCTTGCTGCTACATGCACAACTTAATAGTTTACAGTTTCTGTGTAGTTATAGTTTTGCACATATTGTTCAGTATATTTTTTGTCCCGCACCAAACTCACACTGTTGTGTATTTGTGCAGTATGTTTATCTAGACTTGTGTACTGTTGCATGTCACACTACGGTCTTGGAAAAAATTATAATTTGTTCCAGTGTACACATGCTATATAGTGGAATGCCAACAAACAACCACTTGGTTTCACTTGACTTGAAATAAAACATTTGAGCCGTTGTTGTTCTAAATGCATGAACAAGGTCACATTGCTCAGTTTTACTGTACCAATCACATGTTGATTTTTGTTTATTTAGTTTATTTATTTCCACATTCCCCAGTATGCCGCTGCATTTCATATATACATATCAAGTCAAGTGGGATTTAGTACTGTGCTGTACTATTGTCCAAACCATTTTCATGGTATCAGTTATACATTGCCCTTACAAAATTAACCTTGGTTTACCATGGCATGTTATCCAAAAAACCATGACATGGTTACTATAGTATACCATGAGGTCCAATAACAAAATCATGGCAGTTTTATAGTATACACACAGTTACCCTTAGCTTCCTAGGTTCATGTTAGAATAGTGGCTATCCAATATACAATAGCCATTATTACTATGAACTATAAACTACCATAGAAAACCCTTTGCAGAATTATAGTATAAAAATAGTCACCATAAAATTCCTCAATAGTTCATGGTAAAATTCTGGTTAACTATACAATAACAATAGTTACCATAGACTACCATAGTAAAATCATGGCAGAATTATAGGATACACATAGTAACCATAAGATACCTTAGTAGTTCATGGTAGAATCATGGTTAGGGTTACTATACAATAACTATAATTTCTTCATGTACCTGTATTAAGTCCCACAATACATGCACCTATTGACTGATCGGCTCATACACTCATACTAACAAACTACACTCTTATAATTAGAAAATAGAGCACAAAAATATTTAAAGCACTTTAGATGCCTTGGGCCTTTTAAGACAATGACTGGTTGTATAACCCGGCAGTCACATGTGTTCATGAAACTGGATGGACCGATGAGGAGAAGAACTAATATTATCGCTGACATTTATGGTTCATTTAAGTCAGAGTGACTCATTGCTATGAACCACCCATCTTTGGTCACGCCTTAAATCGTGTAAGGTTCCCGATTGCTAGAGTGCTGAATGCTTCATGTGGTATGTGCATGTATATTTCTACTTAGGTGTGTAGTCCTTTGTGGTAGCAAGAAAAACCTGGCCTCACCTCTCATCTCACTTAGTTTGTAGTATAGTACTCTTGAGAATTTAAGAAACAGTAGTTGCACTAGCACCAGTTCTAATGCTAGCACTTTCCACAACCTTTATTTGTATGCTGAGGTTAAAACCCTTTAAATGTATTTATTTATGCAAGGAAATGCCAATGACCCACACCTAAGTCAAAGTCTAAAAACCAAAACGAAACCTTATAATATATCTAATATAACTACAGTAATTTATAATATCTAATATAACAATAGATGCTAAACCTCATGTGTAAAGAATACATTCTTGGTGTCCTGTTGCAGGTTTTCTGTGATGAACATTTATGAATTTGATCCAATGATCCAAACCCTTATTACAGTAAAATTTCATCTAGTATGTTGGATCATATTAGACCTTTACAAAATATTGTACACATTTCATATTTATGAGAATATGTTAATTATCATGGCATTTTCGTATATTACTTTCGTATTACATGATGATCACCTATATTTAGACTATATAGATAAATGTATTATACAAAAGGATACACATGTAATAATAATATGTTACAATTAGGTCATACATCCTTTTATTTTAATAAAGATTAATATGCCTATTTTTTATTTACTTACACTTATGTTTTGTGCAATGTATATACAGCAATGGAAAAAGTATTCAGATCTTTCACATATGTAAAAGTAGTAAAACAGCAATGGAAAAGTCCTTTACTACAAGTAAAAGTCCTGCATGAAAATCTTCTTAAGTAAATGTATTAGCAGCGAATGTAGTTAAAATATTACAGTAAATGCTCTGGTATAGTCCCACTGACTGATATATTATTAGATCGACATATAGGACATCAGTAGATAATTAATAGTGAAGGATCAGTGTGTAAGCAGCATGTTACTGTTGTAGCTGTTGGAGGTGGAGCCAGTTTTAACTACATTATAACCAGTTTTAAATACAGAAACACCAGATAAATCTAAAGAGTCATCGATTATGGTGAGATATTAAATCATTTAAACATTTATTAAAATTAAACCATCTGAGACGTTTTGAAAGAAAAATCACTATTTGGTTGAACTGTTAACGCACGACATGGGAAACATGACTCGACTACACACTACTTATTGTATGACAGCAAAAGCCAAAAAGGCTGCTAACCTCCGGTTTAATCTTTAATAATGTGTTGTATTTTAAAAGCCTGTTACACTGTCCATTGTGTAAAATCTTCAACTTACAAGTAACTAGTAACTAAAGCTGTGAAATCAGTGTAGTGAAGCAGAAAGTATAAGATTCACTCTGAAATAGAGTTGAGTGGAAGAGTAAAGTAGCAAAAAATGGAAATACTGATGTAAACTACGAGTAGCTCGAAACTGTACTTAAGTACAGTACATGAGTAACTGTACTGAGTTACTGTTGATAGATATACATGATATAGCACTTATTTGTGTGGGTCATAACACATCACAGTGGCCATACATTGTAGCTTTAACAGAATGTTATACTACCGCGCATTACCATGAACCAGAATAGAAATGATGCCATTTTATCTCTTCAAGCTATCAGTAATTTTCATTTAATGTGAACCTACATAGGACAAACCTTCGCATAAATATTTTATAAATCAATGCTGAAGAATGTATGAAAGACTATTAGAGGTTTTATATAACCAGGACAACCCTCAGTTATCATTGTGAGTCAACTGACTGATGGGTCAGAATTTGTAGGTTGATTGAAAAATAATTGACGGTACATTGGATTGATGTTTTATAATAGGAGCCAAGTAGGACATAAAAACATAAAAACATAGCATGATAAAGTCATGGCTGTACAGGACTACCATCAACTACTGCACACCATATGATTACTTTTCCTGATTCATGTTTATGTTTAATGAGCAGAAGTATTCACGTCACATCTTGTAAAGCACAAATCTGTTGTCTTTTGTTGTTGGTTGTCGTGTCTCTTATGCATGTCATGTTCATGTTGCTGACTACTTTGACAGAGATTTCACAATACTTCATAAGACACAATGATAACTGGCAAAATAAAATTAAAGACATTACTGATGCATCATAATGATTATTGTGTTTCTTCTCTTGTCCAGCTTTCATGCAAATACAAAACCATATACTTTATATATACTTCAGAAAACGTGTCATCTTATGGATATTGATAAGCTTTAAATGTCATAAATAATCCAGTATTTAATTTATAAAATATGCATGCATTTCTGATTTATGTGTAATAAAGTCCCCAGTATACTGTAGGTATACTATTGAAAAGTATCACCCCATGTTAATACACACAGCATAAAGACAACATGACAGACTGACTGGACTGAGAACGGAAAAAAAAAGAAACCTAAACAAATTAAAAAATGAGAGTGATTTAAAGTGAGCTGTTACATAAAGTATCATCCATCTACAGTTATAACCATGATAAACTTACCTGTTCAGATAACACAACTTTGCAGCCAAATCACTTCTTGTCATTATTACTGCAGAAATGATAATTTTATCATTCAGTTGCAACATATAGATAAGTGGGAATCTGGCAGATTTATTGTTAAGTAACACAATAGCACACAGATTGAATGGGAGTATGGTGGTGTAGCAGGTAGCACCATCACCTCACAACAAAAAGGAACTTGGGTTTAGTTTACTAACCGGGCAGCCAGGGTTCTTCGAGTGTGGAATTTTCACCCCCGTACTGGTGTAGTACATGAGCAATGGTTTTGTCCCACTGTCCTAAGACATGCAGCCTGGTTAATTGAAGATACTTGCCCATAGGTTTTGGACCTGCCTTTAACCCTATGAGTGCTGGGATAGACTTCAATACCCCTATGACCCAGTAGTAGGATAAGCAGCTTAGATAATGAGTGAATAAGTGAGTGGCCTGAAAATAGCACTATGGCCTCTCTCCAATTTCTCCTGAAATATAATACATGCGCAATCACATTATGGTTCATATCAGAACACACACAAGAGCACACACATACCAATTCACATTTGTTTCACATTCGGCACAGGATGTGACTCACCCACCTCTGATATTTTAATTATAACCTGGCAAAACTGGGGGTGACTGTTATAAAATTCAAGTTTTAATATAGCATCAGTCAAGTCAATTTAGTGATTTTGAAAGACTTATATGGCCAAATGTTTGTGGAAACCTTGCAGGTACGTTGAAATTTTAGCTAAAGTTAGGGTTACAGATTCCATTCAGTGGAACTGAACACTTTTGGTCATGTAATGTACACCAATGAGCGAATGCAGAGCATATAAAAAATTAAGAATAAATCTTCACTGCTTGATTACTTCATGATTAGTAAAAAAAGCTACTTAATGATTATTATTGTATGTACACATGTGATGATCATTTGTTAATTATGAAATAATTATAATTCATGATTAGTTTGTTATAAATGCTTTATAAACAAACATTATTATAAAGTGTTATATTTCACACTGTGTCATATTTCATGTGCATCCAGTTGTAAAAAAGGGATAAATGCTTAATTCAACCCCAAACCTTAACTGTGACCATTCAGAAAAGTTTTTTCTAAAAACTGCTAAAAACTGCACCTAATCAGAACTTGATTATTATATTCCATATAAACCCATTGCAAAAGAATCAGACGCAACCCACATTTTAAAAACTCTATTTTCCCCACTGTCTTTTTCCCAAAGTGGTAAAAAGAGCAACATAAAATACATGATTGGATCCAGTTAGAGCCATCACAACCACTAATGTCACCACTAAAACACTAGTGGAAAAGTGGAAAATACCACTTCTCCTAAAAGGGCCAATCCACCATTGGGTTAGTACATTTCACACCACAGTTTCCTCAGTTTGGTCTACCACCCGTATTCAGTATATGACTTAATACCCAGTAAGGAAAATCCTTCTCAAGCATTATGAACAATCTGTGGTTTCCTGAATTGGGTTGCAGAAATATTTTGGACCGTAGCGGCATTGGCAAAAATATTGTTCTTGTTGCTAACCTCTAAAGCAAACAGGTTTGTCTTGATTGGCATTTCAGGAGGTGTTGTTTTTAACAATACAGCTGACTTAACAAATGGCACCAATAAATCAAAATTCCTGTCAGCAGACACAGGCAAGACAAATGGCGTTTTGATCTCGGGCCTCCCTCGGTCACTTTAGTGGGAATGACGTAAAACCTTGCTAGTAGATGATGTCTTTCAAACAACTAATTAGCCTAACAGCAGAACAGTCTTGTTAATGACATTTAGGTTCTTTTTTCTTTTTGTCCCAGAGGTGTTGATGTTTTTTTTTCCACTGGAAAATGAAAGATGTCATTTTGTTGTTTTAAGGCAGGTTCATTTAACACTGTACATGATAGAGATAGTGAACAATATAGTATACCATGCTGTAAATCTTTAGCTTGTAACGTCACAGTAATTTACTAGCAGCAGATCTGCCAGGTTGTTAATGTACTTAATATTTACAGCATATTTACTGTAATGTTTGCTTACAGCAATGCCAAAAGGCTGTGCTGTGTAGTTTAAATAAGTAGAGAATTTTGAAAAATGCATTCAGAGACAGAATCATATGTTTTTCATGAAAAAAAAAACAAATTGAGAAAGAATAATAAACAATAAGGTAATGAACAACAGTGACAGAATTAGTCTATTTATACATCATGTTAGCGTTACTTGTGGAATAAATTTGCTAGGCTTTTAAAAATGACTGTAAATTTTCCCAATATCTTTCTAGCAGTTGGTTGATTTTTTTGTCAAGACAACCAAAGCAGCTTGTGTTGGTGGTGGGTCGCAAAGTATTTGGGCTAGTTGTGGTAGATCAATGGTTTACCTTCAAAGTGTCACATTTGTGTCCTTGAGCAAGACCCTTAACCTCCAGGTCAAATTCATCAACTGAATGAGCAAATGTATTGGATATGTTCTTTCATAGTATGTAACATATTCAGTATTTACCTGCTGTCAGTAAATTTACAGTCCTACTCCACTAAAACAGACAAACAATCAAACAGACAGTCACAGTTACATTTTTTGTTGCACCACGTGTTACCGGAAAGTTAATGATACTATTTGTATATTCTGTTATTACAATATAATTACAACACTGTTGTACTTACTACAGTATTGACTTGTGAAACACATTAAACGAATCACACTGTTATACTATAGTAGAAATGGCACAGGCATTCTTTACAGTATGCAAAAGAATGCAACAAAACTGATTAAAGTCAGCATCTTTTCAGGTCAACCTCCTTTTTGCTCATATTTCAGGCAAAGTGGAACAATTCCAATTCAGTTTGGTGATTTATAGGAAATCTGTTGGGAAGCCAAGACAAACCAAATCACTTTACTGTCCTTCCATCCCTGTTCTCATACTGTGTATACAGTGGAAAACTTATTTTAGACACTATTAAACATATAAAACAATACCATGGGCATATGCATATAAATATTTAAATATTTATAACAATAGGACTGCACTGTAAACAGTGTCTGTTATAACTATTTGTCCCATATTTTGCAGTGTAACCGTCTGGAACTAAAAGTGACTTTATCTGGATTATATCACATGAATCTGCTCAAAATATTGGGTTTGTTTCAATAATTTTTGAGGTGGGTGGGGGTTATTTAAGGCATATTTCAGCTACATGTATGTAGAATGTTTTCCTAAAAAGTAAGAGTACTTCACGTAAATGAATACAATTAAATAAAATAAAATTAAAATAAAATAAGACAGTTTCCCAACATTAGTACTGTCTTCTTGTTCCAAAAAAAAAAAAAAACACTGATGAGGATACCAACAATTAGCAAACCAGAACTATAAATAAACATAAACAAATGCAAATAATCCTGTATAACTTTATAATTACAATTTATTTGTAGTCTTACAAATTACAATGATAAAAATAACAAGCTGTTGTAATTATGTTATTGTTACTTTGTTATCTTTATTGTCCTCCCATCCATATATGGATATGTACATTAGAAAAGTTGTGCTTCAAGAACCATAAAACTGGGAATATTTAAAGAGTTCTGGTGCCAATACACTTAAGATATGCTTATGCATCTTAATGCAGGCTGTGCAGACCACTAAAAACAGTGTAATATCAAACCACTATATCTGATCATTTCATTTGCTGAGGAACACAGTTCTACTTAAAATATAGAAAATTTATATTTGGTGCATTTTAATGCTCTTAGGCTCTTTGTTGACTTTGGTAACCAACTACAATAAATATAATAAGAAAATACAATAAATATAATAAAAATAAATAAGCCCCACTACTGAACTATAGATCTATTCCATAAAATTATTCGACATGTTCCTCATGCATGAAGCACAGACAGAAACACAGGCTTCTTAACCTGAAGAAAAGAACAGAAATGCGAGGGAGGACAACAATAGTCCTTTGACAGAGATGTGACCTGTCGCTTTTCTCTTCTTCTTTATGGCCCCCCAACTGTGCTTCCGTCGTGTCCAAGCCTGAGAAGACTAGCATGAGAGCAGCGTAAATCAGGTTTGGACAGGCGATGGACACAATCCATGGAAAAAAGGACCCATCTATTTCTTATTGCACTCCCCTAAACCTGTAGCTCCCTTCTATTCAATCCCCCTGTTCCCCAATTCCAACCCAAGCTGTCACCTTTTCTAGGGAGCCTCAGATGGCCTTACTAAGCAAGTAAGGGTGAGAAAATAGAGGGGAAAAGGAAAAAATGGGTGAAAGCGGGTGAGAAAGAAAGACAGAGAAAACACAGATAGACAGCTCCATTGACACAGCACTCTCGCGCTTTCTTTAACAGCCTTATTAGCTGGCTTGTTCGGAGTGAAAGAGGACGTTTCTTTTCTTAGGAGAAAAAGAGGCGAGCAGCCAGTCTTTCTTAGAGGGGGAGAACTGGAGAAAAAGCAGAGGTGAAAGCATATTAGCTGCCGCTCCCTCCCCTTTCAAACCCACATGCCTCTAGTTTTTTTTCAGGGGGAAGGGAAGAAGGTTTAGCAGGAAAGCGGTCCTTGAAAAATCTTTGACCAATGGAAGAGACAGCATGGATAAGGAAAATGCAGGGGTGAACGGACAGCATGGTAGGAGGCCTCTCTGCCCCTCTGATGTGTAGGGCTTATTGATAAAGTGGCCCATTTCCTCCAAAAGTGTAAGTACTCCAAGGTAAAGCCTCAAAAAAACTAGGACTGCATGACATGGACACTTCATTGCTATCCATTTGCATAAGTTTCTTGCGTAAGTTCGAATAACCATTTGTGTAAGTTTACACTCATTCCAAGGTGCTGGTGAGGATGGTCACAAAGGATGGTCAACGATTGGTGAGATGATGAGCTCATGTGCAGCTTTTGTATTATAAAAGCCAATGCTGTATCTGTGTATCCTTAAGTATACAGTCTCTTGTGGCTAGAATGGCTTGCTGTAATTGGTTAAAGCAATCGGGATATGTCCTGAATAGGTTGTTTGCAGTCATGTGATTCGAATGACGCACAAAATCCGACTCATTTTTTCCTGGGCTGGTGTTAGTCCAAGAAGTTCTCAAAAGGTCTTAATACACTGGAAAACACTGGCCACTGCTCCTTCACTAAGTGATGCTTTCATGTCTGCTCACACTTCTGCTCTGGTCACGATGTGCTACCATCATATTTAGCCCTTTTTGATCACAGCTAGGCACATTTTACATTAGGCAGCTTTATCACACCCTCACCGGCTGATTTCTTATAATAGGTGCAACCAGGAATAGCACAGCACACTATTGTCTCATTTAATCATGGTCTGTTTTTCAAGTTCTCTGTATGGGTTTGCCACTTTTTATTGACAGATGCCACTGTTAGTAGACACTGCAGTAAACAGTTGAACTACATTGCAGGAAATCATTGAGTAAAGTTACAGTGGAATATTATGAATGTTATTTATTTGCTGTTTTGTGAATGTAAAGTGATTGACCCATTCATGCAGTGAAACACACACACTACTGAATGCACACTCTAGGAGACGGGGGCTGCTTTGGTGCCATGAGGTTTGGTGCCTTACTTAATGGCACTTCAATCATGTCTTGTCAGTACGGAGGATTGAACCAGCAGCATTTCGATCACAAGACTGATTCCCAAACCTGGATGAACTTGGTTTTAACAAATCCCATCTACTAGCTAATGCCTCTTTTTTCACACAATGTCTACTGCCAAGATGCATTAAGCCAACCTACACATACTACTTGTTTCAAATAGATACTAATGCAGCATCACGGAGCAGTGTAGTACACTGATGTCAGCCCCCTTTGTATGCATGAGCTCACATGCACAAATGATTGTCTTTTGTTGCTGTGATTGACAGGGTAGAAAGTGTATGCCATCCCTCCCAGCTTGAAGTCACAATAAATATTATCCTGTTGGCTCCTGGCCAGTCAATGACTGGGTCATAGACAGGATACTTATTATCAGATATTGTCTTCAACACATTATGTATAATTAGTGCAACCAGTTTTTACACTTCCACTATAGGCCCATCATTTCTGACTGTCTTCTGCCACTAACAATCGGGGCAGTCGATTGATGCAGAGTATAACAGGAAATCATCGAGTGCAATAAAAAGCAACTAAAACGTTTACCATGTGTTCCCAAACATTTCGGGCAAATATTATTGATTTTCTGCCACCCAAAGCTTTGTTGTTTTGAACTCTTTGTTTATTGTTAGGCTTCTTTAGCTATATTCGCAGTATATTTTTGCATTTGATTTGATCTCTGTTGTTCCACTGAATCAGTTGTGGAGGAACTAGTGGAGTTAGATGGACAAAAACAAAAATTGTTTTTGTTATCGTTTTGTATTTCTAATCCTACAGAAGCATCGCATCTCAGGATAGTGAATTTAAAGACACGCTTTGTTTAAAAGTATTCCTTAAAACACTTAAAACAAGTTTACTGTAATAACTGTATTTCTAATTTGTAAAATAAATGAACAAACTTTAAAAGGAGATTATGAGTTTCTCTCACTACCCTGTTTATAAATAAAACGAAGCCTGACTTTGGAAATTGCTGGTTTCTTTATCAATACAAATAATTTAATGTTACATAGGAATGATAAATAAGTGTTTTAGGGTTTGGCTGGATTTTTTTTTTATGATTTGTGTCTCTGTGCACACTTTTCAAGTGGTGTCCAAGTAACCCAACAACAACAACAACAACAATCACAACAACAACAATCACAACGATAACAGAACAAAAATAACAAGTTAAACCTTGTAGAGTTCAAAACACAAACAAAACGAACAAACAAAAAACAAACAACTTTTAGCATGCTAAAACTAATGAAACAAACAAACAAACAAACAACAATAACAACAATGAAAACAAACAGTGTCCAACTAGAACCTTTGTGGAGGGGGAAAAAAGCACAAAACAAACAGAAGACTACAAACAAACACAAACGAACAGAAAGAAAAGAAGACAAAACAAAAAACAACAACTAAAACCCAACAGCACCAACAATACAAAGGGTGTCTAAACAGAAACTTTCAGGACGCTCAAGCTATCTAAAACAAAAGCACAATACAAAACAAAAAAACAACAGAAAGGGTGTCCAACCAGAATCAGTTGTGGAGGAACTAGTGGAGTTAGATGGACAGAAAAATGTACTGTTTTGTATTTCTAATCCTACAGTAGCATCACATCTTAGGATAGTGAATTTAAAGCCACGCTTTGTTTAAAAGTATTCCTTTTTAACGTGTCTTAAAACAAGTTTACTGTAATAACTGTAATTCTAATTTGTAGAATAAATTAACAAACTTCATCTTCAACTTCAACTTCAACCAACCAAACAAACAAACAAACAAACAACTTTTAGCATGCTAAAACTAATGAAAAAACAAACA
Organism: Duopalatinus emarginatus; assembly: GCA_028565595.1. Taxonomy (NCBI): domain Eukaryota; kingdom Metazoa; phylum Chordata; class Actinopteri; order Siluriformes; family Pimelodidae; genus Duopalatinus; species Duopalatinus emarginatus. The sequence continues at coordinate 6,927,308 of JAOVVF010000039.1, read as the reverse complement.
ACAATAACAACAATGAAAACAAACAGTGTCCAACTACAACTTTTGTGGAGGGGAAAAAAACACAAAACAAACAGAAGACTACAAACAAACACAAATGAACAGAAAGAAAACAAACAAACAAAAAAAACAACAACAACTAAAACCCAACAGCACCAACAATACAAAGGGTGTCTAAACAGAAACTTTCAGGACGCTCAAGCAAAACAAAACAAAACAAAACAAAAACAGAAAGGGTGTCCAACCAAAAACTATCTAAACAAAACAAAAAAAAAATTAACGAAATACAAATCAACAACAAACTAATAAAAACACTTGAACACTTTTTAAGAGTGAATCACAACTCCAAGATACAGATGAGCAGGAGGCAGTCACTAATTGGACGCATTGTACATGTCACCACTAGGCGGCGATGTTTTTATAAGACTGAATCTCACGAGGTACGGCTTTGGGACGAGGAGGAGGAGGAGGAGGAAGGAGGAGGAGGAGGTCGGGGAGAGTTTGCAGTCTGGCCTCTGCTCCACTCACTCCAGTCAACTTCACCGCGCTGAAGTCCAGCAGTGCATCACCAGCGGGTCGCTGATGTAGGAGCTGCTCCACTGGAGGGGTGCTGGACTTTCTGAGGGTTTTCATTGGCGGACGGAGTCCAAAAAAAAAAGCTCCAGTCAGGAAACGTGTCAGGTTTCAGGGAGCGGGTGGGGTAGTGACATTTCTTCAGGGGGAGAAAGAGGGAGAGAGAGAGAGAGAAAGCTCTAAGGCTGACAAAAGCATATGAGAAGACGACCGAGGTCCTCTGAGACTGAGAAGAGCTCTGGAGTTGAGTGATTATCCCGAGCTGCGTGTGTAATGCGTGTTTACTGTGCGCGTGTGTGCAGGAGGACGTGGACACACACGCTTTTCACACGTTTTTAAACGTCTGATTTTGAGCAGCGCAGATTTCGGATCATCTCCAGGATCTGCATTTGTGCACGGACGTGAAGGACTTTACGAGGAAGTTAAAGCGCGTTATTCTGTTTTCTTCTGCTGCTCCGTTTGTTTTGTTTAGTTTTCTTTTTCAGAACTGTTGTGGACGGATCAATAAATAACAGACTGATAAAACTAATAATTAAAAGATAAAAAAAAACAACTCCTGAGGATTTTTTTTGCGACTTCCATCTGGCAATGCTGCACAGGACCTGTGATTTATTTTGACCAGGGCTTTATTTTTATTTTATTTTTTTGCTTATTTATTTATTTATTTTGCTCTGCTTTGTTCCTACTTGTGGATTTTGGAGTACTAAAGTTGTTACTAGTTGGAGAGAAAAAAGAGGAGGAGGAAAAAAATCCAGAAGAAAAGAAGTCGCTTGTTTCACTCGTTCATGCGGATTAAGAAACTCAGTGCTCCGGGTCGCAGGAGTAAGTCTCGGGGTTTTGGGTGCTAAAACGTTTTCTCTCTCTCTCTCTCTCTCTCTTTCTCTCTCTCTCACACGCGCACAAATCCAAAACCACGCGTAAAACAGATTGCACTAGAAGTCTTCAGAACGATCTGCTTATTTGCTTAGAAACGTCCGACACTTTGTTTGTATGTGCGCAGTTTTAGGAGACGTGCGCCAGCTTTTAGTTTTATACACAGCTTCATTTCACACAAAAAACACTTTTAGTTGATTGTTTAAGAGTGGAGACGTGTGAGCAAAATTTACTTAAAAGTTATAATAATAATAATAAATATATATATATATATATATAAGTGTAATTATTTAAATCATTTTAATTAACGGGTTTGTTTACAAAACATCAACAACGCTCGTGCTCCCGTTTCTAAAGTTAGAAGTGGTTGCGTTTCCTTTTTTAAAAAAACCCCAAGATATTTGTGATCCCTAGAGCAGATACATAGTGACCCGGTCCCAGTCGCCTGAGTGAAGCGTAAACATTGGTGAGAGATTGGTGAAAATGAATTGGTGTTACATTGTGAGACAGAGCAGTAAATCTCTGAGTGAGATCTCATTGTGAGAATGTGAAGTGATTAGAATGTGAAAGGAGGGCTGATGAGGAGCTTTTGGGTTTGGATTGGTTTAGCTTGACTCCTTTGTATGCAGAAATGAAATAAAGAGAGAGAGAGAGAGAGAGAAGTCAAGAGGTTGCATTAATATGCATTAATGTGAGCGATTTATTCCTTGAATGTCTGTTTATTTGCATAACAGCACGCGACTGATGTGGCTTATTCTG
>JAOVVF010000039.1:6893041-6907887 GCA_028565595.1 Duopalatinus emarginatus | reverse complement strand
CACACACACACACACACATACATATGCAATACAGCTTCAAAGGTCTTTTTCTTTTCCTGCCTGGGTGCTGGTTTTTGTTTTGCCCTTATCGCTAGAGATAAAGTCCTGGCTTTTTTGTTTTGTGTGAAAGAATCTTAACAGCGTGCTGATAGCAAGTGCAGGACCCGTGCCAGGCACTGCTCTAAGTAGTGGAACTTTTATTTGCACCTTCTTGCAATGGATGTATTGCACGAATGCAGTTTCTAATAGACCGGTGCATAAATTAGGAGTACTGAAGTGGCTAAGGTGATGTAAGGTAAAAAAAAACAACAAGCATCATTATCATCATCATCATCATCAATAATCTCCCATTCCTGCGTTTCTGTCAGAACGGTCTCCACACCGGCCCATCCTCCAGGCAGGTCTGCCGGCCAATGTCACGGTGCACGTGGGAGAAGAGGCCCGCTTTGTGTGTAAGGTGTACAGCGATGCCCAGCCACACATCCAGTGGCTTCATCACATCATGAAAAACGGCAGCCGCTATGCTCCCAACGGAGACCCGTACGTCCGTGTCCTTAAGGTACGTCCTGTTAACTAATCATAGCTTGGGTTTGGTGCAGAATGCATTGCAGTGGATGCCTGGTGGTTGGTCACATGTGTTCCAGCATTGTTTTTTTTTCATTGTCCTCACCTTATAACTATAATTACCAGGCCATACCTGAACCTGAACCTGTTTGTAAACATTTTTACTTGTTCAGGTTCGGGTATGGCCTGGTCTCAGATGGTATCAGATGTTTTCAGTTTATTTTTTACAATTAAATACTTTTTTTGCAGTATTTATCGATATGGATTGCTACATAAACAGGAATCTGCAAAACTATTTTTTGTTCTGGTGCTGGGAACCTCCTTCTTCTCTCCCCATATCCTCACTTCATTATTATTCAACAAGGCCAAAAGGTTTTAACTGGCTGCTTTATGTGTTTTTTTGCCCCGTGCTACTGCCACTTTGGCCCGTCCTGATACCCTCTAGAGCTCAGGCATAAACAGCACCGATGTGGAGGTGCTCACCCTTCACAACGTATCGATGGAAGATGCGGGTGAATACACGTGCCATGTCTCCAATTACATTGGGCGGGTCAACCAGTCAGGTTGGCTCACCGTCCTACCAGGTAAAAAAAGAACAACCGTGGTGAATTCTGACCCTTCTCGACCTCCCCTTCTGGTGTTTTGGGTTGTTGTTTTTTTTTGGTCTCCTCATGGTGCGTGGTGATCGTGGGACCTTTCCTGGAGTATTTTCGTGTGTTTTGTGTTGTTTTTGGGCAGGGTGATCCTAACTGTCCTACAAGAGGCCATGGAAACAAGATTCTTTCCATCCTACTTCTCCTTTGTCCTATTTTCAATCCTTCTGATCTTCTTACTTTCTTCTAAACCATCCTTCCTTCTTCCATCACATCTTCCATTTCATATCCCTCAGTTTCCTTCTGCTCCTTTTTCTTCTGTTGTCTTGGTCAGAAGCTGGTAGCTTGTTCTCCATGGTTCTCCTTGTTGGCTGCATGTTTTCTGAAGGACTTTTGAACCACTTGTTTATTGCCCATCTTCTTCCACCCCTACCCCTTCTTCATACTCTTTCTGGACAAAGTGGTGCATCTTTTGAGTATATCTCTCTCTAACTCAAGGTTCATCTACGACAATGATCATGAGTAGATGATTAAAAAAATATATTTATAGCAAGAACCATTTCCAGTTCTGCTCTCCTCTTGGTATTTTGGGTTTCATTTGTTTCATACCTCTTCTCTCCTTTCTTCTCCTCCTCCTCTTCCCCTTGATCAAACCCCTCCTCTCTTTGGCTTCCTCTTGGTTCCTCTCTCCTGCCTCCTTCTTCTCCCTCTCTCAGACGGCAGGTGTAAACACCACGGACAAAGAGATTGAGGTCCTCTTCCTGCCCAACGTTACTTTCGAGGACGCTGGTGAATATACGTGCTTGGCTGGTAACTCTATTGGGATCTCCTATCACTCTGCTTGGTTGACGGTTCTTCCAGGTATACACTATACTCTACAACAGCTTCTTCATATGTCCCTTCTTACGTTGCTGCATTGTGCCTAAAAGAAATGGTTGGAGAAAACTGGGAGACACTGGGAGACTAAATTTAAGCTATTGATTGTGTGACCTTAGTGCTGCTACTTTACCGATTACGACTGATTATTGTATAGCCAGAGTGACTCCCTGTATCTCCATCCTCTGTCTTCAGCTCTTACTAACTTTCCGGGTGCATGCTTTACCAGTGTGAATTAAAATGCATGTGTCACTCCAGTGGAGTTTTTTCTCAGGCTCTGATAATTGCTGTTTAATTTGGAAAATCTAAAATATTAGATCACTAATACCTTTCTCGGTGTTCCTGAGAAAGTGAATTATTAGAGCCAGTTTGTCATCTTAATTGTGCATTGTGCTTTAAATGTGTTTATGTTGCATTATACAGGCTTATGACTTAGACAGCATACAGTATGCCTGTCAGTGTGCTGTCTAGTGCTTGTTCAAGGCATCCAAGCCAAATACAGGCAGCAAGAGTGCCAGATGGTGCAGGATGTGCGTTGTCGAGATTAAGATGGAGCGAAACGCACATCAACCATCCTGGTTATACTGTTCAACCTCACTCCATAACTGTCTCTTCTTGGTTCCTGCTCTGCCTTCAGCCGAGACGAACATCGCCGAGCCCGAATACCCTCCGGACTACGTGGAGATCGCCATCTACTGCATCGGCGTGTTTCTCATCGCCTGTATGGTGGTGATCGTAGTCGTCTGCAGAATGCGCACTTCCATCAAGAAGCCCGATTTCGGGGGCCAGCCTGCCGTGCACAAGCTCACCAAACAGATCCCCCTGCGCCGCCAGGTAACAGAAAGTAGATAAAGAGTTCCAGAACCCCTAATACACACAGCACATGAATACATTTGATCCAAACCTGATGCTTTTTAAGTAGGTTTTTTAGGGTATTTAAGCGTTACAAGTTACACCTAAGCTCTGATTGTTGTCTGTCGTTGCGTATGTATAAATGTTTATTTGGGGATTAGGGTTGGCATTCCCAATGTAGGATCCCGCACTTTTTAAATAAACTGGGAATGAAATGACATTAAGCACTTAAGTCAGGCTACGCTTGATATCAGTGGAAAGAGGAGCTTGTCCAGTTTCATACAACAGCCAATATGGCGGAGTGGAGACAGGGGATTATGTGTACTTTTGCATTCAGTTCTGACTATCCTATTGTAGTCAAAGGACTTTTATTTTTTACTATTGAAATTATTTATGAACAAATGTTGTCAGGACAAAATACGCCTAAAAGTGTTGTTTTGGTAGCTATTATTTAAAGCAGTTATTTGAAGTAACACTTTACTTACTTTAAAAGTTTAAGATTTGGCATGAGAATGTGCCTTTTATTATGTGTGCGAATTAATTACACCTTATTTGACTTGGGCAAATGAAGCGACATCAGCTTCCGTTGGTGAAGAATTTCCAGCCTGGTTGGTGGGTAAAGGTAAGGTATATCTCTAACACAAGGCTTAGGACAATGCTGCGTAGGCCTGCAGTGAAATATGCACACTTAGACATCTGTCTTTTCTACTACTACTTTCACTGATAATAATTCATGTTAATAATCAGATTGATTAGCGTAATTGTGCATGCATCACCAGTCCATCAGCATAATAAGGAACAGTAAACCAACATAAACCTGTTAAATAATAATAAGTTTCTAAAACACACACACACACACACACACACACACACACACACACACACACACAGACGAAGACACTTAGATGGGGTTTCTGCGTGTTTATTTGTTGCCCAAAGCTCAGGTGATCAGCCATCTCTTTTTCTCCCTGCAGGTTTCAGCTGACTCGAGCTCCTCGATGAGCTCCAGCACGCCGCTGGTGAGGATCACGACACGCAGAAGCTCCGATCACGAGCACATCATCCCTGAGTATGAGCTCCCCGAAGACCCTCGCTGGGAATTCTCCAGAGACAAGTGAGCAGTCACTGTTTGTGTGTTAGTTCAGCATGAACCTGTTAAATTTGTAACGAAATGTTACACCATGCTTGTGTATTTACAGTACATGCTCTAAGATTCACACCATACTGCAGAACAGCAGAGTTACAGTAGTTCAAACACGAGACAGGTTGCTAAGGGAAATAACTTGGTTTCAACACCGAGTCAGATCGAGGCAGGCTGTCGGTGTGATCGGCAACTTTAGACAAGTTACACCATTACTGGACTACCTCATTACACCACCAGGCCCCATTATGCCTAATGATTTAATCTGAGTAATGTTGCTGTAAAGTCCGATTAATCATTCAGGATGCAATTCAAGTCTTCGCCTGTTATCGCCCCATTATTTTCTGTCCGACTCGCTTTTTATTTTGCTCCTGCTTCCAGCATATAGATATCAAGCACTGCTTTGTCTCTCCTGTTGATTAGCTTTGATTAGCCATAGAGAAACATGCAGCGCCTGCCAGTCCTGATCTGTGCAGTCAGATTAGTAACGAGAGGAAAGCTAGAGCGTAACGTGTCTTTTTTTTTTCAACCCGGTCTCTCAGCCAAGTCTTTATTTAGCGAGGTGATGGAGGGAAAAACAGGCCAGTAAAAAAGCAGTTTGTCACTACACCGTGTGATTAATAAGGTGTTTAGGTCTCAGTGGACAGCAAGCATGCAGTTGGACTGCACAGAGCAATGGGGAACACTTTCTTTCCTTTGTGCTGTCCAAGTGAAGGGGAAACCCCTTTATGTAAGTCCGAACAGTAATCCTGCTCAAAGCCAGTTTTTTTTTTCTGTGACTAGAGCCGAGTTTTTATTAGGAAAGATTCAAATGAAAAACCTTTTCTCCTTTATGTTTATGTAGATCGCTCATCATCCTGCTTTATGTAATTACGTTATATGGAGTCTTTGTGTTTCTGTCTGATCCGTCATGCCAGTGTGGAATGTTAACATTTAGCATGGCAAAAAAAAAAAACATTGATTATCTGGAAAACATAACATTGATTATCTGCAGCAGTCTCGGGCCAGACACAGACAGCCTTTGAGAGGCACAGAAGCGCGATTGTGTTACACAGTGTTTACACAAGGAGGTGGAGGCGGAGTGAGCACCTGTCAATCAAAACCAGACCCAAAGGGAATGAGGGTGGAGGGGTACGAGGTCGTAAAGTCACCATGACAGCAGCGAGATCGAAACGAAGCCGACTTGTTAGTCTAGCTGTGTGTGTGTCTGGGGGTCATTTACAAATCTTTGCTTATCAAAAACAACAAAATTATGCTCTGGGAGAATATTCAGATTTCCACAGGCGCTCTGTGGCTCACCCCTGAGTGCTGTAATACGATATTTCTCAGTCTCACTCTCTGCTTTCCCTCCGGCTTATGTCAAATGTATGCTTTGCCACTGATGACAAAGGGCACCCACTTAACATCCCTGAACTGGGCAAACACTACTACGGTGCAGTGGTAGTTCGCACACACACACACACACACATACACAGAAACTGTTATCTTGCTGACGTCGCCGTTGCTGCCGGTTCCAGATTAAATGTTTTAAATGTAATTTTAATAAGCCAGAGGGAAAATGAAGTGCCCTTTGATACACTCTTGTACTGTGTGATAAAACTATATGGTTTGAATGCATTTACTTAGTAAATCTGGCAGCAGCTAAATCACATGTCCTCTTTCCCACAGGCTAACGCTGGGCAAGCCACTCGGTGAAGGTTGTTTCGGTCAGGTAGTGATGGCAGAAGCGCTGGGCATTGATAAGGACAAACCCAAAGAAGCCGTTACTGTAGCAGTCAAGATGTTGAAAGGTAAGTCCAAACAGTGACCAGAACCTATTATGAACATTATATGAGTGACTGGTGCAGATTTGGGGGCGGGGCTTCCCAGTGATTTATACAAGCGTTTGCACTGCCACTGGTGGATGACTGTGAGTTCGAATCCTGATGGGAGTTAAATTGGTGAGGACTGGCAACCAAACTCTTAAGGCAGTGCAGTGTCGAGATTATGATGCTGGTTGTGCTATTCAGTCTTATTCCATAACTGGAACAAACCCCGCCCCTAACTGTGGGTTGGGACATTACTTTCTGCCCTGTCAGTCACATTAACTCTAGCCAGTAATGGAGGTCTGAGAGCTCATGTATGCAGAAGAGGGTTGTTAACAATTTTTTCAGAGCAGCATGTGTCTGGCTGCACATGACTCAGAGAAAACGTTTGCTCCAATTGTGTATCTGTCGTATGACGGGAAGATCTGGATAGTGGGTGGAACATGTTACAGCATGACAAAAACCTTTGCACAATTCAGAGCGTTCACGTTTTAAAGGTTGAAATCTGTGCTGAAAAGAGACACAGCCTTTTCTTCACATTTTCTCATTTCTGATCTGGGTGCAGCATGTAGAAATAAAAGAAAAGGTTACCAGAAGACAGTGTACATTAAAACGTGAACGAGGGAGTGTTGAGCAAGAAAAGAGTGAGAGTGAGGGAGGCTGGTATAGGGGCCGAGAGGAGAAAGAGGCCACTTAAAGGTTATTTGCTGGTGCTGAATGATTTTCGGGTCAGAAGGCCACATAGTTGCCTCTCTCTCCCTCAGCCAGCTGTAGCAGCTTGTCTCTTCACCTGCACACACACAGACACACACACACACACACACACACACACACACACACACACACACACAGAAGAGTCGAGAAGGGGCCACGGGTTTAAAAAGACATCTTAGACCTGGTGGGGGGTTGGGGGTGACCCGGTGACCTACTAAGAAGAAAACTGGCTACAACAAAGAAACACCGATAAACCAGCAGAGTTTAGATAACAATCTCTTATGACAAGTTTTATTTATATTTTAAGGTTTCTGAGCCACAATAAACCTTAAATAAGAGTAATAAACAGAACATTAGTCTGTGGTTCTCCTTGGGTTAGTTTAACATTAGGAAAAGATTCCATAAACCACAACAGAAATGTAATGTGACATGTAAAAAAACCTTGCAAAACCTTAGTGCACCAAGCAAACCTTCAAGGAACGTTCCTGTAACCTTCCCAGAACGTTCATAGAGACAAAAATTGCTATCCCAGAGAGAAGAGGAATGTCTGCCACGCATTTGTGTGTAGGGATCAGAGGCATGATAATGAAAAGGCGACTGTCCTGGAGGTAATTACGCTAAATTGAATGAAGCCGTTTTAATTCAGAGGTAGTGAAAAGGATGGCTGTGAAGCACGTCACTCGGTGTAATCCTATACTAGTGTGGTGAATAGTCATGGAGGCCAGGCCATTCTGGTTCATTTACGAAAAAGATTAAAGTTACGAAATTACATTTCAGAATTCAGTTTGTTTGGTACAGTGTGTACAAAGCTGGACTAATATACACAAGTCCTGTATGTTTCTCAGCTTAAAGCTCAACTAAACAGACAATGTAAGGAAATAATAATAATAATATAATATACATATATATTATATTAATAATAATATATATATGCTTAAAAGCTACATTTCCCTTGTCTTTTCCAGACGATGCAACAGAAAAGGACCTCTCCGACCTGGTGTCAGAGATGGAGATGATGAAGATGATTGGCCGGCACAAAAACATCATCAACTTGCTGGGGGCGTGTACGCAAGACGGTGAGACAGAGACAGAAACAAAAGACGTGCAACAGCCTTCACAAGCACAAACCATGGAACACGTTTTTTAATCATTACCCTGTTTTCTACCCCTTAGGTCCGTTATATGTGATAGTGGAGTACGCATCTAAGGGGAACCTGAGGGAGTACCTGAGGGCCAGGCGTCCACCGGGGATGGAGTACTCGTACGACATCGCTCGTGTTTCTGAAGAACCTCTTACCTTTAAAGACCTGGTCTCCTGCACTTATCAAGTGGCTCGTGGCATGGAGTACTTAGCCTCTCAGAAGGTAGATAGATGTAACATAAATGCACGCATAAGCTCACATGTATACTCATCCACACATAGATAAGCAAAAAACAGTGCTTTGTTTTACAGTATATACAGGACATGCAGACTTCCATGCAACACTCACACACGGTTTTTCTCAACACCCTCCCCCCACTTCCCCCTTTTCATGTCACAGTGTATACACAGAGACCTAGCTGCCAGAAACGTGTTGGTCACAGAGAGCAATGTAATGAAGATCGCAGACTTTGGCTTGGCCAGAGACGTCCACAACATCGATTACTATAAAAAGACCACCAATGTAAGTCATTTTGGGTTTTCCACTTTTGTGTTTCTGCACTCGTTTAAGCTATCTTTCAATGTGCATCCTTCAAGAGCAGCATGCTAATTTATCCTCACATCCCTCCTTTGTAGCGCACTCCTCTTTCTCCTGCTTTTCTCTCCATTTTGTGTCCCTTTTTCATCTCTCTCTTTTTCTCTTCCTCTGACTTGGCAGGATTTGCAGATTCCCAGGCAGTAAGCACGTGAAGTGACTATAGTCTTCTTTACTCTCTTGAGCGTCATAGCTAGCTCTGGCTCTCTCTTTGGCTTGTGCTGATTTTTCCCGAAGCCCTGTTTTCTAAACAGGCTATAAGAAAGTGAGGGGAGGGGGATTTGCGCATTAGCCATAAACTTAAACACATTAGTCCGGCTTTCCTGCTGTTTCCCACCATTATACTAATCTCTCTCGGTAGGAGCTAGTCACATAGGTCTTGATTGGCTTACACCTCTCCTAAACTGACACCATTTAAAGTGCTTATTATTCTTCTTCTTCTTCTTCTTCTTATTATTATTATTATTATTATTGCTGCTACTGCTCCTATTATTAGTAGTAGTATTATTACTATTATTACTACTACTTCTACTATTACTATTATTATTATTACTACTACTACTACTACTACTATTATTATTATTATTATTATTATTATTATTATTATTGCTGCTACTACTCCTATTATTATTATTACTACTACTACTATTATTATTATTATTATTATTATTATTATTATTATTATTATTATATCTACCTCTTATACCTTGTGTTTCTTCTATATACTTTTCTTCATATAGATTTATTTTCATTTTCTTCCCTTTATCGCTACCTTTTTTATACTCAATGTCTCTGTAATAAACAGCATTCAGGTAGGTAAGCAAAGTAGGAATTTCATTGTAGAGTGAAAACATGTTCCTAATTGTGCATATGATAATAAACTCCAACTTTAACTTGGAACAGTTTCAGTTAGATTTGTAGTGTTTCTGTAAGATCTTAAGTGATAGTCTTGAGTGCTAAATGGATAGATTTATCCATTCCCATGGTCTGGCAGTGTCCTGGTTTCAAGTACTTGAATCCTGGTCTATGTGAACTAGCTTCTGATATTCCAAGTAAACGACTAGATAAGAGCGTCCGCTAAATTCCGTCAGTGCAAATGTAAACGTACCACCAGATTTAATCTCAGATGATCACGAAATAGTTCGACTCAGCAGTAGAAAGTTCTTTATTATTGTTTAAAAACTATAACCAGTCATCTCTGACCTCCATAAACAAACCATTTCCTGGAAGCTCTGATTATAAACTTAAGACTTCTATTTTTAATCTGTGAGCTCAGACCTATCTATTATCACAAAGCTGAGAAATAATAATGACTGATAGGTACGTTTTGTATTAGTCTGGTTCCACACTGTCTAGCTGGCTGGCACCCAGCAAAATTAAAACCAAGGCTTTTGGCAAGACTGGAAGGTATGTGAGAAGGTTGAGATGAACTCGAAATTAGTCCATTTTTCCCCCACCCCTCTTTTGAGCTACTGTATCAACATTCGGATGTAATCTGTGAACCCCTGCACGAATGATCGTTATAGCGTTCTTGCTTGGGGTTCCAATGAAATTCTTGCCAATTGAGAGCAGTGGACTGGAATAGGACGATTTCACTAAAGTGTAGAAGGTTTTGAAAAAAAGAACCCTGGGGACATTTCAGATGGGAATGCCTTGTGTCACTTGTTTTGACCTCTTGACCGTAAAGCTTTGTCTCCGGGTGTGTTCACAGGGTCGCTTGCCGGTGAAGTGGATGGCTCCCGAGGCGCTTTTTGACCGCGTATACACGCACCAGAGCGATGTGTAAGTATATGGTCCAATATGATGATTCAGCTGAAATACTACTTGATACTATTTTTACACTTCTTGAGGTAACACTGAAGGAACAATAAGACTGATTTAATCCAGAGAGAGCTGGAACTGAAGGAGAGAGCCTGATTTAAGCTGTGAGATGTTAGCGAAGGAAGAATTTTACTCCGAATGTGTTTAAAGTTCTGAAAGAGAAAAGAGGAAAAGTGCTGGAAAATCAAGGGAGTGTGTTTTTTTTGTCAGAAGGAGAAAGAAGGCGGGTGTTCAGGGCCAGTGCTGTGGCAAAAAAAAAAAAAAAAGATTTTACGCTCGACTTGAGGCCAATGCTGTGTTACTAATCTGGCCGGCTTCAAAGCTCCTGAGACAGGCCGAGCTCTCACCTCACCAAGGCCCTCACGGAAGTACCCCCTTCCTCACTCCGTCTCTTTACGAACCTCCTTTTATTTTGTTGTCGTTGCTCAGAGGATGCTGATTGAACACTTTTTTTCTCGCAGAATGAGGCGGACGATCGAAGGGATTTGGATTGCGGACACAGATAGCATATGACCGTTAAAAGAGTATGACGTGTCCGTGCTAAGAAGTGCACGTCTGTGTGTTAGTGTGATATGTGAAGTGTGTGGGCTGATGTTTGGAGTTTGCTCTTACATTCATGTTCACCGGACCGTGAATTTGTGTTTAATGGATTATTATGTGCAGCAGAGTAAGCTGTGTGTGTGTTGGCCAATCAAGACAGTTTTGAGAGTGATCTCGCTCTTGTTAACAGCTTTCATGTTGCTCCCGTTACTAATTACGTGCCATCGCTTTCTGTTCTAATTGGCCGTCCTGTTAGCCTATTAAGCAAGCAGCCAGGGAAATGACATCAGACTACATTAATGCATACATAAAAAAAACTAACTGGCTGTTTTGATGAGTAACTCTTCCAGGAGGGTTAGCAAATCTGCTGAAGTTGCTGGATCTGACAGCATTTGTATGTGTATGTAAAACTTAATGATTTTGTGGAAATCGTAACTGGTTTTGCTGTGAACAAAACACTTTTTAAGTATAATCTATGAGTAAAATTTGGTCCAAGCGTCCAAGACAACCCTGCGTAACAGCTAATAGTGTTTCAAACACATGAGGGTTCAAAAGGCTTCTGTGACCTTTGGGAAAAGGTTCGCCTGCGACGAGTTCAGCTGATTGATCACACAAAGGTTAGCTCTTGCTTACAAAGTGATGCTGATGGATAGCCACACGTGTCAAAAGAGAAGACAAACAAAGTGGTCAGGGAGGTAAACAAATGCCCGGTAACGAGAGCAAACGAAATCAGAGAGCTCCTTTGTGTTGTGGGTCACCTGAAAAGTGATTGTGTCCATGTAAGGTATGTTTTTGGTACATTGATGATGTTGTGAAATTTTTTTTTCTTTTTTGTAGTAGTTAATACTCACGGTGGAAGAACATCGTTGAGAGTTTTTCCTAGCATGGCTGTTTAGTCGTTATTTTGATTTCAACCATGGCATTATCTACATTTCAGTAATTATATGTATGTCTACATTGACCTCTATATCCCAAGATGGTGTAACAAAGGATCATTAACAAAAAAGTCACTTCCCAGCTCTTCCTGCTGTACAACAGTTTGTTTCCTGTGGGTCTAAACTGATGTTTGTTTTGGCTAGAACAGTGTGTCTCATTGTAGCCATCCAACAAGGACAAAGGCCAGCTTTTAGTCCCCCTCAGGCCAGTGTCCACTTGCCGCAGGCATGGTCTCATGGGCTGGAACTCCCAAGAGAAAGACTGCATTTAGTCTCTTACAGGCTTTGCTTTGTTAGTACAGTGTAACGATCGTTAAAATGCCAATTCCTTAATGATATGAATGGCTTGGTATTTGCCAGCAACTGGGACAGCGGAGTTCTCGTTCTTGATCGTTCAACACGGTATCAGACTATCCTCACTTTTTTTTTGTTAGCGACTTCAGTGAAGAGTGTGGTATGTTTAGGAAGAAGTCTACATAGATGATGAATTGTGATTGATGTGTGAATTTGGTGTGTTTTATCAGATGGTCGTTCGGGGTGCTCATGTGGGAGATTTTCACACTGGGTGGCTCACCATACCCTGGAATTCCTGTGGAAGAGCTCTTCAAACTCCTAAAGGAGGGCCATCGCATGGACAAACCAGCCAACTGCACAAATGATCTGTAAGTCATGTCAAATCGGATATATATAGAAGCGCTTATGTTATGACATTACAGCAATAATGAATAAGAAATGTCTATTCATTGTTTCTCAGTCTGAGCACTTCGTTAGCTTAGGTTAGCTTTAACTCATCCAGTGGACAGAAGGCTGAATTACCTAGTAAAGCTACACATGCACTGTTCAGTTTAGATATAAACATTACAAGCTAATTTAAGAGAGTTATTAATACAGGATTTCAAACAAAACTCGAACACTGCATAACCTACTTCCTAATATTAAACCAAATGACCAGTTAGCAGTGATGGTTTGAAACTCATCAACATAAAGCACAGCCTATGGGTGAGCAGTATGGATATACAGTAATCAAATACACATACATCATTTAGAATGAACTGAACATGTCTAAACAGATGTAGGGGATGTGAAACAGGCACACTTTCATTATCGCGAATGATTTGTATTTATTCATTCTTTTTTTATTGTCTGGGGTCTGGTAGTTTATATCAGGCTAGTTTGTTTATATTTTGTGAAATATCATATAAATATTCTAAGCTGCCTGAGTTATTACAACTAAATTCATTAGAAAATAATGCAGGCAAAAATGTACTTATGTAATCGAGTGATAGAGTGATGGTAAAATGGTTGCACACACAGAGGAATTTGACCTCTGTATTTAACCCATCCGTGGCAACTGTGGAACACACAGAGCTTGGAGCTGTAGGCAACCTTGTCCATGGCACCCAAGGAGCAACTGGGGGTTAGTGCCATGCTCAAGGGCACTTTATTCATGTCCTGTCTTAAGGCTGGTTCCTTACCCAAAAGCCCACAGAGCTGGACTTTACCGATTATGCTGACACAGCTAGTATTTCACATCTCTGGCTTTTATTTTATTATAGTCTTTCCAGATTTTATTATAGTCTTTCCAAATAGGGATCGCTACAAGGATTAGGCCACACCCACTTTAGGTTAAAATCCAAATAGAGACCCATCAATGTTTATACAGTAAGCAGTAAGCAACATACTGACTGTACCTCACAGTCAAGGTTGACTAGCTCAACCCGCTCGTCATGTTGCCAATGACTGTTCTTTGGTTGTTTGTGTGCTCTGTTTGATGTCAAGACGCAGCCCTTTTTAGTCCGCGAGTACATTATATAAAACACATTTCTCAGGCAGATTGGATTTCTTTTCCGTCTTTGGATTTAAATCCTGTCTTTCAGCATGCGGTGTTAATTGTCAGCTCGTAATGACTGACACATGATAGTGATGCCGTTTGGTTCTCAACGTCGCTTTGAAAAATAATCGGAGAAATGCACAATAACTGTTTACATTTACAATAAAGTAAAAAAAACATTCTTAAATAGTACGGCTGAGCTGTTTTTGTAAGTCTCTCGTCACTCTATACACCCTGTAATGTAGTAACGCGATGCAGTTTCTATTGGATCGGATTGCATGTCATGGTTTTGGGTCTACTTGTGGGATGGTGCATGATGTCAGCTGTTAACTTTCATTTCGTTTCCTCGCTCTCTTTCCTCTGATTCACAGGTATATGATGATGAAAGACTGTTGGCACGCCATCTCTTCACAGAGGCCCACATTCAAGCAGCTGGTGGAGGATTTGGATCGCATTCTCACGCTGGCAAGCCAAGAGGTGAGGCTGATGGACACGTGCGCACACACGCACGTACACACACACCCATGGAAATACACAACGCATATTTCAAACATGTCCACCGGAGCTGATCGCACATCTTCCTGTACTCCATGAATTTATCAGTTGAGGTCTTTCCTGGCTTCAGCGTGCAAGATTGAGCAAGAATCAGGGAGGGAAATGAGGAAGATAGAGAGGGGGGGGGGGTAAAAGAGAAGGAATCATAAGATTGGTTTTACAGCAGCGCTCGGGGTCGAGAGTTACATGAGCCCTGATTTGCTCCAGGCCTTAACCCCTGTGCTAACGTTGCTTAATTTCTGGCCACATCTCTCCGACCTGTGAGCCAGCCCTGATTCTTTCCATCCCAAGATGTCATCCGACATATCCGCATGACAGAGTGCGGCGTGGCACAGGATGGAAATCTGTCGGGGCTTGTAGGTTTAGTTTGGATCTGGAACGAGTGCCAAGAACCCCAGTCTTTCTGTTTTTGAACTTTTGAAATGCAATAAGTGGCTTTTGCGTGTTTCTTTCTCCCCCTCCTCCCCCTCCTCCTGTGTCTTGCTCTCTCTCTCTCTCTCTCTCTCTCTCTCTCTTTCTCCCTCTCTCTTTCCCTCTCTCACTGTCTTACACCAACCCCAACCCCAAACCTCTCAAACTGCTCACAGATGTGAAGGTCTTTAGTAATGTGAGCCGCCTTGTGTTGAAGCGGGGGAGTCCAAACCAAACGCTAGCCTTCGGATACCAAAACCTCTTCCTTTGCTTTCAAAATTTTCTGTAGAAGCCACAAAAAGGGGGAAATGGATTGAGTTAACCAGAGGGAAAAAAATCCCATTTTCAAAAAAAAAATTATATATATATATATGTGAAAGATGGGGTTTCTTTGAAATACTTGGGTGTGTGGTGTTGCATTTCACTGCATGCTGTAGTTGTAAACACATGTTTTAAGTCTACTCAAACACGA
>JAOVVF010000039.1:6747429-6758976 GCA_028565595.1 Duopalatinus emarginatus | reverse complement strand
CTCTCACACACACACACACACACACACACACACTCTCACACACACACACACACACACACACACACACACACACACACTAGGGGGCAGTGAGCACACTTGTCCTGTCCGGAGCAGTAAGCATCCCTATGCATGGTGCAAAACGAATTTGACTCAAAACACTCCTCTGTCTAGTAGAGTGAATGTGTCCACTAGATTCATGACAGTTAGTCACAGTACCTGTAGGTTAAAATCGGCTTTCACTAGCCGGCTTTCTTTTGGACTATCTAGAATTAGTCTTGAAATCAGAATCAGAATCAAGCTTCCCAGTAAATCCGGTTCGAAATATGCATCGATTATTTTCTCCAGACTCAGCAGGCAGCTGGAGGTCACCCGGATTCAGAGGAAATAGCTTTCTGCCCTCTTCTGCATACCTGAGCTCACTAGCATTGCTGTGATATACACTGACATTTATACATTTATACATTCTCGAAGACTTTTCCACCTCCAAACAAGTCAGCAGACACCACATCCGATCACACTTTTAAACCTCACACATTAGCTGCAATGCACCATGAAGCACACAGAAAACAGCAAACAGCACGATGTTATAATTCAGGTCCTGATCATTAGGGGACAGCAGTGTAGATATCTGCCCAGAGGGTGCAATCAGCATGGAAATGAGCAGTCTGAAATCTGAGCAGAAGCATTAATTATTAACATTATTGTGCTGCTTATTTGCTGGAATTTACTCGTGTTGTTACACAGTTTACAGGCCCTGCGGATAAAGCTGAACAAAACACAGCCTCGCCAGCTCTTTATGAGCTTCACTGACAGATAAAGCCAGTGTCTTCACTGAGTGAGACGAGGTATCCTTTTCTCAAACAGATAATTAGAACTGACACTGACACACACACACAGACACACACACACACACACACACATTACCAGTGCAGTAACTGATGGAAAGTTCTTGGCCATCTCACGCAGCAAGGTCCCTGTGCGCACATCCCAGAGTTCCAGGGGTTTGTCTCTGAACACCACCACCAGATACTGCCTAAGGAGAGCAGCCCACACAATCACACACACACACACACACACACACACACACACACACACAGTGTACAAATGAACACATTTTTAGGTATTTAACATATTATGAGGTCAAAGATGCACAACACACTGCTTTGTGAGGACATTTATACACACACACACACACACACACACACATTGTTTTGACATAATTCATATTAGGAACGAGTAATCTAATCTAATCAACCCTAAGAAATTACACACAAATTAAACACATACATACAAGTGCAAGAAAAACTGGTACAAACAAAAACTAGTACAAACAAGCCTATGCAAAATCCATAGGATGGTGGTGGCTCCATAATGGTATGGGTTTATTTAGCTGACATTCCATGGGACAGTAAGTACTTCAACATAAGCGAGATATGTAGAAAAAGGACACCAGATTCTGTGAACTATGGTTCAGCAGTTAAGGCTCTGGGTCACTGATTAGAAGGTCAAGGGTTTAAGCCCCATCACCATCAAGCTGCCACTGCTGGGATCTTGAGCAAGGCCCTACTCCAGGGATGCTGTATCCTGGCTGACCCTGTGCTCTGACCCTCAACAAGCGGGAATGTGTGAAGAAAGAATGACAAGAACTTCTCTCTACTCTGCTCTCTAATACTGAACATGACAGCGGTGTCATCTTTGACTACGCTAGCACCAGAATAGCATCGAAATGATGTGTTCTGATTTAACACGTTTTACAGAATGCAGCAATTTGGACAGCAAATTGATCTCTGAACACAACTCAGACTTCAGTCAAGCCTTTAATGCTTTGATGAAGGGGTCTGTTTATTAAGTTCCCCAGTTGCAAGTCAAATGGTGGCTCCCAGGTGGCACAACAGAAAAGCGTTTGTATTATTATTATTATTATTATTTATAATATTTTTATCTGGAGATCATGAGCTGAACCCCAGGCCATGTTATCCAATCATAAGCACATGGATGCAGCGATGGACAGGAAAGTTGTCCACCAAGTGTGTTAAACTGACACTGCATGAGCAAGCAGATCGAAAAGATGCGTTGACGTTCTCCAAATTACATGACAACCTTCGCCCTCCCTGATTGGTAGCTGTTATACGATAGACTAGAGATGTCTGATGGGCGGGAATTGAACTCTTGGGTGGAAGGTGGACTCTTGGGTGGATTGATTTCTCAAGGTTGCATAAGAAATTGTTGGCCAATCAAACAGCAGGAAGCAGAGGGAGCAAATGATTCACTTAGGATGCAGGGGGAACTGTGATGGTAGACCCACTGGAGATCACCTTTAAATCCATTTATCCAAAATGATAAGCATCAGAGTGTTATCCTGAAACCGATACGCAGGCTAGCTTTTTGGATCGCCCCCCACACACACACACATACACACTTACGAGGAGGCTGGAGGGTTTTCTCCCAAAAGTAGGGAGTAGAGACATGAAGAAAATGGCTAACAAGGATTTGACAAGCATCGGGCAACCCTATCCATGGTTCCCGAGGAAGCAGTTGGGGAGTTAGGTGCCTGGCTCGAGGGCACTCCAGTCGTGTCTCATTGGCATGATGGATTAAACCTGTGACCTTCTGGTCACAAGGCTGGTTCCATAACCACAAGGCTACGACTGCCCCACAAAAACAGATTATGGTGGCATAGAGATTCTATCTCTCCATCCCTGACAGCATGGCCAGTTCTGCTCTCTGCTTACAGGTTCTGACACCTGCTTACAGATATCTGTAATATCACGCAGGATTCGAGCTCACAATCTCTAATCTGATATGGCAAATACTTGTATGTCGCACCACCCGGGAGTCCTAAAGATACCATATGCAAAAGCCATTTCAGAGATAGTGAGCTTATTATAAATACTATCTTAACCTCTATCTAAACCATAAACCTTTTGAGGTTCTTTGTAGGACTCTTTCTTTTTCCCCTACTTGTAATTGAAACTCTAGCTTTAGTTCCATTTGACTAATACCCACAGGCATGGCTGTAATATTTTACCTCTGAGTCTTTTCCTTTGTGGGCAGAGCTTAAAATGTACATTTATGGCATTTATCAGACGCTCTTATCCAGAGCACTTACAAGTTTTACTGGTATTACAGGAGTCTTTACTGGAGTCTTGCCCAAGGACCCTTATTCGTGTAACACAGACTGGCTGCCCATACCAGGAATCAAACCCAGGTCTCTCACATGGGAACCAATGATGTTACAACTGTACCACACCAACATCGAGAAAAACGTCTCGAGTTGTACCCATATTACCCCCACAACCTCTACATTTACTCAGTTTATGGCACTCATTATATAATCGCTGTCAAACGATTACATTTTTTTTGCGCGATTAATCTCAGAATTTCATATAGTTAATTTGCGTTATTATCACGATTAAATAAAATGTGTTATTATCGCATTAACTTCAACAGCCCTAATATATATATATCATGCCTGAGGCTGATCTGGGTTTTCAACTAAGGGTTTAATTAAGTTTTAGACTTTAAAGACGGTATGTTTATGTCATTTTTTGAAGTCTTAGTAAAATATGATATTTCTAAAAATTTAATATTTACAGTTAAAGAGCTTCGTAATGGCTTCCCAAAAAGAATCCTGTCTGTCCACTTAGGAGAAAAAATGATCTCAGTACACTGTAATGGTAGAAATTCAGCTCTGAACAATATCTGTCTGAAACAAATCCATTGTGTACGAATTGGAAGATACCCAGGAGGATGTATCCTTGGACAAAAGGATTAGTATCTGTACTAAGGCTCAGAACCTTACTGTGAAAACTCAGCTCTAGGTATTGCAACATGATGGTTGACGTGAACATACCTCTGATAAGTTAAATACCTTCAGGTACAACTTCCAAAAATACACTGCTGTTAAAACTTGATGTTAGTTAAACCTGCTGTTGTTTTGAATGTTTGCACTTTTTTTGCACTGTTATTTTTGCTTACATTTGTTTGAATGTCATATTACAAGGTCAGAAGTCCGACACAGGCCAATCTTTACAACAGGGGGCTTCAGTCTAATCCAGAAAGAGTCGGTATAGCTACAGGCTTTCATTTTAGCTAAACAGGAGCCACACTTGATAGCTGATTGGAGCACAAGGTGAACTGATTAATCGAAAGGAATCAAGTATAACTCCTGCCTGGTTTGAATGAAAGCCTGCAGCCACATTGGCCTTATGTGGAGAAGCTTGAAGACTCCTGCTTTACAGGGACCTTTCATTGATATAATTAAAATGCACGGTTAAGGGTAATGAATTTAATCTTCACCCAAAGGAACCTTCTTGGCTCACAGGTTTTTCTTGTAGAGAACAGTTAAGAACATAGTTTAAAAAAGAGTGCTATTATTTACAAAAACTGTCGTATCCAAGAAAAAGAAAAAAAAGAAGCTGTTAAATATGTTAGAAGCATGAAAAGTAGTTCATTTAAGGATTTCTTAAACACACATTTTGTTTTAAATTTTGCACCATTAACCTTAATAAAATTAGCATAAACTACAGTGAGTTCATGGTTACAGGCTCAGAACTTCAGCTGAGATGTAGAAAGCCGTAAATTTCCAAAATGAAGCTCAGAAAATTCCGAAAAAAACAAATTATATTCAGAAAAGATAAATTGTGTTCAAACAGGTAAACACTCTGGGCTACTGCACGAATGCTGGCACACTATATTTATTGTGCCCTGATCCTGAGATGACATCTAATCTTGCAAAACCGACTAGAGCTAAACCTGATCTTCAGGAGCTTTATATTAGAGCAATAGATAGTATCCTAGAACCAGCTCTAAACCCTGCACTCCTTTATTGCCCAAATCGATCAATCCGGATCAATTATTGCAGGATAAGCGATTAATTCCTGTGAGCCACTAAGGACCGGAGCGTTTTACC
Source organism: Duopalatinus emarginatus (assembly GCA_028565595.1). Lineage (NCBI taxonomy): Eukaryota > Metazoa > Chordata > Actinopteri > Siluriformes > Pimelodidae > Duopalatinus > Duopalatinus emarginatus. The sequence continues at coordinate 6,754,064 of JAOVVF010000039.1, read as the reverse complement.
CAAACACAAATGAAGCTTTCTGTGACAAATTGAAATATGCCAAACAATGACAAAAGGTTGAAGAATCCATCCCCAGTGTCAGTTGTCACTTGATTAAAATCATGTCTGGGTTGCCCCCTCTCTCTGAAATACTCCACCGTGTATGTCAAGAGTGAAATGAGAGGCATTAATCATGAGGCAACTCTGAGGAGGGAGCCTACGGCACTGAAATTCTTCCAATCGTCCAGGAGGGATTGAAGGGGAATGAGAAAAGTGTGTTTGTGGGTCTCACTTCAGATGCGACACTTTAATCATTTCGATGGCTGGCTCATCATTGCCGCGCTCACCTCGGAATGCAAAGCACCTGCCTGTGTAAAAGAGAGAGAGAAAAGAGGGGGCGGGGTATAGAGTCAGAATTTCTTTTATATCTATGAACAATAAAAGTACATTTCATTAAAACCTTTAATGCAATGAAACAACAAGCACATACTGGTGTGATGGTCAGATAGTTTACATTAATACATTGCTCAGCTCAGCTCTAAGGCTGAAGTGCATTTAATAACAGAAGGCAACATGTGATAAAAAACAAAAAAAAAAAAACAAATATAAAGCAATAACGCATTTCCTAACAGATCTTAGTTGTTTAATGGTTCCTGAGTCAATCTACCTTTAACAACTATAAGTCTATAGTTATACTTCAGGTAATACAGACTGACAGTGTTCTGAATACAACGCCTATATGATTTGATCAAAATCTCAGGATCTGCTAATAGAAGATGCTTTATGCGGGCAAGAAAATGACCAAACACACATGGCCAACGCAACAAAGGACCTTATTAGTGGAAAAAAACGGCCTGCTTTTAGAAAAACAATGAACAAAAACACACCGCTGACGTGACAAAGAACTTCATCAGTGCGGAAAAAGCTTAAGGTTTTAGACCATCCAGGTCAATCACCAACTGAGCAGCATTTCACATGTGAAACTTTAAAACATATGAAATATGCATCACCAACTAATCATTTGCTGATGTCATATTTTGATGTTACTGGCTTCATGCAGTTATATGCAATCAAAAATAAATAGTTATTTATGTCTAGACTCTCTGTTCCAATACTTCTGCTTAAAAGTTATTCAACAGACAAAGTTCTGATTGACTGTCTCATAATAGCTTTTTATCTCAAACCCAAATGTCCTCAGTTTAAAGCAAAAACTATAGAACTGGCCTAGCTGTTCCAATACTTTCAGAGGGCAATGTATAAGAAAAGTACCCTTTCCAGATGTAGTTTTATGAGGTTCTATCTACTAATCAATCAACATCAAGGACAGGAATGGTGTATAAGCAGCCGTGGGCAATCAATTTTTATATATTTTTTAATGCTCTGACAGAGAGGAGCTTGAGAAGCCTCAGTTATGGACAGCTGCATGGGAACTATGTTTCTTTTATGTCTGGTCAATGAAAAGAATAAAACTAGTATACAAATTCAGGTCCATCTTAGTCAGTCATATTCACTGGTTGTATAATATTTTGGCGTACTGGATAGTTTTTAGTGCAACAAAACAGCTAATATTGTTTCAAATATCAGATAAATCTTATATAGATCTGACATACATTCAATTAGATTTAAGTAAAAGAGCATATTAGTAGGTGGTCATTCTGTTCTGGATTAAACCTAGAACATATAAGAGCCTTCGGGAAAAAATCCTGAGCAGGGCCTGGTATCCGCAAGGCCACCGGCATTGTTAGATGACGCCTCTCACCTGTCTCATGCGCTCTTTACCCTCCTGACAGGTACCGGAACATCCGTGCCACCACCAAACATTCCTGAGGCAGTCGGATTACTCAACACACTGCTGCCTCCCAACTCCCACTCGAACCAATCAAACTTGTCGCAAAACAACCCACCATCTTCCAGCCATCGGTGCACATGAGGGCACATCATAATGCTGCTACTTGGTGCAACTTTTTACATGACATTGCACTTCTCGTTACTGTCAACAGTTCAGACACAACTGTTTGCACTTATTTCTCCCATCAAATATTGTTCTGTTGTCCTGGCTAGTTAACGTGCACCATAGTGTGTACTTTACATATTATATATTCACTTATCTCTCTCTTTATTTGTATACATATCACTCCACTGTATACTTTGTTGTTGTTGAAGACTTTTAGAAGACCTGTGGAAAAACCATTGGATGGTGGTGGCTCCATAATGCTATGCATTCCATGGGACCCCTGGTACATCTACAAAAGTGTTTAACATGTGGACACGATGTGTGCCTCCTTTTTGACAAGTTACACCCGTTCATGTCCTGCATTGCACCACCACACGTCTTGAGATGCCAAATTACGGTTAAAGGAACACTTATTTGATTTAGGGGTTTTGCCATTCCTACTTCATGGAGTCCATGCCCTGTGGGGACCTACCAAGGACTAGACTGGTGTAACAGTTTTTCTGGTACCTCAGTGTATAGACAAAAGACCATTAGACTTCGAGTGATGTGAAAAGCGCCCACCGTATGACAGGCTTTCCTTTTTTTATGCTGATGTTTGATCCTGGCTTGACGTGACTCACACACGTCCCTGTGTGTTTGTGAGTTAAGGAGGATGATGTGTACAAGGACAGTGTAAAAACTGTGTCCTTTAACTCTGATGTTGGCTGATAAATCTGTCCTGCAGGTATAGCTGTAGAACTTTTATATAGAACTTTTTTTCCCCTGTGTGTGTTTAACCAGGAGTAACCCAGGTCAGCCATACACAGCTGTGTTATTCCTACTGGGGAGCCTGTGTGATGCATACAGAACAGTACGTGTCTCGGACTCTCATTTGGACTCTCAATAGATTCAAAAAGTACCAAAAACATCATCTAGAAATAATGCATACACACAGAAATGCTCTATATTATTATAAGCATCCTACCATATCATACACCTTAACATGAGCTGTATTATTTCATCACATTCATGTGAAGCTACATCAGACCATACACCAATTACTGCACCAAAACTCTTATCTGTGATGTGAAATCTGTTATTCAGTTATTCATTCATTCAGTCCCTTTATTTATCCATTCTTTCATTTATTTCTTCTTTCCTTCATTTGTTCCTTCCTTCTTTTATTTCTTCCTTGCTTTCTTCATTCCTTCGGTCCTTCCTTCATTAATTCCTTTCTTCATTAATTCCTTCCTGCCTTCATTCAGTCCTTCCCTTATTAATTTCTTTATTCCTTCCTTCCTGCCTTCATTCAGTCCTTCCTTTATTAATTTCTTCATTCCTTCCTTGCTTCATTTATTCCCTCCTTTAATTCTTCCCCCCATCCTTCAGTCATTCAGTAATTCCTTCCTTCCTTCCGTCCGTCCGTCCGTCATTACTTCATTTTAATTTTTCCCTTCCTTCTTCGTCTGATTGGTTCATTGAGCCGCTAGAGGTAATAACTATCTATAATGGAAATAAATGGAAAGCTTTGGGATGTCAGACCTCTGTACGGTAATTTCTGATAGTAATTTCTCTGTAGTGCTGTCTGTATTTTGACCCAGCGAGACTGAACTGATAAAATAGTAAGATTTTAGTACTTTAATAGATTATTTCATGTTTATGTTGAAATTGTAGGAAGGATAGTCCTGACTTTCCTTAACAGACGAGCCTCCGCTGATTCTATTACATAATAGCGAATGTCAATGCAAGTAACAAATTAACAGGTGACTATGGAAGGAAGAAGAAAAAAAAATATGTGCAATTAGTAAACAGTAGAGATTGGTGGTGTGGCTTGGTGGAAAGGGCGTGTAATTTCAGTGGTGGCTTATATCAAAGTCAAAGTCTGCCTTATGTACAGGGCATATAGAGGATTGAAACTGGGTTTCTCTCAGACCCATGGTGCGACAATAACATAATATTAACATTGAGTAAACAATAAATATAGAATATATGTTTATATTTAAATATAAACATAAAATGTGGGGCACTAGGGGGGGTTAAGTATCCAAAGTTTGTGTGAGCAGGGGGTTGAAGGAAGAGGGCTGGCAGTGCAGGCAGAGAGTTGAGCAGCCTGATGAACAGAGCTGCTAGTTTTAGCCCAGAGACTTCGCAGTCTCCTCCCTGATAGCAGCAGTCTGAAGAAGCTGTGAAGTGGGTGTGTGGGATCACCTTCCATGGAAAGGACATTTGGAGTGAGGTGGGTGCTCTCGATGGCTCCCTTGTAAAAGATGCACATGATGGGGGTTGGGGCATTGGCACATCTTAGTTTGTGGAGGAAGTAGAGGCGCTGGTAAGCCTTCTTGACTAGTGATGTTGCTGTGTTGTTGCTCCATGACAGGTCATGACATGCTCCGAGACATGCACGCCCACACTCTGCATGGCAATACTGTTTAAGGTCAGAGGTGCATGATGGGTGCGCTCCGAGAAAGATTGTTGTGTGAACAGAAGTGGGCTCAGCACACATCTTTGGGGGGCCCCTGTGTTCAGCGTGATGGTGCTGGAGGTGTTACTGCCAACCCGTACTGCCTGTGGTTTCATAGTCAGGAGATCTAACAGTCAGTTGCACTGTGAGGTGTTCAGTGCCAGCCTGTCCAGTTTAAGAATGAGCTGTTGGGGGATGATCATGTTGAATGCTGAGCTGAAATCAATAAACAGCATGCTGACATTCTGTCTTTCTAAGTGTGTGAAGGCTGTATGGAGGGCAGTGGAGCTAGTCGAGCAATTTGACCGATATGCAAATTGGAAGGGGCTCAGGAAGGGGAGGAAGGATAGACTTGATGTGTTGCATGACTAACCGCTCAACACACTTAATGGGGATAGAGCTAAGTGCCCTCGGGCGGTAGTCATTGATACAGCAGGGTGACGTCGTTTTTGGTGTTAAAGATGTCTGTAAAGACAGCTGCGAGTTCCCCCACACAGTCTCTCTGCACACGACCAGGTATGCTGTCGGGACCAGGAGCTTTCCGAGTGTTTGATCTCCTCACACTGACTGTGGACAATGTCAGTACCTGGTCATCAGGATGGAAAGAAGATTTCTGTGCAAGCATGTTGTTGTATGCCTCAAACCGAGCAAAGAAGTCATTCATTTCTTTGAACATAGGTGTGGTTTTGTCACAGGTCTGTGGAGGGGGCTGGTAGTCTGTAGTATGTATTCTGTATCCCCTGTTACAGGCTCCAAGTATCTCTGCTGTCGCTGAAGCGATGAGTACTCCCTCTTAGCCTTCCTGATGCCCCAGGACAAATTGTTCCTTGCTGTCCTCAGGTCCTCCTGATCTCCTGCTTTGAAGGCAGCGTTTCTAGCTTTCAGGAGCCTGTAAACCTCTCCTGTCGGCCACGGCTTCTGATTGGCCCAAACGGTAATGGTCTTGAGGTCAGTTACATCGTCAATACACATGGTGATGTAGGCAGAGACAGTATTGGTGTACTCCTGGAGATCTGTGGTGGTGTTGAAGGTAGCAGCATTTTAAACCCCCCCAATTCATTGGTGTTGAAACAGTCCTGGAGTGCCTCTGAAGATTTGTATAAGCTCATGAATTGGTTTGGTGACTTATACACTAGACTTATTCCATTAGTTAATATAGTTAATATACCTTTATAAAAAACACCAACTTACAAACAAGTACCTAATAATGGACTTGGCAGAAGAGATTAAAATCCCTGTTGCTTTTTCTTCTATTAGTAGTGCATATGGATTGACTGAGGTAAAAAAAAAAATATCCAGCAGTGGCTAAAAAGAAGGCACTCATGGGTAAAAGGCATATAGTGGGAACTTACAGAATTCTAAAAACAAGGGGGAAAACCGTCAAAAAACCCCCCAAAAAACGGTTAAACATGTTAACAGTGATAGAAGCATGGTGTTGGAAGCATCATGCTACAGTACTGCTTCACAGCTGCTGGAGCAGTTTTTTTTAATGTTCTTCTCTTAATTCTGACCAGACTGTACACCATGTCAGACTGGGATGATGTTTTACCTTTCAGCTCTACAACAACCTAAAACACACCACTGAAGACAACACTAGAGTGATTTCAGGACTCTGAATGTCCTTGAGTAGCCCAGAAAAGGCCCAGGCTTGAATATCATAAAGCATCTAAGGAGAGACCTTAAGATGGCAGGTCACAGATGTTACACATCTAATCTGATAGAGATTGAGAGGATCTTACAGGTAGAATGAAAGACGTTGCCTAAATCCAGGGGTGCAAATGCAGTTCAGGCAAAGTACTGAATACTATTGCTATGCTAATATTAATAATAAACACACAAAAACATATTATTGGTTATTCAAGTAGATGGATTAAACCCTCTTTATGCTTATTACATAAAACTGAAGGCATCTGAACACTTCCCAAAGCTACTATGCTTGTACATATGTTAAGGACCTAAAGTGTGTGAGCTGACTGCTCATGATAGTTATAATTGAGACGGCATACTAATCGAGCTATGGAAGTCCACCAGCAGCAGACAGGAAACAGCTCACAGAAGAGGGACTTTATACATGCAGGCATATGTAGAAAAGAGAGTGAGGATATGAGGGCCTGACGGATTAAGCAGTTTGCATCTGGTTCCAGGTATAATCAGGCCAAATTCTGCACAATCAACTGAGAGAAAATGAGCCTGAAAAGTGGGTTTTCCAGTGGAAAAGAAGATAGCAAGAAATTTCGATACAGAACAGACCCGTATTTAAAG
>JAOVVF010000039.1:6729709-6741094 GCA_028565595.1 Duopalatinus emarginatus | reverse complement strand
TTGCAAACACCCAAATATTTAGAACTAAAAATGATTATGATTAATAGGGGTGCCCAAACTTTTTCATATGACTGTATCACTCCGCTACATACGCACATCAACCACGCCAGCATTTATAAGCCAAACACCTCAGCCATAAACAAACCAGCAACATCTGCCTAAATGAATTATAGTGAGTTCATAAATCCTATTTTATGAATGGATATATTTGTGTGTATTATCTGTATAATAATTATTGGGTAGTTAATAATGCTCCTCGACTGTTATATTCTGATGTTTCAGCAGCGAGCCATTTAAATATAACTATAACACTAACTTCTCGCCCACTAACAACGGCCGTCCCCCAATATCGGCCACTTACGTGTATTGCAGATTCTCTCTCTCTCGCTCTCTCTCTCTCTTTCAGATAATCGCTCAGAGAAAACGTAAAAAACATAAGCTCCCGCCTTAAAGGGCCGTTTCAACTTTATTCATGCAAAAAGAGATCAGGTCAGTGGGTAAATATCACTAACCACATTGTAATTATGCGTGCACAAAACTGCATGAAACACATGGCTTATTTTTGTTCTGTGACAGATATTTTTCTCAGTGTAAAACTTTAATTATTGGTTAGCTTTCGTTGCCCAGAGGTAAAAAAAAAAAAAAAAAAAGCCCTGAAAAACGTTAACTGGGGTAAGTGAACCACTTTCAGTTATTTATGGTTAGCTTAAATTGCCATTGCCGATGTTTTGGTTTGAGGTAGCCAATAACAGAGGTACTTATGCTAAGTAGATGTTTTAGCAGCAGGCCGCCTGATAGAACTATTTCACCTTGTGGAATGTTGCTAAAAAAAAAAAACAGATTGCATTTTTCTAACCTCTTTATCCTAAAATCTATCAAAAAACGCTGATAATGGAACTGCGGTATAGTCACAATAATACACTCGGGGGTCGTGCTAAATCGTCAGATATTTGCACTAGTGTACTGATCTACGACTGCAGCACACCAGTGCCAATATCTCACCATATAACACTCCCTATCATGTATTATTGCTTAAGTATAGAACTGGCTAATAGGTTTCGTATACTGTAAAATTGCCTGCTAATGCTAGCCCTAATTAGCCATCTAAAAACCAGGATAAACCATGCCTCAGTGCTCTATCACTCCCAAGTCTGGCTGAGTTTTGGTTTAAAGAACCTCTCAGAAGTGAATGTTTCAAGGTGTTGTACAAGCAAACTGTTACAGCCTGACAGTCACACAAGCAAGTAAAAGTAAAAGAAGGAAGCTCTTGCCTGTTTCCTCCGCTGACAGCGCAGTGGATCGACACACGCGCAGCGTGACGCAGCCGTTCTCGTGCAGGCAGTAGAGAGCATCCCTCTGTGCACAGGGAATCACCTGTGTGGAAGAAAAAGCATAGCATGACGCCATGAGTGTACATTACTGGCCAATCATTTCCCATATCTGGAGCGATTACAATTGGAATGATCCAGGACAGTGGCAGAAAAATACATGCCCGCAAAAATTTCACCACACAACAAAAAAAGCAGTGTAAGGAATTATACAGATATTGTCTGCATAAGGCTTGTATGATATTCGATACTATCTTCCTACACGATATTACGTTGCCGTTACATCCAGTGACGTCGGCTATGACCTATATGTGTGTTCTATATGAGTGTCTCTCACAGTTTTTTATAACCTGGTCGGATCATCAAGGGTTATCACAGAAATAAAAACTATTTTACTTATTTACTTATAACATTTGTGTACTTTAAACATAAGTAATTCACTTCATGTAAGTCTCAACACACGTCTTTAGCATCTAGCAACGATTTTAGCCTATCGTGATTCAAAGTAACTGGAGACAAAAGGTTTTTGTACTCCATGTAGATCATAAATGCCTGAATATAAAAAAAAACAATTCATTAAAATCAGTTGAGAAATGTAAATATAAAAATAGAGCTTTTTATTCAGTCTTTAGGTTTCAAAAATGTCAGACGTGTTAGATATCACAGTTAACCAAAGTGGAATTATGTAATATTCCTATAGGCAGAACTAAAGGCAGAACTAAAGGCTGAAGGAGGTGGAGTCAGCAGTGACTCATTATCATTTAAAGCATTTAACAGGCACTGGAACTGAGCATGTGGAAAGAGCTGTTTTAGACAGGGTAAAAAGAAACATGTGTTTAATCTGTGTAATATTTTGTCCAATGATTGTCACAGACATTTCATAAGACTCCAGGGCAACTGGATTGTGATAATATGTCTCCTTTATGTTTTTTTTTTTCTGGGGCTTATGCTAAGTATCTACTTATATTCTGGATATTTTAACATCACATTTTCCTTTAGACTAATCTAACAGAGCTTATCAATCAGTCAGTATGTGCAGCTGATAACAACATAAAATTTTTTCAGCTTCAAAAGCACATTTACTTATTAGAAACGAGCCGTGTGCACACTTTGGATGATTTGTGGTCAGAAGGCTAATGACTGCTGAATGTGGTCCAAAACGTTTCAATATCTTTAATACTGTTGTGTACGGATATGGCTGCGGGCATAGCTCTTAAACTGAAATTAACTTCCAACATTATGATATCATTAACAAAATGGCGGAAGCGATCATCTCTGATTAGTCAACAGGTTGTTTCCGCAGTATGTGCGTCATGTGTACCTTAATGAAGAGAAACCTAAGAAATAGACCAAGCGGGGGCAAAAAAGAAAAAGTGTGTTAAAGGAAAGCAGAGCGTGTGTGTTTTGAGACAGAGAGAGAGAGAGAGGGTTGTGTGTGCTCGGTTTTTGACTAGCTGCCCGCTCCCACGATCGATCGCTTGCTCCAGCCTTGTCCTTGCAGCTGCACCATTAGTCATGCAAATGGCCTTCCTGACAAGAGCTCTGCAACAGTTACAGAACACAGGGACTCGTGCTAACAGAGAGGTCATGCCCATGTGCATGAGTGGGTGCCAGTGCACTTTATGTCGGAAATATAACCTCGCACTCGCAAAAGAAAACGCAAACCTTGGCCAAAAGTTTGTGGACACCTGACTGTATGCCAGATCTAATACCAGATCTGGTTCCTCTTTCCTCTTATAATAACCTCCAATTCCTCTGGGGAGAGTTTCCACTAGATTTTGATGTGTGACTGTGGGGATTTGTGTTTTCCACAACAGCATTAATGAGATTAGGTACAGTTGGGTGAGGAGGATCATCCCAAAGGAGTTCAGTGGAGTTGAGGCTGCTCAAGTTCTTCCACTCCCTAAACACATTGTGGGTCTGTCTCAAAATCTAGCAATCTCTCTTTCTCATAGACATGTGCAGTCCTAAGAAGTAGGCTAACTTATTCTTAAATGACTCAAAATGCTGCCTACTGAGATGTCTTATTTATTCTGACCGAATATCGAAGGAGCTCCTGGTGCTGCATCAGCCATGGTGGAAATTCCAGCGTTCAATGCGGTACAAATTTTTTTCCACAGAAAAAAGTAAATAATTTGTCATAAATCGATATAGTTTATAAAGGCATACATGTCATTTATTTACAATGTTCTCAGTGCGCTAAGTGGGATGTTAGCTGGTGTGCTAGGAGGGTATGTCGCCACAGCCCACTGGTTTAAATGGCCTGAGGCTCTCAGTTTACTTAGTGAGTCGCTGTCTATCTACAGGGTCTGAATTACAATTTGGCTGTGTGTCGCAAGGCAGCTAAATAGATTTTGAGACAGAACATCACATCGCTTTGTGCATGAGGATATGGTCAAGCTGGAACAGGTCTGGCTCTCTGAGGCAAAGTGGCCCAAATCTGAACTTTTTCTTCAAATGTGACAAGGAATGTAGGCAGATTTATAAAAGCAGTCTGCATATCATGTAAGCTGACGCGGGGAACGTAGGCTAAATATCTATCATACGCATTCATCAGTGTTTGCATGCTTCAGTAGTGTATACTTGCATACTGCCTACTGCCTACTTTCAGTATAGTCAGAAAAATCGACATACTTGTAGCATACTACACAGTCACATGAACTGCGAATTCGTCCAAGAGAATTTAAAGAACCAGAAGTTTAAAAATGTCCAAAACCTTTCAGTTATTATAGCTAATCAGTGCGTGAGCACAAGGAGGAGGAGGAGGAGGAAGAAGAGGAGGAGGAGGAGGAGGAGGAAATCTGCACTGCGGTCCAAAACAGCTGTAACTTATTTCTTATTGTTAGCAAAGCTAACGACCAGTTAGCATTTATACCTGGCAAAAGGAACTACAAGACTGTTTTTACCAAGAAATAATATATGTAAAGTGAAGTAGGTGGAGCCGATGAGGCCGCAAGCTCCTCTGTATATTAGATGTATATTAAAATCTAGAATCCAGAATAGTACAACATCCGGGTACCTGTAGTACTACATACATAGTAAAGATTGTAGTATGTATGTAGCAGTATGTAGTAGGCCATTTTGAATACAGCCTTACTGCTTACTATAGGAATACACTGGGTAAGTATCAAATCAAATGCCTCTGATTAACTGATCATCAGCAAGTGTGACTGCCGCTGTAAAAACAGACGTTTGCTGGTCTGGAGCATTTAGGTGTCTTAATTCAATGCCAAGGGGGAAGGACATCAGTAATGATGTCAGAAAAGCAATTGTTGCTGTATCTGGTAAGGGTTATAAGGCCATTTCCACATAATAGTCCAGCATTGTACAGTGAGAAAAATTATTCCTAACTGAAATAATTTCTTTCAGTTTGTCAATTTTTCCATAAGTGGATGCCCCAGCACCTAGCAATACTCAGAGAAACAAACCCTTGGGCAAAAAACCCAAAAGCTACATCTCAGACTCTACAGGCCTAAAGTTCATGACAATACAATTACTGAACAAATATGGCTTGTTGGAAAGGGTTGGCATGAGATAACATCTTCTATCTGAAAGAAATAAAAAACATGGCAATCTCAATCTTAATTTAAGTTTGCAAAGTTGCATCTGAACAAACCACAAGACTTCTAGATGTATGCTGTATAGTAGATACCAAAGTGGAGATGTTTGGCCATAATTAACAACACCACATTTGGTATATTAGCACAAACACCTCATACCAAATGTCAAGCACAGTGGTAGTGGGGTGATGATTTTCAGCTTGGTTTGCGACCACAGGACATTGGTATCTTGTATTCATTGAATCAACCATGAACTCTTCTGTATACCAAAGTATTTTCGAGTCAAATGTGAGGCTATCTTTCCGACAGCTAAAGCGTGGCCGAAATTGGGTCATGCAGCAGAACAATGACCCCAAGCACACCTGCAAATCTACAACAGAACGGCTGAAAAAAAAAAATATATCAAGGTGTTACAATGGCCCAAAGCCCAGACAGATACCCAGAACAAATACCCAGAAACCTCAATCAACTGAAGCAATGGTGGAAAAAAGAGTGGACCAAAATTCCTCCAGAATGATGTGAGATACTGAATTAATAATGTTAAAGTAGAATCTGTTGTATGTTGTTCATCTGAGGTTGCATTTAGCTTATTTTAAGACCTGCTGAAGACCAGATGACTTTTTTATGTCCTGATATGTAAAACCATGGAATTCAGTGTACTTTGTTCTATCTATTCATCCATCATGAATATTTTAACACTCTTCCATAGGCAAGTTTGACAAAAATGATAAGTCTGAGTCAATCTCTTCAGCTTTTCTTTATCGCAGTAGATTTGTAGGTCTACTGTGTGAAATACTTCAGGATTTGGACTCAATCACTGAATCACATCAACAGCCATCCCCTGGCACGTTCCTGGATCATTTTTAGATGAGGGTTTGAATGAAAAGCAGTAAGTGGGTATTGATTTTATCCTAGATTACAGCACTGTGAGATGCGAGATGCCAAACACACTGTGCGCTAGGGTATGTGGAGCACAGACAGGCCTACATTACTAATTTAGTGTGAAAAGACAGCAAACTTGACATAGACACCCTGAAATCAGACTCATACCGACCTGTATGAAGGGTACGCCAGAGCGCTCGATGGCCACCACCCCCACCGTCTGGCTGAGCTCCAGGTCCAGGATAAGGATCTCTCTGGGGTACAGCAGCAACATATGACTCTTCTTTGAGGGCAGGTAGGACAACTGGAGACAGTCGTTCAGGGTAACTGCCTCGGCCCTACAGACACAGACAACAGGATTAACCAGATATCACGAATAAAAATGAAGAATCTGTCATCTTTTAAGAGGAAGATCCTAAAGCTAATAGCCTAAACAGCTCACGCTTTCTAATTTCTTTGGATAATGAAAAATACCTTCAGATCATACGGATCTCTATAACAAAAAAATATATAATGCTGAGAAGTGGCAGTGCATCAGAGTTGGAGAAGTCATTACTGCACAACACTGAAAGGCAATGCAATAACCATCACAAATCTCTTCTGAGCCCGGCATCTCCAAAGTTTATAGGCTACTGACTCCACTAAACCTGCTTATAGGGAATAATGCCTGTGTAAATTGAAGAATGTAATAAGGAGGGCCATTCTGTGGAAACTTCAGGAGGCATTTTAGAGGGAAATGGAGTGAGAGACAGGGCGGAATATATGACCATGCCCTGTACTGGTGTAAGATAATTAGGAGCTGACACGAAGTATATATATAACTTCAGCAATGAGTAAAAGTTCTCATTTTCAGGAATTGCCAGACTCTAATTGCATGTATTCCAGATAAATTACACCGACCAAAAACGTATTTGCAGCATTTCAACCACTGGCACAAAAAAAAAGAAAAGCAAAAATAGTTTGTGTCCATCCAGAATTTTAAAAATGCATAGGAAAACCTCAGAGCCATAGAGCAACTGTTATATTAAATAACTTATCAGCATAGCAACTTTTCTCGGGTTGTAATTATGTAATGTATTATTTAAAGCATAGAAAACGTTAACATGCACCAACTTTACTAGGGACACGTGTATGTTTGTGCAATCCAATAGGTTCAACATATGCTGCAGCAGCACAATGTATAACATGCAGACCCAAGTAAATAATAAGCAAATAAGCACCATGCAGTACAGTATCTCAGAAGGTACACTATTCCAAAACCCTGAGGCAGTCAGGCTGCAGAAAAAGAAGCTAACACCAGGGTTGAATCCTGTCAGTCAATACAGGAATCTACTCTGAGGCTACAGTGAGTACAGGCTTACCAAAAATTTACATTTACGCCCTTTAGCGGACATTTGTATCCATAGCATGCTTAATAGTCTATGAATGATTGTATGCTGATATACAGGTTCACTAGGTCACAGACTTAGAATACGATCTGCCTGGAGTAAGACAAGTAAGAAAAGGAGTAAGAGACATAAGTACTTTATGTCAGTGTTATGTTAGTGAATACAGAGTATGTATGATATACTGCTTTACATAGATGTTTACAGCTAGAGGAGGGATTTCTCCCACTTGGGGCACGTAGATCTAGAGAACTGGCCATACAGAATTTAAGGGATCGTATTCAAGGCATCAAATTTTGAGATCAACTTTTGTACCTTGTATATTATTAGATGATACTGAGGTATCAAATCTAAAAAGATAAATTATGTAAAATACAAAGCTTAAAGGTGCACTGAAGTGCCAAAAAAATGCAGCGGCTGGTAGTGGCTCTATAATGATTTCTATGGGACCCCTGGTACATCTACAAACGTCTCCTTTCTGATAAGTTACACCAGTTCATGTCCTGCATTCATTTTTCTAACAGGACAATGTGCCTACACACATGTCTACAGATGCCAAACACTAATCTGAGTTTGGGGTTTTGCGATTCACACCTAAGTCACCAGATCTTAATAATATCGAACACATCAGAGATGCTATATGATGCAATCCTTCTTCCTACAATCCTACTCAATACAACATAATTGTGGACCGTTCTGCAGGAAGGATGGTGTTTACTGCCTACAGAATATTTCCACAAGCTCATGGATTCCATGGCCCTACCAAGTATTAGACCAGTGTACCAGCTTTTTTGTCAATTCCATGTATAATGTCTGTTAACACCTACTTTTCGTGTCCTGGCCATTGTTTATTGCAGAAGCAGAGTCCAGTAATGGAAGTTCCATATGGATTCAGCTCTATATTGAAGCTCAATATGGATTCAGAAACCAGACCACAGCAGTGTCTTGCATGAAACTGACTGAAAATAAACCTGCTGAGAATTCTACACCTATACCTATAAATCTCAAAAAATAAGAGTTTGCTCCAATCTCAGCTCACCAACAGCACCATGTACTATCTAGTGGAGATGTGGGAATAATATAAAATGTGTAATATGCTTGTTGGAGACCCTTGACCAAAATATGATTATTTATGTAGAAGCTGTCAGTAAATTATTTAAAACAAGGGTATTATAATGGGAATTTTAAGGCAATGTTACCTTACTTTACTTAAAGATGTTCTGTTATGTCCTTCTTGGTAAAGACAACCAATTCAATTCAGTTTGATTTGTTGAGCAGAGATTGTCACAAAGCAGCTTTACCGAAACACAGCTCCAGCTTCTGATCTCTAATGAGAGAGCCTGAGGCGACAGCAGCCAGCAAAACTCCCCGAGACGACACGGGGAAGAAAAGATGAAAAAGAACCAGACACAAAACATTACTCTGGAGAGTGGAGTTTTAGGTTTTATGAAAAAGAAATAAAATCTTTTTCACTACAACTGTATACTATAGTCAAACAGTACTGAGTGTGCGGAAAGGAAGTTCAGCAGGAGCATCATTCATGATCCAATTCTTTTAACAGAGAGTTGCTGAGTGAAACATGACCAATACTACTGGCTGTAGGTTCATAAAACTTTCATTTAAATATAAGAAAATCATCATAACGGTTTGGTATTTAATAATACCAAATACCAAAATAATAGTATTTGCCTACAGTGTTTGCACACAGAGGAACGTGACCTCCACATTTAACCAATTCGTGCAGTGAAACACACACACACCAGTGAATACTAGGGGGCAGTAAACACACTTGCTCGGAGCGGGGGGCAGCCCCAAACCCTGGCACCTGAGGAGCTGCAGTTGGAGGAGTTACGTGCCTTGCTCAAGGGCACCTCAGTCGTGTCTTGCCCTGTGTAGGGATCGAACCCGGGACCTTTCAGTAACAAGGCCGGTTTCTATTTTCGACATATCCCAGGTAGCTGACGATTCTGGCCCAAATATGGCACTTATAAGTTAGGGCACTTATGGGCCAGTTATAGCAATGGCAAGTGTACTGAGAGTCCAATTTTAGTAGCCACATTTAAAGTTGTTATGGCATACAGCCTTTGGATGAGGCCACATGAGGCCCACCACATAAAATGATTTATATATTAGGCCACAACTGGGGGAGTTCTGGTACTCAAATCCGTCATTCCCATGTGGTATATGTGCCGGATAAAATATTAAGTCTGCATTATTTTTAATCTGCCAGAGTGTCAGACAGACACTAAGTGAACTCTTCATGTGACATCTGTAGATTGAAAGGTTCTGCAAAATTTTGCTTAATATAGATAAGAATTCATTTTATTTCTAAAAAATTAGAGTTACAAAATAAAAAAAATCCACATTGACCAGCACGGCAAACAGAACAGAGGAAAATATTCTCGATGATTTTATTAGGAAATGGACATAAGATACAAAATAAAGTATTAAATAAGCAACACTGAGGTCATTAGATTGACAATATTGTATGATTCAGTGTGCAAAGGTTCCAGCATGGTCTGCACACGTGTCCTAATATGTTGCACTGCATCTACAGGATCCATGTGTATCCATGCCTCGCGATAGTAGAAGCTGCCTTGCATTGATATGAGATCAGAGTTAAGGTTGAAAGGGAACCTTATATCTTATCTCTTTCTTTCGTCTTTCTCTTCTTCAAAGGGTTACAGAGCTGATCACAGCTCTCAGACAGATACCCTACTGTGCAATTCCAATTCACACCTTCATGCAAACAAATAACAAAAAAACATCCGAACCAATCATTAATGTACCACATTATGACAGCATTATGTTCATGATTACGAAATACAGCTTGCAAGTATCACGTGTATAAACCATTTATATAAACCACTTTGCGACACATTTCCAAATCAGCAACCCCATAAAAATTATCTAACATTTTATGTTTATTAACAAATGAGCTTTTCATATTTGTAGCGGTTTAGAGCTATATTTAATAAACATTCAACAAATTCGTTATCACTTACATTATAGCAGCCGAAAAAGAAAACGCTCACCAGGCTCTCTTTTTGAATTTTTTTTAAATAAATAAATAAATAGACAGACAGGCAGGCAGACAGACAGATAGATAATTGCTCAGTTTGGCACCTTTCTGAGAAATAGTCACTCACTAGCTTAATGATTTAACCTCTGGCTGTTCCAATACTTATGCTCACCTAAAAACTGGGTGGTTCTAAAGGGAAAATGACATGTGCTAAGTTGCAGATGTACATATCAGGACATAAAAGCTGAAAATCTGATCTATCGCCTCATATTCAACTTTTGATCTCGAACCTAAATGTATAGCAAAATGAATAAGAACTTGCCTTGTCGTTCCAATATTTTCAGAGATGATATAAGATCCTATGACTGAACTGTTACTATAGAAACAAGCACATTAATATAAACCCGTGTTAAGTTTCACAGCTAGAACTATTCTCTAATTGTTGTTGTAAAAGACTAATCAACACCTTATGAAACAACAATCTGAACTGACAATTTAACAATGCTGTCATATAGAATAAATATAATACAATAAATAGAGCGATGTGCAAATTTCAGCAGCCTATAATAACCACAAGATTTGTACTTTTGACAACTGGGTTGGCTGATATTGCTAATGTCTAAAGCATTCGTCAAGGAAAGCGGTAGAGATGTTATGTACAGCGCTGCTTGTATCTGCATGTATTTAGCTGAAGTGAGCATGGTATAAACTGTAAGGTCTTCTCATATGAACCCTACCACTACTCTCTCGTAAAAACTAATCCCGGTGATGCAGGACCGCCTGCTACATAAATACAATCACATTTACTTTTACAGATTTACAGATTTCAGATTTCAGATTAAAAATAGAAACAGAACCAGCATAACCCTGACCAGGCAGCTACTAAGGATGGATAAATGAGCACTAGATGTTTGTCACAAGTAACCTTTACTCTCACATTTTCTTGAAAGCCTGCATTAAAGGGTCACTTAAAAGATGCCTGAAGCATTGAAAAAGTGTTTATATAGTCGTTGTGGAATATGTCGAAATACAATAAAAAACTGGTACACCAGTGTACTTGGCAGGTCCCTAGTCCCAGCCGTGAACTAGTGGTTAGGGAAGCGGTCTCGTGACCGGAAGGGTTCGATCAGTCGGCAAGACACGACTGAGGTGCCCTTGAGCAAGGCACCTAACTCCCCTAACTGCTCCCCGGGCGCCGTGGTTTGGGG
>JAOVVF010000039.1:6712251-6727421 GCA_028565595.1 Duopalatinus emarginatus | reverse complement strand
GTACTTTTACTGGAGTGAAAATCTAAACAGAGGACTTTTACTTTTACTGGAGTAATATTTTACCTTGGGTATCTGTATTTTTACTCAACTACATGATTTGGGTACTTCGTCCACCACTGATAACATTACTAAGAGTACAATGTTTACATTTATACCAAAATGAACATAACTGCACCTTAGTGTTCCCACTACCCGCAGGCTAACTGCACTGTTCCCCTCCCTATATTTACTGTTTACTGTTGATTGTATTGTAAATTGTCTTGCGTATATTTATTGTATATTGTCTTGCGTCATAGCACACACTACTACACACGTGTCCTTAGTTGTATTGTGTAGTTTGTTGTTCTGTGTAGCACCTAGGTCCAGGAGTAGCGTTTCACTGTTTACTGTACCCCACTGTATATGGTTAAAATGACAATAAAAACCACTTGACTTGACTTTACTATCAAACAGCTTTAGTTGTGCTGTCTGTTATATTTTTGTACAAGAGTTAATCTAAAGAGGTGTGAACTGTTTGCCCAGCATGGGGCTCACACTCCTCCCCTCACTCATAGCCCTACTCCTGTTGAATTGCTCACCAGCACATATATACACAGAGTCATGATACTCTAGACACAGAAACCCAACAGAAACGCAACACAACATCCTGATTAATCTTATAAGAGACTTGTGGAAAGAAAATGATTCATGTCTATTAAGTCTGAGAATTTCCATTCCACTGGTGCAGTGAAGGACCAGTGTACCTCAGGACAGGGTTAACTGAAAGAGGTAGGTCTTGTTATAAGTAATAAACATGTATATAAGTTAGTACATAAGTAGGTTATAATAAATATGAACGGTAGTATTGTATAGTTACAGCATTATTATAACAAAAAACATAACTCATCACAACCTAAAGCTTGATCTGAAAAAATCAATAGCGATAAATTAGTTCCAGTTGACAATATTAAAGTCAAAAAGGAAATAACTGGTTGGCTAATTTGTATAATTGGCAGTGACAAATAATCATTCCCACATTTCTTTCTAGCACTGGAATAATTATATAGGTTGTGATGGGGTGAGACTGTCATGTGTAGGTACTCACATGGGCTTCTCATTGGTGATGAGCACTTTGACCTTGTTGAGAGCTTTTTTAGCACCGGTGGGATGTGTGGCAGCGGGTTTGCTGTGAGCAGGGCTGGAGTGCGGGCTGGCGATGTACACCTTCTAACCGCTGCTGCCTGGGGGCTTGGATGGTGAGAAGTCTGTGATGAAAACGATCCCTTCACTGGTCAGTACTAATAAGTGGGACAAACACAAGAAGAAGACAACAGGTTCAGTTATTCAGAGCATTCAGTATTCTTCATTGAAATAAGAACAAAATGACATGATAATGCTGAACAAATAAAGAAAGCTTACAGGAAATTGTATTTAGAATGATTTTTTGATTTTATGATGTTTTGCTTTATTTAATTCTCAATAATATAATTTGATTTCTAAAATTATATGGAAAATTGTAATTTTATTATTGTAATTTCTTTCTTCTAGTAAATTGTATTATTTTAAGCTATAAGGTAAAGGAACCAGGTAGATACTTAGATAGATAAAAGTCTCTATACGTACAGGCTAAATTTGAGGGGTCAAACGGGTCGAAAGAGAAGGACAAGATGTTCTCAGCGTAGCTCTTCTTCCACAGCTTGGTCCCTGTGTCTCCGTTCCACAACACTATGTAGTTGGGAGGGTGCACCGCCAAAATAAGGTCATGTGACGCATCCTGATTCCATAGCCAATCCATGTCTGGAAAAAAAAGAGAGTGTAACAAATTAAATCCAAATTGTTTGGATGAATAAATGAATAAATTATTTGATGTAGATTTAAGACAATAACTGTTGCTGGACAATTTAATCCGATTTTAATAATTTTACGTTAAGTCAAATACACTATACCAGGGATAGCATATCACAACACGAATTTAACCTGCTACCGAAACCAAACACGCCTCGAAACATGCATGCCTTGTACTACCCAGGAGACGCAGATTAAACACAGAACCACATTAGCCTCCTGCTGTCATTGTTTGCACCACCATTTGTGGAGACCCATGTTGGAGGCTACACTACACTTCTTACACAAATTTCTGTTCCACGTTAAATGGTCCTGCAGTCGTTATTTCATGCACTTGTGCTCCATTCTAGAGGTCCTCGTAAACGTGAACAAAAAGCTAATTTACTTTGTCTACTCCCTGCGTTTACTTTTCATGTCCAGTTTTCATGCCTATTGACAAAACCAATTTAGATTGCGCTGCTAACAAGATTACACTCAGACACAAGTAAAAAAAAAATAATTATGTTTGATATGCTTTGACTTGTATGAAAAGCAATCAGGAGGCCAAACATATGTCTGAGACCCTCAACACACTACTCGACTCGAATCTGCAGACTAAAGCTAAGCAGCACAGACTGAGCCAGACTGAGAATAAGTGCTAAAAATCTTAGCAGTCTAACCATGGCTTAAACTAACTGGTCTAATTGGAACATCTGTAGCCTTTTTGAGTCTACTGGAAACTGGACAACTGGAAAAATGTCACATATAATCTACAACTGTCCAATTTTACAGAACCTGTTGTTGTCTGACAGGTGTGTAAGCCAGTGTGCTTCACTGTGTTGTGTTCTGAGATGTTGGTTTTTTTTTTTTTTTTGCTCACCACACCTGTAAAGAGTAGCTGTTTTATTTATAATAGTCTTCCGGTCAGATAGTCATGGCCTCTCTGATCAGTGAGGCATTCCTGTCTGCAGAACCTCAGCTATTGTGAAGTGAAGCCCTGAGTGAACCAGGGCACTAATATAAATGTATGATAATTGTTTCCAGAATTATTGCGATAACAATATAATCGTGTTATAAAACAAAAGTGACGCAAGCATTGAGCCTTCTTTTTTTTTTTTTTTTTTACATGAAATACTGGACCTGGGCGGAGAGATCCCTACTCAACAAGCGATTATTTGGGTCCAGTCCTATACAGCAGGTGTTGATTTGGTTCTGTCTGATGTAAGCCTTGTGCATGATAAATTTTAGATAATGTTAATGCCAGAGTACCAAGTAGTCTTTTTTGTCCACACAGATTACACAGAACAAATGAAACGAGGCGACAGATAATGCTTAGTTCCTGGGACATTGTCTTTTACATCTGCATAGCACTGTCGCTGCTTTGTGTCGCTTCTACTCCCCAAACCACCACCACCTGCTCGCTAGTGCTACAGATGTGAATACTAACAGCTGTGCCTTACCCTGGATGGGTTTGGAATGCTCCTGAATCTCACAGTGCGCCATGCCGCTCACTACGTCCCACACAATGATTTTCCCCGCGGCGTCGGCCGAGGCCAGGCGCAGGGAGTAAGGTGAGCTCTGGTTGTGGTGGTAGTTCTCCCTGGACCATTTCACCTAAACACACACACACACACACACACATGCCATTCTTTATACACGACAGGAGACTTTAAAGCAGTTCTATAACTTTTGGAAATAGGTGTTTCTAACTCTAGAAAACTCCCAGTATTAATGGACCAGCAGAAAGAGTTGCAGAGGCCATAACGCTGCAGGGGGTAAATGTAGATGTAGATATAAATGTCATGCTGAAACAGTAAACACACACAGAGGCTGGCACGTGCCATCCATGCTTCGTCCGTTCTCCTTATCTCCCTATTGGTTTATTCCTGGGAGGACAATGAGGAAGATTAAGATGCGTGGTGGAGTGAGACATGGTAGCAGGAGCCGGAGCACTATCTCTGATAAAACACTCGCTAGTTTATGGGTCATCAATCATGACACACACACACACAAACCCGTCAATGCCAGAACAGAACGCTTACACCAGAATAATTGTTTAGGGATGACCGTCATGCCAGATCAACAGAGACAACTGTGACGTACTTCAAGGTCAACAGCTAACCGCTAACGCTAGAAGACTAATGTCCAGGGGTTAAGGATTAAACATAGCACAAAGCCGACTTTCTCTCTGCTTATGGAGAATAAAGCTGGAGTAAGACAACGTGTGTTGTGGTTAATGAACTCACTTTACAGGATAGGTCAGGGGGACTGCAGATTCTGAAGGTGGATCATGTGGTCATTGAGACATGTTTTCTGATACATCAATAATGACAGTTAATTTCCGGGGGCTGTTACATTTTTATTTTGTTTTCTTTTCTTTATTTTATCCATTCATCCGTCTGGATCTTTCATCCCACTTTTTGTTTTTTTAGTTATTTATTAGACTAGTGTTGTGTCGTTATACAAACCAGTGCCTGGAAAAAAACTGGTACACCAGTCTAATACTTGGTAGTCCCCCCAGTAAAGATGGACTCCATGAGTTTGTGGAAATACTCTGTAATCAATAAACACCATACGTCCTGCAGAACACTCCACAACTGTCTTATATTCTGAGGTGTAGGGTTTCTATGTTCCACGGCATCCCAGATGTGTTCAATAACATTGAGATCGGTGTTAGACAAATGGCAAAAGCCCAAACTCAGATGAGTCTTCCTTTAACCGTAATGTGGCATCTCTAGACGTGTGTGGTGATGCATTGTCCTTGTTGGAAGAGGTCAAACCAATCAGAATGAATGTCGGACATGAATGGGTGATTATCTGCAGCTTTATGAACTGTCCACAAACCAGTTGTACTCACGGGGATGTTCAAGATCTTACCAGACTGCAGAAATCCTCCTGTCCTCAGAACCTCCCAACCAATCACAACAGCTTTTATAATGACGATAAAGTTAAAGACTGCAATTTTTTTGCAGTTTTTTTTAATGTAAACCTTTATTAATGTGTATTAAATTGGTGGGTAACTGAAATGAGTACGAGTAAACGATGTATAAATTCATAGCAACTCATTGCCTGTTATATGAATTGGAGAGGTTTTATGTAACTGCGTTGTTAGAAAATTCTCAGACTTACACACCAACAAGTTGGATTTTCATGGATCCTATATCTGTGGTATACCAGGAAAATCCTTTGACTGGGATATGACTGGGATAAATTCAATATAACCATCTTGATGAATGAAGCCTGGTATTAGAATAGACAATTTTTAAACTAAAGCAAAACTGACATTTATGTCTATTTCTAAAAGTAGCAGAGAAACGTACTTGTATGTTAAAAAAAACAAAGATTGAGCATCTGTCAACACTTACACATAATCTACATATGACCTATATAACATCATTAATTCAATTTAATTTTATTTTATTGTCATTACACTAATACAGGGTTGTACAGTATAACGAAACACTGTCAGGCTACTTCGCTTGTGAAGTTATGCGTATTAAAATAATACAAAAAACCTATAGCAAGTATAAATGTTCAAGCTAGGCATATAGATAAAATCAAAAGTAAAATAAATAAACACAACAGTGCCAGACAATAAATAAAAAGAACTGATTTTTATGAACAAAGCACTAATTAGCTAGAAACTTTGCTTTTTTTGTCTTCATGTTTAACCTTGTTATCAGTGGGAGTGTTTCAGGAACATTTCAAACTCACCTTGACAACATTGGCTTTGTGTCTCTCCAGGACCTGAATGGTTTGAGCGGTCTTTGGGTCGATAATGAGGATGCTGGAGTGGCATCCCTGAGCAATCAGACCCTGCCAGCCCCTGAGAGGGAGAGAGAGAGAGAGAGAAAGAGAAAGAGAGAGAACGGGAGAAAGAGAGAGAGAGAGAGCATGCGGATATAAAGACGACAAATCAAACGGTGAAAAGCCTTCAGAGTTCGCGACTGAGCATAAACTCAGTAGATCAACGTTATGAAGTGCACGGATTTCTCAGCATCTTTTGTGTCTCAGATAATGATGTAGAGATGTTAATTAGGATAATTAGTTGTGAATAGACAGACGGCTAATTTATGACGGAGGAATGAGATTTGTGTTTTGACTCGTCTGTTAAATCTACTGAAACGAAGACTCGCGACTGAGGCTGAAGCGAAATTTTTTTCAGCTACAAGATAAACAAGGAAAAATCAAGCAGAGACAGATATTGCCTTTCATGTGTTTGTGAAGGCTGTCTGGGTGCAAGTTTCAGAAATTAGATAATGCCTATAGTAGCCATTAAAGATATAGAGCTGATGTGCGATAATAAAAAAAAAAAACCTGTCGCTTAGCAACAACAAAAGAACAAATAATGTGTTTATTTCACAAGTGAAGGTTCAAACTGAGCAGATAATTCGCATCTATACGTCACACTCACTGACTTTCATCTTCACAACACTTTTCCTAGATCAATATGTTCTGTTGCTCATTTCTTTCAGCTATAAGCACTTGTCTGTCATAGACAACTACAGACAGGTGACAAATTAAAGGAAAAAAACAACATACAAAGTCTTAATAAGGCGTTGAACCACTAAGAGTTACAAGATAAGCTTCAGTGCAGCATTTTCTTTACATATTTACAGCATGCCTAAAATTATTGATACTACTAAGTATTGTTTCATATAGCTCCAAATTTCTAAAATATGAGTGTGGCCGCAGGGGTGTGGTGGAGCATCGGTTGTTATTGGAGAGGGGCAGGCTGAATCGGCAGGTAAGCTTGATGACTCGCCCTTGTAACGAATTTGCCCTGATTGGTGTTCTGTGCTGCAGGGAGCTGAGGGGAGAAAAGAGAAGGGAGAAGGTGAGAATGAGGAAAGAGAGAGAGTCAGCATGACGCCGTTTGTGTGTGTGGGGGGGGGGTGTATATACTTGCGTTTCCACGAGAGAAAGTGCTGTTAAATAAAAGTAATGAAAAGCACATTGCAAACATACACGCAACCATCTCCTGTCTCCTTGATTCCTCTGGAACCTGCCAACATGCCACAATGAGCTACCATCGAACAAAGACTTGTACCCCTAATTATAAGGGAATAAATTAAAAGTGATGTATGACCATTAAACATTTCACAGGACTGACAGATAAACAGCAACGGGTAACAAAATTACCCCCAGAATCGCTATCATTAGCATTTCAATATAAACATGTTAAATTAGTTTCATGGTGGTCCAGCACCACCAGTGATATACAGCACACCCCTGCTATTTCTCCTGTTGATCCTGCACATAAGGCCATTATTTAATTACCAGCCAGGAGCAATAACCCTGAGATTACAACCTTCATTCCTCAGAGTATAGCCCACTTCACAAACCAACGCATTAGCTCCTTTTTTATATATAGGGCTGCATTCCGCGTAAATTTATGAGCATCATCAGCTTTACTTCATCGGCTGTTTATATATATTTCAACACAATTATACCAGGTAAGTCAAAAGCCCCAGGAGACGGAAGTATACAAAAATACACATAGACGAGCTTTTGCAAAATATATTTTCTGCTGGTGGCTTCATAAAGGAATGGGGTTTGTTTAGCTGGATCCAATCGTTTTTAAACCCACATCAGAATCTCTGAAGAAATGCTTTCACAAGCATATAAAAGTCAATATGTTGTCATCAGTATATAAGACGTTTTTTCCTACTAATTCCATATCCTTATTTCCTGTTTATACTATTCACTGAAGTGCCAGAACAACTGATACACCAGTCTAATTCTATTCACAATGCATGGACTCTACAAAACTATTTCGTAGGCAACGAACACCGGATAGGATTTCTGTGTTCCACAGCTCATTTCATGGCATCCCAAATGTATTCGATAACAGTGAGATCTGGTGACTTAGGTGGGAACGACAAAACTGAGTGTTCCTCTAACAATAAGTTGGTGCCTCGAGATGTGTGTGGTGGTGCATCGTCAAGCCCATCAGAATGAATAGGGACATGAACAGGTGTGCTTTTGGACTTTGTCTGCCTTGTGTATTAATAAAGCAATGCAATAGTGTCAACCTGTGCCTCCCTCACAGGGGCAGTCTGTGCACTACATCTATACCAAGAACTACATCACTGACACAAATGAGAAATATACAGTAAACAGATGGAGCAAAACTTTAAATGATGTGTTAAGCTGATGACTAGGGGTGGTGAAAAAAATTCATTTTTTTAAAGAATCGCAATTTCTAGTCCTGGCGATTCTGAATCGATTAAAAATGCCAACAATTTTAAAATGTGTTTAAGTTTTATTTTTTGCCGCTCCTACTCCCTAGGGTACTGCATATCACATTATGTGTCCATGGCCACCGTAGTAGAAGGCTGTCCAACAAACTCTATTCCAACAAAATAATACAAAATATAAATTCAGTAATGCACTGTAAAGTCTGTTTTTTATTTTCAATTAAAGGTTAATGCACTATGGTAGACTAAAGTTTATGTCTACTTTTGCATATTTTAAATTATTTGTTCATTGATAGATTTTTTTTTATTTAAGAAAAAGCCAGGCAGCATGTTATACATAATACTATTTTTGGAATAAATATAAAATATTTAATACAGTAAGGAACCTAAAAGACTTGTTTTAAATAAACTTCATCTTGTCAAACACATATTTAAAAAAAATGTATAATTTAAAAAAGACCATTTGAATAGAAAAATCACTCCTGAATTTAAAATTCAGAATCAAATCGTAAATTAAAAAGAATAAACTAAGCAAAATACTAATTTTTCATCCAACCAATAATCCACAAATATGTTGCTTAACGCAAAACCATAAATAACATTAGCAAGTACAACTGGTTTTTCCAAAAGACTACATTAATATCACCTTCACTATTTCTTGAAATAAACAAATTAACTAATTAATTAACAAATCCTTATGAGTTTGTCTAGTTTATCTACTAATACAAAGTTGAAATTAGCTAAGAAACAATGGCGGCAAACAAGCTAAATTAGCTTGCTAGTATCTGGCTAGTTTCAATTTTTGAGTTTTACTACCAGCTGAACTAGCTGGCTGATTTAGTTACGATCCAAATTATACATGTTATTTATTACAAATAATTCTTCAGATATAACTCGGGTGATAAGTATCTAAATAATTAGCGTATCAAACAGCTAATTTTTTATTTAGGTCTAACTACTGCTGACTCATCCTACAAAATTTTCTGTTCTGATTTATTTACCTTTATTCTCAGTGAAATGTAGCTTGTTCAGAAAGTTGCTATTTTTCTGAACTGAAAACGAAAACCATGTTGAAGATCCGTTGAAAGCTACATGACTTGCAAACAATGAATTTGACAGCAAACCCGCCTTTATTCTGTGCTCTACTTTCCAGAGCTTTTCAGGTGTGTGAACACACTGAAGTCTAACATGTACTTGCTGAGGCAGATTAGGGTCTGTGTCAGTTCCTGAGTCCTTATATGAAACAGTTTTATCTCTACAACTGGATAGATTCTCAGCCAACTCTCAGCATTTTATAAAAGTAAAACCAGTGACAAACAGCTGTAGTGTACACATGTTAAAAATCCAATCATCAGCCTTGCTACTGGGAAAATCGATGGGAAAATATACACGTTCCCACAGCGAGTACTCAGAGACAGTGAGACAGTATACTCATACACAACCTTATGAAGAAAACCGTAAGCAGACATCACTTGTGTTTTCAAGGTTAAATGCTTTTTAAATGTGGTTTTAATTATTTCTGGCTTCGTTAATTTCATTTACAACACAGTGTAAAACTGGTGGCTCAGATACGGAGGGAAAAAATGAACAATATCAAGGTGAAGCAGGTTAAACTGTGCCATCTGACAATGATACAGTAACCACAAAGTTACCAAAGTCTTTCAACCAAAAGGTTGCCGGTTCGATCCCTCATACGAACAAGACATTGAGCAAGGCACTTAAGTCACCATTTGCTTCAGTAGTGTTCACTACCCCCTAGTGTGTGTGTTCCACAGCACGGATGGGTTTAATGCGCGAGTTAAATTATTGTTTGTGCAAACACAGTAGGTCAATCACTTTCACTTTCACGAACATAAACAGATAACTAGCTATCATGTCAGTTGAAAGACTTTCTATGGTATTTCTGTGAGGACTGATTTTATTCCCTCTTATACTTTACACACTTTCTCAGCCACTGTTGTGTTTTATTGTTTCCTGTGGGTTTTTGACTTTACACACACACAAAAACTTGATGAAAGCACTTCATTTCTGCGAGCACTGAGCACTGCGAAACTCTTAGTTCCACTTTCTTGTCTACATTTTGCTTCTCAATCCGTGTTTCATTCGTTCTTTTTATATTCAGTTGAGAACCCAAAACTAGAAAAAGAAAAAACATTTTGGTATTTTATTACTCGTTCATGAATCCAACACCAAAAAACACCTGTACACACCAATTGGCCAAGTAAAGTACCAAAGTATCAAGTTCGGCCTGTGTGTATTTAATTAAAAGTGTAAAACACAAACCGTTATTTGTTTTTTTGGTGTCAGATTCATAAACGAATAACAAAATGTTTTTGTTTTTTTTTCATTTTCTGGTTTTGGGTTCTCAGTTGAATATGAAAAGAACGAATGACACATAAATTTTTTGCCATACCCGAGACCCTTGTGCTTATTTTCTTAACCAGTCTCAATAATACACTCTATTTTCAACATACTGTATAAACATTCATGCATAAATAACCTCCTGAACATAAACATTTGAGAAGCTTATTGATCTAAGATCAATAAATGCATGATTAATTCTATGTAGGTTTCTCGGTTCGAGGCGGCTACTCAACCAGCCACTCTTTACACATCGATTCTAAAGGCAGATAGACTACAACAGCACAAGATCCTGTCAGGTGACTTCCTGTAGCCTCAAATTACTGCTTTTGGCTTCTCATTTTTTTGCCCATCTGCCTCAACAGTCTGGTATCAGCGGCACAGAAATATGTCTGAGAAAGCTCAGGGAAAGTGAGTTAGGAATACTTTTATTGCAATACAATATTCCTAGAGCAGCTTGAATTGATGACTTAAATCACTGGTTAGTGTTTTGCGTTTAGTAAGTTTAATTTAGAAAACAAATTAGAAAAAATATACAATGCTTTGAATCCCAAACCAAAAGTTTGAGTATTGATTCTCTGTTAGGTTTGGTGCAAAAAATAGACAGAAAATAGACTCATAATCCCTCATTAGAAAAATGTATCTGCAAGCCACAAATGCACCACTGTCTTCACCTCTACATCAGCATGGTAGAGGAGCTTGTAGTTCTGTATTTACATCCATTAATATATATGCCATTTGTCTTTGTCATGTCCATACGGAAGAGGACGCATCCATAAGCTAGAGAGTACGGACAAATAGGCTCCGTCTGTATCTGTATCCGTATCCATATCCATAAGTAATATTGAGCATAAATGAGGCTTTAGGTGACCCGGGTTCGATTCCCGAGCAGAGCTGTTCTATGCTGAGTTTGCATGTTCTCCCGGTGCTTGAAGTAGGTTTCGCTTTGGATACTCCGGTTTCCTTCCACAGTCCAAAGACGTTAGCTTGATTGGTCACTCTTGCCATGAAAATAGCCCAAAGGACTCCTACAGTGTAAAAACCTAATAAATAACTAAATAAATAAATCCTCTCAGGGCTTCTTTCAGGGGATCAAACTGACCAATGGGGGCAAGATCAGGACTATAGGAAGAATGCTTTACCACCTCAAAATAAAGTTTTTGGAGAGTGATGACAGTATGAGCGGTGGTGTGGAGACATGTATACAACAACATGACACACTTGGATATCAGTCTTCTGCTTTTTGTTTGAGTTTTAAGCTTAATTTTAGTGCAACGCAGTGCACTGTTAATTGTTGAACCTTTTTCAATGCACGCTGCTCTTCTTTCATGTAAATCCATTTTTTCTTACACTGAAGTCACAAATAAACTGAACTTACACATTCATATGTGCACAGCAGTGAATGGGAGACAGAGACTTGGTACGGGAAGCATTAATAAGACAGTACGGACAACGAAGTTTTAGTATAACTGGAGTGCAGATCATTTTTGACTCACCCTCATAGATTGATTGATTAAATGAATGAATGAATAAATAAATAAATAAACAAGATACTCCTGACTGAAACTGAAGTCAAGCCTCTCTGGCATTGATAGTGATTTTTAGTACAAATATTGTGTTTTTTAGTGTGGAGTAAAAATTACATGTGAAGGTTTTTTGGTTTTTTTTTTAGCACATCTGATCTGCCTACCACCTGTGTTTTTCAGGAGGTTGGAGTAAACCAGAGAGCCTGGTGAAACCCCATACAGACAAGACGAGAACACACCAAACACCTCATACACAGAGTCCAGAGCGAGGCTCGGACCCACAACCTCAGATCCCTGGAGCTGTGTAGCACAAACACTACATGCGGCACCACCGTCATTCTCAACAATAACAGAAAAAAACAACAATTAAAACATCTTTCTACTTCTTTTTGGAATGCATTTTCGTCCATGAAACATTTTATACCGTAACAATCGAACCATCAGGGCAAAAGTCCATAGTGTGGAGGGAGTTTCAGCCTGGATCGGAGTTGCCAGTTTCGCTGTTTGCCCATAAATTGGGCTTGTTTATAAAAAGCAGGTGTTTGGGTCACACCATGGCCAATTAACTGTGGCTGCCAAAAAGCTTTCATTACAAACGATGTTAAATGAAAACGAATCATCTTGTGAATGTGTGCTGATGCTGGTTTAACACCTTACGACAAACAGGAAATATTCAGTACACTACAGCTGAGACAGAATAGAAGGGACAGGAGGGATGGTATCATTATTCACTGCAGATATCTACTCAGGAAGAGAAAAGGGCTAAGACTGTACATACATGCCAGACTCCAAATTGGAGATGCACATCAAGGTAGTAAAACACTGAATGACAGAAGAGAAAAAGAATACAGAATAGAAAACAGCAGTCAAAATGATATGCGTGTTTAATCTGAAGTGACAATAGGTAACAGATGGGAAGGACAGTCCAAAACAGCTCCTCATGTAATCTGAAACACTGATCAGAAATTATAAGGGGATGAAAAGACAAAACTGAAAAGTAGAAGAGAGGAACGAGTAAGTCAGTCATTATCTTAACCACTTAGTCCATCAAGGTCATGGTTTTGCCCAGAGACCACCCAGAATCACTCAGTGCACAGCAGAAAAACCCCCAGTCTGGGTGCCAATCCATCACAGGATACCACAAACACATAAACTCACATTCACTCATACACTCACATCTAGGGGCAGTTTAGTGTACCCAGGAAAGAGCCAATAAGTCAAATTCAGTCCTCTGTACCAATATAAAGTCCTCAATACCACCGTAAAGTCAAAGTGAGAACACTTTTGGCCACTGTGCAGTGAAATTCACCTCCACATTGAACCCATTTGTGCAGTGAAACACACACATACACACTAGTGAACACTAGGGGGCAGTGAGCACACATGCCCAGAGAACTGGACAGCCCTTTTATCCACAGCACCCGGGGAGCAGTTGGGGGTTAGGTGTCTTGCCTTGCTCAAGGGCCCTTCAGTCAAGTCCTGGGCTGGAACCAGGGACCTTCTTGTCCCAGGGCGGGTTCTTTAACCCCAAGCCTACGGCTGCCCCCTAAACAAGTATGAATTTGAATATAAAAAGAACAACAGTGTAAGAATAACGGAAGGGTTTAAGTTAGACACTGGTCGTTCTTGTAAAGTCTATATACTGTCTCTCTGTAAGACCTCAGATTATAGACTAGACAGACTTTGGGGTGGATTTTCTGTACTGGATCTGGCAACGCTGGCCTAGATAGTTGTCCATAACTATGAGTTAGGTGAGTTATAGCGGTTACAGGAAGAGCTGGAACAGATCCAGGTCTGTCTATTGGTTGAACAGCAAAGACTATATCGGGCAAAAATTTTTTTTAGCACACATGCTGCTCACACCTGTTATTCCTTTCTGCTACCAGAACACGAATCACCTGATCAGTTACTCCTAAAGAGCCAAGAGCTTGTTGTTAGGAAACCGGGAATCATTGCAACGGACAAGACACACCTGAAGTGCCCTTGAGCAAGGGCACTAACCTAACCCCCTGACTGCTCCCCAGGTAGTGGTTTGGGGCTGCCCCCCTTCTCCGGGCAGGTGTGTTCACCGCCCCTCTAGTGTTCACTGGTGTGTGTATGTGTGTGTTTCACTGCATGGATGGGTTAAACACAGAGGTCACATTCCTCTGTGTACAAGTACAGTAGACAAATAGTTCACTTTCACTTGCACTTTCACATAACATTGAAAATAAAGACAGCAACACACTCCTTTATTCCAGACCTCAGGACTTCTATTATGTAACCAGTTAGTTAGCACAGCTTTATTTGCAGTGTTTTAGGTCAATCTAAGGATGTACACTTAAAGCTTCTGTCATGTGTGGACTGGAGTTTTGTAAATAAATGCTAGCACACACAAGTACAGTAACTAACTACATGCTAATAAAGCTTAAGAGCCACAGCTGATGAATGACAGCATTTACAAACACTGACAACAGAACTGACCTGACACTCAGGGTGCTTAAATATACAAACAATTTCATTAATAACACTAGTAATAACTATAATACACCTGATGCACAAGCAGACATTATTAAGAAGCACCGATTAGCCACTATGCTAACTAGCTTAGCTAATGTTACTCACCAGTCTACTGCAGTCTTGTTCTGTAAACTGAGAGTCCCTGTAAGTGTCCGAGCAGCCAGTTTAATGTTTACAGTGTACGGAATCATGGCTGTGAGGACTGTCAATACTGCATGAAAACAGCTGGATTCTTTAGTAGCTAAATTAGACAGAAATGAATGGTTGACAGATTGGTTTGTAAACAGGAAGAAAGTCACGTGCGACACGGTTTTCTCCCCGGAATGAAACAGCTACTCTCAATTATGGTTCCTATCTCTGTCAAACACAGCCACATGTAGCGTTAGCAGTCCACTAAGAAAATCTTGGGTTAGGTCAATATATTGAGTTTGAGACCCTATATGTCAATATTTCAGATTTAAATGTAAAACATGGCACCTGTTCGAGAGAAAACACTCATTTTCCAAGTGATAATATTGACACCTGTGACTGACAGGTGTGTGAAAGTAAAGTGAAAGTGAGCTATTTGTCTACTGTGACCTCCACAGCTATCGATGCAGTGAAACACAGACTCCAGTGAACACTTGCCCGGAACAAGGCAGCCACCAACCACGGCGCCGAGGGAGCAGTTGGGGGATTGGGGGCGGTGGGGGGCTGGGGGATGTGGTGGGGGTGGGGTAAAGTTGCCTTCAGTGGTGGATGAAGTACCCAAATCATGTAGTTGAGTAAAAGTACAGATACC
>JAOVVF010000039.1:6696378-6712151 GCA_028565595.1 Duopalatinus emarginatus | reverse complement strand
GATGTGTGTGTGTGTGTGTGTGTGTGTGTGTGTGTGTGTGCATGTGCCAATCCAACCATCTAATTTCCTTATAAACTGCATAAACTCTACCTATGACTAGTATATAAGACAAAAAGCAATGGATAGTCCTTTAGTTTTTTGCGGTTTACTGCACATACCTTGTATTTTCACTCTTTTCCACAAAGGGTCCAACCAACATTAATTAAAATATTTATAGGTATAAATAATGATAAAATTCAGTACAGGAAATGGCAGAGTGAGCATAATTTATGATAATAATGATGTGGTTATAATACTGGAGGTTTGCTCTATTGGTTTTCTGATGTGACTTGGCTGTATTTCATTGAATTACAGTTATTTGGCCTAGCGTAACATATCCAGCAGGCATGTACGGAATAGTATATGATATATTCCATCATACTGATTTTTCTTGTAATGAGTAAAACCGTAAAGAAACCACTATTATAAATGAACGCAGCATCAATATAGCATTTCTCTTAGGTTCATGGGTTTGGAGCTCTGGTATCTTGTGAGCAGCCATTTTTCATTTATTGAATGTGGTTGAAACTTCTAATGCTTAGAGATAGGCCAGAGCTCTGTACTTAATTCCCAGTGTACTGTCAAGAACAACAGAGACCAGTCATTGCTCACCAAGACAGCAAATCCTAGCAATTTCATTACTCTTTTTTTTGGTCATTCAGCTACCTAAGCAATGGTTTTCAGAATAACAATTATGAAATAATTTTCTGAATTTCGTCCTGAACAAATTTATTAATTAATCATTTTAAAAATAAATAATATTTTTTTTGTTAATTTAAAAAAGTGGAATTATTTAGTTTATTAAATAATTTATTGATTACTTAGCTTAGACTATTATATCATCATCTAGTCAGATAGCTTCACAGTTCTACATCATGACCAAATTTTGTGACCTGTTAATTGTGTTCTTGTTCAACCATTTACACAGAAAATCAAGTGTTCATGCAAACCGTTTTAAAATCCAAACTCTTACACCAACATAGTCATTATGCCGAATATATTTTCAATTCTGAAGAGGTCACAACCATCTTCATCCTAGCCTGTAACCATGCCCACACCACAGCTTCTTCTAAGTACAATCTCTATAGCACACCCACACACTGTTTACTCCTTAGCAGTGTATATATAGTCTGAACATTCATTCTATTAGCTCATTGTTGAGTCGTTTTATGTTTCATTGCCTATGTTTGGATTTTTTACAATTTACTGGTCTGTAGTCCTGTGTATATATTTTGCTATCCTTCTCCTTTTTTTCGCCGTCTTGTTCTGCTTACTTTTCTATTGTGACGTTTTACCTGTCTGGCGATTTTAATTTTTGTTGCCAGGTGTTTTCCAGATCCAGATTAGGGCAATACTGTATGGTCCTTTGATTCACTTAAAGCTACTTGAACCACTTAGTGTTGTATATTAGCATGTTTTCCATGTAATATACTCAAGGCTAACTCTCCAGTATTACCTACTAAGCCTTTCCACTCTCTGTCTGAACCACATTCTACTGTAATGGCTTCACCATATGAAAGGTTCCAGCACATGAATCACTTCTTGGTATCTGTGTTTAAATTTGTTGATTCACTACATCTGTATTTTATGCCTCCTGAGCTGTTTATACTATATGACCAAAGTCTTGTGGACACATGACCATCAGACCCAAGTGTAGGCCCCAAAGTTGTAAACCAGCAACTATATAAAATGACTTTGCATGCTGTACCATTACAATTGCTTTTCAGTGGACAAAAGAGGCCCAAACGTGTTCCAGCATAATAATGCCCTTGTGCACTCTATGAAGAAATGGTCTGGGCAAACTTGGGTGGCCTGCCAGAGCCCTGGAACACCAAATGCACCACAGACCTGCTCACTAATCATCACTGCCTGACCTTACTAATGCTCTTAAAACCAAATAAACATAACTGCCCAAAGCCACACTCAAAAATCTAGTGGAAAGTCTTCCCAGTTTATTATAACAGAAAACTGGAAGTAAATCTGGAATAGGATGTTCAACAAGGACATGAGTGTGATGGTCAGGTGTCCACAAACCTCTGGCTATATAGTAAGCACACTTTCTCCTTGTCTATGGACTGAGCAAAATGAAAAGTACACTTTTGTGTGATTTAGGTTTTACATTACTGACCACTGACTGTGCCAATGGGCATAAGCACCAAGCTTAGTGGCATACTGCCAAAACAGTCAGAGCATGTGTTTGCATATTAGGTTATAGTGCTGAAGGCTTGCTATATTGTATTTCTGTGGTGACTTGACTGTTCTCCACTGCAGCACAATATTAATTTGCTTAGGGTGTCCAGTGTAGCGGGTATGACTGAGACGGCATGTCAGAGTTTATGGTCAGCTTTATGCAGACAGGTCGTCTGTAGGCTTCCTTCTGTATTACAGTGTACCCATTTTTTTAATTTTTTTATTAAATAAGAAGATGTGCATGAGCAAAGAGCAGATTCCTCTTTGTGCTGCTAATTAGGTGCTAAGTTGTTCTGGACATCTGCTCTGAAATAGAGCCCATATCCCATTTCCAGCTTGGGGGGAAACTATAGACTCTCTAAAACTACCAATAAAAACAAACAATGCCATTAACTTATGTACCTCTTGCTATAAATGTCATTTTTTAGCTTACCAACTGGAATCTTCAGTAAATAATTTTGTTTAATTCAGTTTGTTAGACATCAGTCAGTCAGTAATTCTCTCGGTTTGTCTGGAGCCCACTTGGAATCATTGTGCACAAGGCCAGACAAGGCACAAATTCATCACAGGGTACCACCCACACACACCCATTCATTCACATAATCACATCTAGGGCAATTTAGCACATCCAGTTCAACTCAAGAGGTGGAAGGAAACCAGGTCACTACCCAAAAGACCACTTGCACACAGGGAAAACACACCAAACTCCTTACAGACAGAGAGCAAGAATTGAACCCACAACCCTAGATCCCTGGAGCTGTGAAGATCCCTGGAGCTGTGCCATGCCACTGTGCTGCACCATTTTGTTAGACATGTTGCACAGTATTGTTTTTAAAGTATATTGTTATTATTATTGAATATTACCTGTATGTCTAGATAGTCATCAATTATCAAAAGCAAATCCTTTGTGTGTGTCAACATACTTGGTCAATAAATCTGTTTCTCCCAGCAAATGAGCTATGGCCATGAGACATGGCCCACACTTAATACTTTATTTAGCCTACATCCCACAGTGGAATTACTTCATCTGGATTTGGGTACCCAAAAAAAATGTTGGGCTACAGTTGGGTCAGTTTTGTTTTACATAGTGGGCGGCAAAAACCTTCAGTAATACAGAAGTTACTCAGAAGTTGTTCAATCATGTTTGTGTTGTACTTTAACTGATATGAAGAAAAATAAACATCACACCCTGCTTTAAAAGACAATATTTGACTGTGTACTTTGGTAAAACCTTCTCACCTAAAGAATTATCTTAAGTGATAAAGTGTACAGGACTGTGCTGCACAAGTACACATAGTTATTAAAAGAAAACCAAACCAAACAAGGCAAATGCAAAACCGGATCATCCATTTAAAAAAAAGTACTTTAAATTTAATTTCAATTTAACACAAATGTATAATTTATACATGAGGTTGAGAATAACACGACAACAGCTAGAAATGAAACCACAGCTTTTTAATTATAGACAAATCCCACAATGGCATGAGATGCAGAGGTAAACATGAACTCTTTCTATGCACAGGCATTTTTTCTACTGCTGTAGGAAATTGAACCAGTGAAATTACAGGTTTGTGGTCACATGACTGATATGCAAATTGAGTTAAACACGTTCCAAAGTTGAGAAGATGCTAGATATTTAGAATTACTGATTAAAGAAATGCTAAAAAGCAAAAACAGTTCCATGACAAAAATGTGTAAAATCTGTAATTGGTCTAAAGACATACTTGGAGAGCTGCTAGAGCTTACAGAAATAGCATAATGTTTTAGTTCATATTTTCAAACCTAAGTATTTCTCCACTGCGATTGATTTCACATACTATACTTCAGATCTGGCCCATGTAATAACTGAATTCTATTCTATAATATAACTCTAGCTAACAAAAATCGAGTACATATACTACTGGAATGTCAGCTCTGTATCTCACATTTATCTTACATATATCTTACATTTTCTAGAAGCTAAAAGCAGATCGACATTAAGCCCTGGCCATCAGTGAAGATGCCCTCGCCTCCCTCTGATGGAGAGCAGATGCACTGCAAATGGCACAGGAGAGACTTTAATGGAGCTAGCATATGTCTGGCTTCCAGTAATTACCCTAATCAAGTCCAGCAGTCATGTTTGTCTTAATGATACCTCTCCATTTTATTAGGGCCCGCTCCTCCAGTCTTAGCCTTGAGGGCAAAACTAGGCCAGAGAGGGGACACGAGTGGCATTGACAATGAGACAGGATGAATTTTTAAGCTTAATAATCTCCCAACAGCACAATGTCTCTGCCTGTTCTATTTGACTGCTCGGGTGGTTAATTTATTTATGATATAGAGAATTTGGTTCGTTACACTTTTTTCTCTAAATCGTTGTATGCAGACAATACAAGTATGGGAATAAAACACTTAATTATGTAGCAGTTCAAGTAAGTAGGTTGCAGTTTGCATTATAAAATCATTTCTGCAACTGTGAATGACAAGCTGAAGTATGATTACTGAAGTATTTACCACTCCTGTGTAGTTGGTATATAATTAAGAAAGGTGCTTTTAAATACTTATAGCCAATAAGGTACAGAAAGGACACCAAGTCCCTAGCAATCCCTTTGCAGATGAACCTGCTTGTACTGTGCATTTAGAACATTCAGTCCCTCATCCTTCTCTTACTCATTCAGCCATCAGTCATCAACAAAGGGGAAGAAAGTTAATAACCATGTCAGGGTACAACATCAGGGGACAAGTTTCATCATCAGGGAAATAAGGTTGTTGAAATATGCTGAGCACTTGTAACGCTTATCTGCTAACAAGTGACCATACTTCACGTCTTCGCACGTAGACTGCTTTGGTCTAACAGATGTGCCCACAAGCACACACACATGCACGCTCATGCACACATTCACATTCACCTATAATTACTACTGAAAGGCTAAAACATTTGTCACCCAGTGTAGTCATTAATGGTCTACAGTGCTGTGCTGCAGCATGAGCACAATCCAATACATTGGACATGAATATCTTTGTGGGTGCAAAGAATGGACTGAACATAGCTTTGCTTGTGTTGCTTGACACAAGCACAGCCTTTCAAGAAGAAACTCAATTTGGCTTCCACAATGCACAGCACTCCATTCATGTACATGGTATGTAAGAGCAACAAATAAAAGAGAATTGGGTTTTTACTTCAAGACCAAGGATTAACTTCAAGACCAACTTCAAGACCAAGGACATGAAGGGCATGCATTTACAGGTAATGTTTAGACACTGTACATTCAAACATGCCATAGCACAGTATGCAGGATGTATTCACATTTCCACTAAAGACCTGTTAAAATTTCACACACTTTTTACCTTTCTACCTATATGACAAAGGTATTCGCTTATTGGCTTAGTTATGCTAGGTGTGAATGAATATGTGAACATGTTTGCATATGATGCTCTGCATATTCATATCCTATCCGTGGTGTATTCCCTCCTTATGCACGGTATTTTGGGGGCTTCACAGCATAAGTATTTGTCGTAAAGGACTTCTCACCAGCAAGGAGCTGTTCATGGTGCTGTAATATTTAACTCTTCATGTTCCTGCTGTGAAGAAGCCTTCCACCACTGTGCAGGCGTCTGTGCTTCTCTTCTATATGCAAAAAAATGTCAGAAATGTTGGTAATACTTTTCCCACAGTGGGTTTACAGAGTATTTAACATTTTAACAGCAACCTATGCTATATCAGTGTTTAACACTGGGTTGATACAACTATTTAACAAACAACATTAAAAATGGCAACTTCATTTCATTCACCTGATTTGGGATTATGAGTCAATAAGATAAGGAAATCTGAATTACTTTCCATGAACAAGTCAAAATACCACCCTGATATCATGCCAACAAGATTCTCTGTGTTAACTGAACAAGTAATTTTGTTTTAAATAATATGGCCAGTTGATTACGATTTTGCATACTAAAGCACACAAGTCAACGGGGGGATTCTCAGTCTTAATCTCCAAGAGCTTTGACCAGTGTTTCCCAATTTCTGAAAGGTAAGATAGGTAAGATTTTAAGAGTTGAAATGTATATGATAATAATTTGGATGTGGATTGTGTACATTAGAAGCTATGCATACTTTACACTTTTGTGCCTTCGCTAAAGCTTTATTGCCAACCTAATGTCATCTACCCTAATTTAGAATTGGATTTAGCAAGTAGAAGTACTAGTTGAATAAACAATTTAACAATTGAACTTTAGTAAGTGCAGTGTACAAATCCCAGTGAATCACATAAAAACCGGACATTGATGTCTTACTTATCTTAACATTAAGTTTTTAACAGCCTGAACAAAATAACCAGTATTGTTTGAACAAGCTAAATTAGCTAAACAAACAAATCTTCTTATGGATGACTACCAGTGCATTTCCTAAGATATCACAAAATATTAATGCATCATGTTGCCCTAATAGTTTACTTTTTCTCAAAATTATTTTTTTCTTTTTTCACAGCAAACTGGTAAACTAGTTCATCTTTGTTAACACTATACATAAGAAGATGTTGAAATGTATATGAATTGTCACATATACCCTATGGATAAACTGTTGATCTAGTCAAGTGAAGCAGCTGAATTGTTAAAACTCAACAAATAATCTGCTGAAATGTTACAAATACTCTGTAAACCCTCTGTAGGCAGGCAATCCAAATAAAGGGTAAGTGAAGCGTTCTGATTTTGAGCAGATTGCTAGTATTGATGGCATGCCAGGCAGGTTGGGCAGAGGTGTTTGTTATCATTCAGGAGGGATTTATGCCCACCTTTTCCCTTTATATATGAGATTTGTGTGCATATCAATATCTGGATAATGTATACTCCAACCTCACTGTGCAAGTTCACCTGATTTTATATGCATGTGCTTTATTTATGCAGTTTGCCCTTATGCATTTGGCATGTATGCAATTCGAATAGTCCGAATGTGTACCATTATGTACAATATAGAAACACACTGCCTGGCCAAAAAAAAAGTACTGTTTGGATTTGGAGCCTCTGGAGACAGTGTAATGATCTGGGGTTACTTTAATTGGTCAGGTCGAGGCTCAGCAATGTTATATAATGAGTACCCGAATGTAGTGAATGAGCAGTTTATAACATAAGTGGATTTTTTTCTTCTCTGATGGTACGGACATATTCCAGGACAACAATGCCAAGATTCATTGGGGTCAAATTGTTAAGGAGTAATTCCAGGTGAATAAGGACTGACCTGAATATTAACAGTGGTCTTTCTGGAGAAGACATTTTAGAGTGGTTCTAAGTAGCTGCTCTACATAAGGACTTAAACAGAAAAATCCCTAAAAGAACATCCCTCTTTAAAATGCCTAATCCTAACCCTAGCCCAATAATGCCAGTCACATGATCAAGATTGCCAGTTCCTACAACAGTTAAACCCTGCCACATGCTTGACCATTGGGATAGTGTTTTTCTGGTCAGGGCCAGACAACTATTGGAACAAACAATGCCAGTAGTACCATGTTCCAGAACTCAGCAGCAATATCCAAATTCCATCTAGAATATTGCAGCATATTGGTAAAGACTGGTGTCTTGTCTGCCCATGGAGTAGTTGTATTGTTTTTCACCCTTGATATGGTTTGTATAGCCGTCCCATCATTTTATTCATTGTCCTGACGAATTGCCTAAGGACATAATTTTTGGCTTTCTCCCATGGCCAGGATGGTTTGCTGTATGTTTTTTTTTATCCTCTTTTCAATGCTCCCACTGGTGTCTTTAGCAGTGTTCAAGGTCATGATATCCTTCTTATATCCATTTCCCCTTTGGTGCAATGAAATTATTTCCTCTCTCATCTTTTGTGACAGCTCCTTAGTCTTCACCATAGTTGCAGCACACCTTGAACAAATCCCTGGGATGTGTCTATGTAAACATAATTAAAGCTCAAGCAAGTTAAGGAGTGAGTTTCCAGTCATCTTAATCATGTTTTAATCCAACTGTAGGTCATACAGTCTAGCAGTGGGTTTTAAAATCAGCAAGATTATATAGGTGTTAATTAATTATGATATGACGGTATTAACATAATATCCTGTTTCTCTAAAATATGAATCATTTTCGTTGTACATTTGCTATATCATTCAACTAAAATACATATTTAAAGCTAAATCTATGTCTTCAGAAAAGATTATAGCTATAAAAATCCTTACTTTCTTTGTGGTCTGTATATGTTCAAATACAACTGTGTGTATGTGTGTGAGGTCAGTGCAAGGTGTGCAACATATCCATGCTTTCACCAGAACAGAACATTATCAGAAACAGCTACATTTTCTACTACAATTTATTTGTTATTGTAGACTGCTATTTATAAATGAGGTACGTATAGGGCAGTTTACTGCAGCATAAATGTAGGAAAGGGTAAAGCTGGACATGTAAGTTCTTCTTATATCAAGATTGACAAGAATGTTGGACATTGCTGTTAAACATATGTGTAAGTCAAGAATTTTAAACATAGATATCATGGATTTCCGAACAGGTTTTAGATCTGTTTCTTTGATAGGGGTTTGATATAAAGCTGCTGCATGTATGTATGCATGTAGGTGTAAAAATAGAAGTGTATAAAAAGTAGTGACCAGCTAACTGTCGAAGTTCTCTATCTTAATAATTGCACACCTGGACAAAGATTATGTATTAAACAATATTACTTTTAATTATATAATCTTAATTACTGAATTATTTACTTATTGTATAATTTTAAATCTCGTTATATAATAGTCAGCTTACTATCATTAATCATTCATCCCACCAGTAGCAAATCAAAATAAGTAGGAAATCAAAATAAATCTTTTGAAACTCAAAATTAAATAATTAAATGTAAGTGTTGCTCTGCCAGGCATCAGCCATTAACCATAATGTTATTTTGGTTCTCAACACTGATTTCTATCTTTGCCTGTCTTATGCCTCTTTGCTCATTGCATGATCATATCCTGTTCTTTTTGGATTTTATCTAAACTGTGAAGAACCTGCACTTCCTTTTAACCTGCCTTAATGAGTCTTCCTTATATTAAATCTCTATTAGTCCTAAAAATCTTTCGCTTCTTTGAGTATAATATTGATGCTTTTGTTCACAGTATTTTGCCTACTTTGTTTACACCATAACCTACTCATTTGACCTTCCCTCTGATTGTCTTCTATCTACTGCCAATCATCGATTACTCTGACATACATTATTCATACCTTAAGTTTCATTTCATGCATCTGAGCTGGCATATGACACACATGTACAAATGTCCTACCATTTCCAACCTGACACACTGGCATGTTGCTGACTGTGAACTCATGCTACAGGATTGTCAGGGTGACTCACATGTTATAGTAATATTTGTGGTTATAATATTTCATATTACATACTATTTTTTATATTATTAATTTTTTTTTCCCTCCCACTTCTATTCTCTGTGTTTACTGTAATGATGCTGCTACTGGAATCTTAATTTCCCTGAGGGAACCCTCCCAAAGGGATCAATCTAATCTAATCTAATCTAATCTAATCTAATCTAATCTAATCTAATCTAATCTAAAAATCGACATTATAACCATATTTATTTTTCCCCCCTCACCCACATGGTATTTTACATCTTTATCATGTTAAAAATGCTGCTTGACATTTTACTGAGAACCTTCTGTTTTTAAGACTTTGCTGTTCTGGGAGGTGTTTACGAAGCACTGTGACTTACAAAGTGCTGACACTGGAGATGGCACCATATCAATGATTATAACAGGTTTTGTCTGTCAATCTGTTTATTAGTCTTATGATGAGAGTATGTTGAGCACATAAAATGCAAGTCCCTGTGTAGACACTATTATATATGAAACAATAACATATTTAAAAGAGCTCATTAATATCGATCTGAATTACCATCTGAGCCAGTTATACAAAGAAAAATTTGCACACCTTCTGAGCAATCATATTATAGAATTCAGCTAGACATTTAAACAGTATAGCATCACTATTATTACTGTCAGCATCATGCTGTGATTTGCATTTCCATCAAATTACAGTACCAGCACTATTTGCTATCCTATTTGCTATTAATGTCAGCTGAATATGACAGGTCTAGTATCTTTCCTTAGTATAACCAATAACTACAAAATATTCTACTTATGCAAAGAGGATTTAGACAGTATAAGCTGTACCAACTCTTATATATGCATAAGCAACATGAAATTCATTAAATGCCACAGAATAAAAGCGTGTACACTTGCTGTTCACATTAATAGGACTTATTTCTGTAGATATCTAATCAGCTAATCATGTGGCAGCATCACATTGTTTAAAATCATGCCGATACAGTTCAAGAGCGTTAAACATCAGAATGTAAAGAAAAGTGTTGATCTCTTGAGATTATCACACACAACAGCACGTGATGACGCTCTAATGATTTTTGTTTCTTGGATGATGTTGTCTGCTGCCCTGTAGCCCATCCACATCAGGGTTTAACGTTTCCGGTATGCAGAAATTCTTTTTTAAGCTCATCACATAAAGATTTATTATTTTGTGTTACTATATCTTGTCCCGTACTATCCTGGCAGCTTGAACCTGAATCTGGACACTCGCTAACCAACAGGCCAACACATTTTCATTCATTTTTTTTTGTAGTATTTGCACTATTCCGAAAATTCCAGGAGATCAGCGGTTTCAGA
This sequence comes from Duopalatinus emarginatus, assembly GCA_028565595.1. Classification (NCBI taxonomy): domain Eukaryota; kingdom Metazoa; phylum Chordata; class Actinopteri; order Siluriformes; family Pimelodidae; genus Duopalatinus; species Duopalatinus emarginatus. The sequence continues at coordinate 6,701,267 of JAOVVF010000039.1, read as the reverse complement.
AATACCCAATCCCATCTAGTACCATTCACCATACCATGATTAAAAAGTCAATACGATACCCCTCCCCGAACCCCATTTTTCAATTTCAACTGAGAAACATTCTAACATTCTAATTCTAACATTCAACTTTAACTGAGAAACATTCTAACATTCTAATTCTGTTATTCTTTCCCCCTGCTAAGCATGGTTTCTGAGAAATAAATAAAATGAAGTAAATAAAAAAATGACTCAAAACAAAACTAGGATTTTTTTAAGGAAACTAAAACGATAGAGACAAAAGTAATGTTACACAATAACAAAAACGAGACAGAAAAGAAAACAGAAGTGAGTGGGAAATGGAGTCGAATTCTATGTAAGGAGCTGGAGAATGAACTGCAGGCTGTATGGTGAGTGAGTGGATTTTGTCACTGTTATGTAGCAACAAGCTGCTTGTTGAGAACTTTTAATTAAGACATTAAATGCTATGTTTATGGCCTAATATATTTTACTGATTTTTTCTGAAATGTCTCATCATGGTCGTGCTGTTATTTTACGGTAACACACTTTCTTCCATGTTCTATTATTTTATATAATGCTTATACAGCCTTATATTATATAAGGCTGTGATGACAATAATTAATAATTATTATTATTTTGGTTTACTATATCTTGTCCCGTACTCTCTTGGCAACTGGAACCTGAATCTGGTCACTAGTTAACCAACAGGCCAACACATTTTCATTCATTTTTTGTAGTATTTGCACCATTCCAAAAATTCCAAGAGATCAGCAGTTTCAGAAATATCCAATCCCATCTAGTACCAATCACCATACCATGATTAAAGTCAATTAAGATCACCCCCCCCCATTTTTCCACTTTAACTGAAGTTCTTCACCTGTATCAACATGCTTTTATACATTATGCAGCCGCCACATGAGTAGCTGATTGGATAACTGCACAAATAAGCAGGTGATTCTATTAAAGTGTGCAGATGAGTATACATGTGTGCACAATCACACCAGTTTTAAACATATTTTCAAAAAAATTCATAGTATGGCTTGCCAAATTTGCAACTGACTTCACAGGTTAGTTTGACTGTACAAACTGCAGACTTGCTGAAGATAAGGACCATCTGGCATGCGTCCAGCTGCAGCTACATGATTTGGCATGCCACTCCTGCACACTCTTTTACATGGGCAGATCCCATTTGATCTAACACCCAGTGCCATAATAGAATTGGTTTTTGGATTAGAGGAATTACTTTTGCACCCTAATCTGGGGGAGGGGGGGGTCTATCAGGGGGGAGCAAGCACAAATACAGTTTCAAGCGAGGTTTTCTCTCATTACCATGTGGAATGATGCTGTGGGTGAAGGTGCTTATGTTACATTACATTCATTTGTGGTTAGTGTTTTCATTGCGAAAAACTTGCTAATATGTTTCTATTTCATATGTCATGTTAGCTTTTATTGATGACATTCCTCCACTCATACATCCTTTGTGCTCCTTGTAAATTATTAATGCTCATATATAATTTTGTATCATGACTGAATGGTTTGGGACTGAAGCAGTACTGCAGACTAATTTTGCAAGCTGACGTTAAGGGGGATTAAAAACGACAGTTGATCCAGTTGTGTCCCTGCAGTGCTGCTGTGGTTATGAGAATTCCCATGTGATCAATAATCACCATACGTGCAATGAATTATTAGATTATACTGCAGTGTGAGTGTGTGTGTGTGTGTGTGTGTGTGTTTGTAGAGCGTGTGCTCAGTTGTGTACCCAGGTTATGAGCCATACATGATGTAATACTAGTCATATGGCCATTTTATGCCTTATATAAAAAAAGCATTATTAAATATTCATCAACAAGAAATCCTCAACTAAATCAGCGTCAAGATTCATTTATATTTCAACATGCCATCACATAATGGTCCAAATAGGATGTGTGTGACTTCAGCACAGAGAATTGGGGACTATGAATAAGACTTTGCAGCCTAGAATAACAAGCTCTTTTTCCTGGTACTGAAAAAGGACATTATGTTAACGCTTCAAACTCCAACCCCTCCTACACTTGTACCTACATGACGACACTTCCTGTGAGTTTTAGTATTTAGTATTTACTGCATGACTGATAATGATTATTGACTAATATTATTCTGGCCTAATTATGCCTTCTCTGTGTCTAAAATTAGAGATTTACAGCTGAGATCTCCTCCACACATGGCCTTTCTACTTCAAGTGTAATTGAATGCCATTGGAGTTATAATTACACAGGAAACATGGACATGTAGCATCCCCGTGGCCCCTGCCAGGATTAACGGTCTTGAATTATGTACGACACTCCTCTTTAAACGGTTAATTAGCCATTTAGCTGGAAGGCTGTTTGAAATACGCATTCATTTATGTCAAGCCAAACGGACATTCTTTATTATGGTATATCTTTCTGATGGTGAAACATCTATATAGACCTCAGGTGTCAAAATCATTGTAGGTAGCAGGACACATTACACCAAAATTAAATCAGTTTATTGGACTATAATACATCAGCAGTGGCTCTTAAATGTGGTTATTTTATACATACCCTGAAGTACCAGAAAAACTGATGCAAATTAGTGGTGGCTCCATAATGGTAGTGGGTTTGTTTAGCTGGCACTCCATGGGTCCACCAGAGATACTAAATTATGGTTAGAGGAACCTTCGTCTGAGTTTAGGGTTCTGCCATTCCTACCTAAGTCACCAGATCTTAACGTTATCAAACACATCTGGGATGCCGTTCAATGTGCTGTGAAACACAGAAAACTTACTTTCAGAATACAACTGAATTGTGGACTTCTGCAGGAAGTATGGTGTTGATTATCTACAAAATATTTCCGCAAGTCCATGCCCCATGGGGGACCTACTAAGTGTTAGACTGGTCTAGTGGGCACTCACCGTTCAGTTTCTGTGATCCGGTGCCCACTGTAGCCTCGGATTCTTGCTTGCTTCTATAAATGTATAACCCTTTTCATTATTTATGTAAAGCTGCTTTGGGACAATGTCCATTGTTAAAAGTGCTATACAAATAAAATTGAATTGAATTGAATTGAATTGAATTTAGGAGAATCTGGAATCTTGATGTTGTAGGTATATATATATATATATATATATATATATCCACCTAAAGGTTTTATGTGCATTTTGATACAATTTTCAGCTCCCCATGGTTGTGAAAATTATATAGAGTCTAGTCCATAAACCTGGACAAAGTTATTGCAATTTTACATATTTTCTACATTATATTGTATATTGCCATCATCTTTTTCTACATCCAAATAAGGTGAACAATGTAGGACTAACAATGTTTTTAGGGGATTTTTAGTACATGATACTAAATAGACTACATTGCTGTTAATACCTGCCTGAAGTTTGGACTCAGCAGATACTGGGTTCCTCCCTGGTGTTCCTCTACCAGATCTATACTGCAGCTGTCTTTAAGTTCCTGCTCATTCTTTGGCCATATCGGCTTTTGGTTTTTGGCTTCAGCATGTAAATTGTTTGCTTTCTAAGGCCACTTACAATAAATTAATAAATAAATCTTATGGTAAACCCACAGTATTTCACCAGGTATTCTTTTTATTGTTGACTTTGACAGAGGTAAGCCAACTTGCTGTAGTGATATTAGCAATGTAAATATTATTAATTATTCAGGGCACCACTTAATTTTTATTCAAGGAATTAAGAAACCTCATTTAGCACTTTACTTCAGTCTTTTATCTGAACTGATCCACCATAGCAGGTCAAGAAATCTATTACCAAATGAGAATCACACACCTTTCTTAGATTGAATATAAATAAATGTTTATTAATAAAATGATAAAACAAATGTTGATTAAAGCAAAAAGGAAATCAATATGTGTATTATTCAGATAACACTATAAAGTCAGATGAAAGGATTATCAGGTAGATGCGAGATGTTTATGCGTAGGGTGAAATGAATGTATGAAGTGGATTTAGGTCTACCAGATTAATGTAAGCAGTGACACGACTTTCCGGTTTTAACTATGAGGTCCTTAAAGGAAATTATGAGGGTTTAGGCAAAGGACAACTTATACCTAAATTATGGTAAATAAGGATGACTACTCTTAGGCTACTAATATGACTTTACTTATAAATTATAGCGACAAAAATTTACAGAACTCGAGACTCCACCTGAGCTTTGCCTGATCTGAACATCGCGTCGCGATGGACCAGCTTGTTGAGCGCTTCTGGGTTGAGCCGGCAACCGGCTGATATGCTTGTAGCATGTAGGTAGCTCTTGCAGGCCTTCGACTCTCCGCTCGCGAAATGGCCGTTCCAAGTTCTCTTGTAGATTCGAATTGTCTTCTATCGTTAATAAGTAAAGCCGTCTAAGTGGACTTAACAGAACTAAACGCGACTAGCGTGCTTTGACTTACTAAACAATCTGGAAGCTCGGACTTCGTGGTTCTTCATGGATGGTTCATCCAGGTGTTTGGTCGGCGAAGAACTCTCTGTGCACTCTGGAAGAACTGCTGACAACGAAAACTTTGAGAAGAACTCGCAACCCTAGGTGGGGAACAAGAACTGTCAATGAGTCCTGACGAGAACTCTCGACGAGCTCTGAAAAGAACCCTCGACGAAGTACTAACTTATCTTCTAAAGTCGTTCTTATTTATAGGGCTGAGTAAGTTTAAACCAAAACATATAAGTTTTTAGTACTCTTTAAACCAATAGGTCCTCAGCTTTGCAATCTGAAGGCGGGCCAGAATTGTCCTTTGTCCCAACCATCATCAATAGTAATAAAATGCCATTTGGAAGGTGGAAGGGTGTGTGACCCATTTGGTGTGTGTGTGTGTGTGTGTGTGTGTGTGTGTGTGTGTGTGTGTGTGTGTGTGTGTGTGTGTGTGTGTGTGTG
>JAOVVF010000039.1:6672735-6684120 GCA_028565595.1 Duopalatinus emarginatus | reverse complement strand
ACATGATATTACAATAATAACAGTATAACCTATACACAGTGCAACCTCAGTACCTTGTTACTATACATGTGTTTTATTATTACACAACTTTCCTTATCATTTCCTTTATTCCATTATTCTTAAAATTTCTTTCTGCCTGGAAATAAGTGCATTTTTATTTCCAGAAAAAAATACAGCTGTCTTTCTAGTAAGATATGTTATATTCTGAGAAGTCCAAGGTTGAAGTAGGGCTAAAAAGCTTATATAAGAGAACAGTGTAATTAGTGTTGCAGCATTCACACTTTGAGGCTTTTCTGGATAACTAAGAAGCAAACTCGACCGGGTGTGCTATTAAAGGAAATAATACACAGCAGGGTAACATGATGCTGTCACTACACCGAAGGGAATTTTCCCCCTTACAGCTAATTTTATTCTTTGTTTTATTCCTGTAGAACCTACCATGATGGAAAACTTACTGACCGTAATAATGACCATTACAATGCAGTTAGGCCTCATAAGATGAAATGAGATGAGAACAGTGACTAATCAGTGGATTGACCGGTAATAAATAAAGTGGTAATAAAGTAGCAATCGACAGTCCGCAGGTTAGTAAACATTGTAAACAGCAATGCACAGTAAACACGATTTTGCACATAAATATAATTGATTTTGTATTATAGTAAACATGGTATTTTACTATATATAGTAAACATATGCACATTTATTTTCATATGGAAACAATGTGAAAATATCATGAATATAGTCAACAGATCTTGTAATTTTTATCTAATACAAAATGACAACACTGAAAATATAAGATTATTACAAACCATTTTAACTAATTTCTAGCTTGGAATAATGTTGTTCTATTATGGCAGATGTAAATGAAAGAAAATGTAAAGCAGATAGAAAATGTAAAGTTTGACATGTGTAAAATGTCAAACAGGTTTACTGATGTTATATTTGGTTCATTGTAATCTTGTATAAAATACTAGATGAATCTAAGTATTCTCAGGGTATTAAACATACTCAGTGCTGTAGTATATAAGTTTGCTTAATGTAGCTAAAAGCTGTGGCCTGAGGTTAGGCAGGTGGCCTTGAGAGGTGTCTCCAGTCCTCACAAGACATGACTAAAGTGCCCCTAAGCAAGGCACCTAAACCCCTGTTACTCCTCATGTGCTATGGATAGGGGGCTGCCTACTGCTCTGGGTAAGTGTGTATACTGCCCGTAGAGTGTGTATTCAGTAGTGTGTGCATTTCACAGCACATATTGGTTAAATATCTATATGGAGATAAGATTCCTCAGTAGGTCTATCACTTAATTAATTTCAATGTGTTTTTAAACACATTAAAATGATGATCAAAACCAGAACCTTATTTGTTTGTGATTTAGATACATGCTGGATTTTGGATTTGAGCTAGCCTTATGAATAAACTGTTTACATATATGTCATTCACTGATTTAGCCTTGAGGTAAAACACACACACACACACAAACACTCATTATCCATATGGGTTACAGTGAGCGAAGCCCTGTTTGCTGATCTTTATACAGCCTTTATATGTTTTTATATTTGTGCTGTTACTATAGAAATGGAACATATTATACTTAGTGTATTAGTATAAAACTATCATTTATGTAAACGATCAGAGCCATGTATTATACACCTTTCAACTTATCAGATTTAAAAATTCAACAGAGATGTGATATCAACATTTTTAAACACGACTAAGATTGGGTGAAGTTACAGTGACCGACATTTTGACTTCAAGATGCAGACTCTCCAGCCTCACCCCCTTTTTCATAGAACTGCTGCTCATGCTGCATCACAGGGCTGTGTAACATAAACAGAGGGAAATGTAAATCCACTCTCTTTCGCATACATGACCTTACACGTATAGACAGTTGGCTAGTGTCTATGCAATTCTTAGGAGATGGCAAGAGTACACTATTTCTTTCCACACAGAGACAGCACACTGTTGACCTCCAGGCTGTGGATATCATTGCGATTTAAATATGAGATGTGGTGAATGCTGTGCCCGATGCAGTCTTAACCCTATGTGATGAAACAGTAGTATAGATGTTTTTACAGAATAGTTAATGACAATGATGCGGTTTCATAGTCGACTCTTATTCAGTAAGAAAACACAGCTAAATATGGTAGGAGTGCCTCAGTAAAACGCACTGTGTTCTGGCTCCTGGGAATAACGTAATGTCATAGTCGATCAGCAAATTATACACAATTCAAAATCATGGGGTAAGAATGATCTGACAGTTCTATGGCTAGCCTTCAGAGATATACTGCTTCGTTTCTCTGGCACTGAAAACCACACATCTCTTCTGGGTGTAGAATTGGTACAACACATCTTCAGTTTCTGTCAGTCTCTCTAATAGTTAAGGATCATCTCCCCAGAGCTCTTTTAAAAAAAATCTTTTACCTGACTGAACACAGACGCATCCTCAAATAGTCACTGAACTGTGCTGGATTATGCTCAAGGGAAAACACAGTACATACACAATGTCATGCCTTATTCAGCTCCAGTGGGCATTAGGAGAGCTACCAGGAGACTAAATTCATCATCAATTAAAGCCTAAAGTCAATTCTATAGTGGTTCTATTCATATACTGCAAACATCTATACTGTGTAAAGTGCCTTCAGGACTTAGTGGCTGTCTATTGTGTTCAGATAAAATGTTTCCTGGGCTGTTTATGCAGAAAAAAAGCAGCTCAGGAATGAAAACAGACATAAAAGCTAGAAGAAAAGAATGTTTTTCCCATCTTCAGCATTAGTTAAAATAATAAAGCAGCTTTTAATGAGGGAAAAAATATCAATGTGCTGGTTAGTGTCACTGAATGCTGAAAAGTGTGTGTTTAAGATTGTGTGTTTGTTGACGATTCATCATCAGACAGCTGTCTCTTTATAAGTACTGATCTGGTTCATGAGCAACAAGTTCATATGTGGTTCATTCTGTGTAATGAAGCTTGTTAGATTATCTGTCAACAGACTGTGTGCTGAACCTTCTTTCAAAAGAGACCAAAAAAAAAGAGCAACATGGAAAAATTAAACCGTGCCAAAGCAATTTATGAATTTGCCTCTTTTCTGTGATGAAAGGTAAACACCTGAAACTGCTGTATCATGTCTCTGACAGTTAACACTCTTCATCAGAGGTGCATGGCACGTTTAAATTCCCTGCATCCTGGCAGTGCAGTGATGCACAGGCTAGGCAAGATGACAGAATAATCTTATGAGGATTGAAATGGTAGATGAACATCTAATTCTAAGACATTTAAAAAACTGAGGTGAATTATTATTTGACAAACTTTTATTATTATTAATATTCTTGATATTGAAATTCTAATTTCCTCCACCTCTTTCAGAATAATTTGACTAACTTCTCTAAAAGTCTCCCAAATCGTCATAAATCGAGCTTCTGTATGTGCAAGGGGGTAATACGAGGCTCCGCCCCCTCTCCTGGCATACACCTGAGCCAGGCTGATATCACAGACTATTTAAACCCAGCATTTTAGCCTGCACATGGAGGCTGATTGGGTATATATGATTCCTGTCTCTGTTCTGACATTTTTTGGTGGATTACCTGTGCTAGACCCTCCTCATGCCTTGTTCCTGTTTTGTTCCTGTTTTGGTTTAAATTTCTGTTTATGTTTGTTTGATTGGCGCTTGGTTTCTTTAATAAAACCCCCTTTCTTTCCTGCACTGGCATTCTAATCTCCCGTCTGTGTGAGAACGCACACTCACAAATGTGTATTGACCTGATTGACCTTATATATTGTCAATATTATAAGAGGAATATGTATTACCAAGTTGATGTTGCCTATAAAGCAATGTAGGAAATATGGCTCCACGATAAACAGGTTTATCTGAGCAGAGGCAAAAAACGTCCAAAACTTTTCTTAGAGTGTGTATTCAGTAGTGTGTGCATGTCCCTGCACATATTGGACAAATATCTATATGGAGATAAGATTCCTAAGTAGGTCTATCACTTCATTCATTTCAATGTGTTTTTTAAAAACATTAAAATGATGATCAAAACCAAAATCATTTGGTATTTGAGCTAGCCTTTTGAATAAACTGTTTACATATATGTCATTCACTGATTTAGCCTTGAGGTAAAACACACACACACACACACACACACACACACACACACACACATTATTCATATGAGTTACAGTTTTTATATTTTTACAGCAATTCTAATACAGCAATTTTACCTTTATATTTTTACAGCAATTCCCTGTGAATGTGCTGTTACTATAGAAATGGAACATATTATACTTAGTGTATTAGTATAAGCCTATCATTTATGTAAACGATCAGAGCCATGTATTATACACCTTTCAATTTATCAGATTTAAAAATTCAACAGAGATGTTGTATCAACATTTTTAACCACGACTAAGATTGGGTGAAGTTACAGTGACCGGTATTTTGACGTCAAGATGCAGACTCTCCAGCCTCACCCCCTTTTTCATAGAACTGCTGCTCATGCTGCATCACAGGGCTGTGTAACATAAACAGAGGGAAATGTAAATCCACTCTCTTTCGCATACATGACCTTACACAGTTGGCAAGTGCCATGTGCACTGCCATGTGACACAAATGTTTATTGACCTGACTGACCTTATATATTGTCAATATTATAAGAGGAATATGTATTACCAAGCTGATGTTGCCTATAAAGCAATGTAGGAAATATGGCTCCACGATAAACAGGTTTATCTGAGCAGAGGCAAAAAACTTAATGTGAAGGGAAATATCATATTCTTATAGCAATGAGGACATCTATTAAAAGCCAAATTGTTTGATTGATAGATAGATATCTCCATGGTGAAAGTAGGGATTTGGGGATTTTCTGCATGTTTGGAACCTAGCATGGTTTGGCATCGGATTCAGGCAGCAAAGACAGAAGGCAGAGACCTCCATTTGGTATTTCTGGACCTCGCTAATACCTTTGGATTGGTGCCACACAGTTTGTTGTGGAAGTCATTCAGTTACTTAATGAGGAAATTTCTGTGTTAGTCAAAGCACATTTTGTGGATATTCGATTGTGCTTCAACACAAGTAACTATATCACAACCTGCAGCATTTGGAGAGCATTCGGTATCATCGCTGGATGATGATGGTGAGTATAAAACCTAGCAATTGTAGAACTGTGTCTAACTGAAAGGGAAAAGTGGGAAAAGAGAAACCAGGGAAGAGCTCAGACAGGGGTACAATTCCACACTGAGTGAACAAGGACAGTGTGCGGAGCTCAGAGAAGTCATTGTTAAGGCTATCAATAACTTCCTGATAAGACTTTCTTTCCTGGTAAATTGAAACTGTGGTGCCTTTGATGATGTATGAAGTTGCTATTTCAGAAGCGAGAACTTAGAAAACTTGAAAAGAATCATGAATAATGCAGGAAAAGGCTTGGGGTGCCATGTTGTCTAAGTACTGCAGCATTGTATAGAAAATGAATTTTGGAGTTACCATTGACTAGCTTGGTGGAGTTCAAATGTGCAAAGACAAGCCTGTGGATGAATTATCACAGTCTAAGGATTCAGCATTCAAACACATTACTCCAGTGATAAACAATAGGGAATATAGGGAATAAGTGGTTATAGAAGAGTTCAACATCATAGCATAGGGATATGGTACATTGGGCAGTTACAGACCAGAGTGTGGGTTAGATGACAACTGGAAAGCATGGGGTAAGGCTACATTGCTGAAAAGGAAAAAGATCATGACAGCTTTATTTGCAAACAGGGAAAGGAAAATAAGCCAAGCAGCAGCAGCTTCTCAAGCAATGTGACACAATGGACAAGCTGCTATAATATTGAGAAGATAAAAATTACCTGCAGAGAACTGTGGGCTACGGATGTGAACCAGATTAAATTTATTGCTGGAGGCAAATATAACGTACTCCAAACCCCACAAAAAATGTGGTTCAAAAATCTTGGGATGTTTGAGAATAAATGGGGTTCTTCCTGCAAGAGGTACAGAGATGTAGACACCAGGCACATTCAAACTGTAATGATAAATGGAGCAAAGCACAAGATTGCTGGCTAATGTCGGTGGGTACCTTCAGGTTCCACAGTGCATTGTTGTGGCTGATATGAGACCAGACATGGTGTGATTGAGGAAGCCTTTGAAAGGAAGAAGCAAAAGTATGCAGAACTGATGGCTGGCAAGGGAAGAAGGTTGGCAAGCACACAGAAGAACAGTGGAGATGGGTGTTAGAGGCTTTGTAGCTAAATCAGCCATAACACTTCTGTGGGATTTGGGGTTTTTGAGGACGGTCACACAAAGCTTTAAAGGAGTTGTTGTTGTGGTGGTGTATTGGTGTAAAATGCCATACCAACTTTATAGTACTAAGCATGCGTTAATGGTGCCAGTGGGGCTTCATACAGCAGTAGTAGCTCAGTGATTGAGGCTGTGAGTGAAAAATCTCACCAGCACCAAGTTGTCACTGTTGGGCCCTTGAGCAAGGCCCCTAACGGCTCAGTTGTATGCATGAACGTAAGTTGTTATGAATAAAGATGTCTACCAAATGCTGTAAACATAAACAGTACAGTTTTAGTCATTGGGGTGGCTAAGGCTAAGGTGGTACTGTTGTTATTAAATAATAATATGGGTATGTTGGTTGTAGTGTAATTAAACATGACTATAGGTACAGATACATAAAATCTGACTGTATTACGCCAGTCGTACTAATATGGATATGACTTGTGTGTCTGTACTCTTGTGCAGATTGCAAAATTATGTTCGGGGGCCTCTCTTACCTTGCCAATGATGTTTGTAGTCGCAGGTGCGGGACAGAGCGATCATCATTGCACTGTAGAGGGGTAGGATCATGGCACAGAGACGCCAGCTGCGTCCACGCCCGCTCTCTGTGAAACAATGCAGCTTCCCCGCTAAGTAGAAGGAGGTAAAGCCCAGGCCGGAGAAAGCAACTGCGAAAGGGGAGGGGGTGTGGGGGAGCAAGAACAACAAAAGAGTATGAAGGATTGACAGGGAAGCAGAGATAAAATAAAGTGGGAAGTAGAGAGTGAAAAATAACAGCGAGCCTGAAACACAGCATGACAGAGCCAACTGATGAATCTTTCAATTTCTGCCTATAAACTTTCTAGCCTACACTGAAGTACCAGAAAAAAGGTACACCAGTGTAATACTTAGTAGGTCCACCATGGGGCATGGACTTTATGAGCTTGTGGAAATATTCTGTAGGCAATCAACACCATTCGTCCTGCAGAACACTCCACAATTCTGTTGATTTCTGAGGTGTAGGACTTCTGTGTTCCACAGCACGTTGGTAGGCATCAAATGCAGGACACGATGAACAGGTGGAAATAGTGTTTTCCTGTCAGAGATGTTTTACTGTACCAGGGGTCCCATGGAATTCTAGCTAAACAAACTTCATACCATTTTGGGGCCACCTTCAGCTTATATATTTTGCATAGGCTCATTTTTTGGGGCACTTCAGTGTGTGTATATATACATTTTTCAAATGATTATGAAACTTGACTAGTAAACCACTTTTAAATGTAAAAGACATTTAAACAAGACTGTACTTTATGCTGAAGTCACAAAATTATGAAAAAAAAACATCCACTGCAAGCTCTGCACTTTCCACAGTCTCTTACACATGCTGCACCCTTGAGAGTCTAAACAAAAAAAATCCAAAACTTGATTTCCCAAGATTCTTTCCCATGTCACAGCATACTGCTCTGGATAAAGGAAATGTTTTTGTACTTGAACTCCTAAATGCAAACCTTTTAAAAACCATAAAGCAATCACAGCTAAAGCTGGAAATGTTCTTGCAAGGAGTGTTAATCTGTCAAAAAAGTATAATAATGAGACTCACATTTCTTTTTTAGGTAGACTCCTAAACAGTAGATATGCCAAAATTGGTGCACAGCCTTAAGTAATGAGTACAACTTTGTAGATCTTTTATATGCCTGTAGTTAATATCATCAGTATGTATCATAGATCTAGGCAAAGACAAAAGTGTCTCTGAAACATCAGAGTGTTAAGGAAGGCAGAATATAATAATAAAACATCCTGGGATTGATAGAAAACATTGGTTTGAATTGAAATATACCTTGAAACCATTGCACTGTCATATCCAATGCTTCAGTGTCATATAATATTGAATCATCAGATTTCACATGTCTCCGTTTTGTTCTTTGCAACACCACAATCATTATCACAGCGACATAGAGTAAAGAGACAGAATGAATGAATTGTACCTCCCTTGTGCAGACTATTATAGAAGCTTAAGTTATTGGTTCTATTACTTTTTATATTTGAAGTGTGCTAATAATTCTCCAGTCTGTACACTTGCATCTTTTAACAGTGCAGATGGTGTGGAACTGAGAGGAAAGTATGGCTTTGATTAAAGACACGTTTCCTTTCCTACACTGTTGTTAAGTGTGTATATATAAGCGTGTCAGGATGAGATTTAAACACTTGGCCATAGTGCCATAGTACTATTTAGGCCAGATAACAAACGCTTCTATATAGTGCTACAATATAAATCAGAGGCAAACATTATTGCCATCAAATTTCTTCTTTCTGTGCATGCTACAAGGGAGTCCATGCCCTGTGAGGGACCTACCAAGTATTAGACTGGTGTACCATTTTTTTCTGGTACATCAGTATATCCTGGTGTGTCCCAGCTTCAGCATATTCTTATTGTGCAATTAATCCTAGTCTCCTATTTAGACCTCAACCTAGATTTCGACTTCGACCAATCTGTGTTCTAATCCATGCTTTAAACTTTAAAAATAATATTTGGAATTTCCCTTTACCAACCTGCATGTTACAACGACTGTATTTTCATATTACTGTATTTCATTAGCATTTCATTACCTGATAGCACTTTTGCATACACTTATCTTGGGGAAGTGGACATGTTTGGGCAGGAGGAATATTTTTATCCTCTTGCTTGGGTTAGAATAAATATACTCCTTCGAAATTTGTAAGATTTTACACTGATTAGAAATCACAAATAATTTAGGGTTAGGCTGAAGGATAGATTTAGTGGTCATAGCAGTTTTTTTGGATTGTATCATGATGCGTGTATATAAGCACTGCCATACATATGTAGATCTAATTCACCAAAAAATGAATAGGATTAAAAAAAAACACATTTCAGTCTTTGTTCTTAAGTTGCGTTTCCGCATAGGAATATTTCCTCTTAATGATACAGTGGTGGACATAAGATAAAACCCTTTTGTAGTTTCTAAAACAGTAATTCTAGTAAAAATTCAAGTTGTGATCCAGAACATTACTTGTAAAACATTTGAAGCTGGCTAGATAACGTAGCTACATGCTTTTGCACTTTCAACAGCTCATCGTTACGTTACGTTATGCTAACAATTTCCTAATTCAGAACTGACCCCTACATGTTAGCTTGCTTGATAAGCAAGAACTTTTGAACTTCTAATGTTCAATACAATGTTTTTATAATGTACATCAAAACACCTGGCTAGCTAATCTAGCTCATTCTGCTAGCTAATAGCTGTTTTCGCAGTACGTTTTTGCTGGTTGAATGTTAAGCAGTGAAGTGTTTTCAGCTTACTACCACACCATTTCCTTAGAAGCCTTTAAAACTAAAGATAGCTGATAAAGCATGGCAGTAATGCTCATCTGTCTCCACACATTTGGTGCCAGAAATGTAGAGTGTCAGCAGACTATTTGATTTGACTTTTTTTGTTTTTTTTTAAATATATTTTTAGGTCTGAGGTTGAATTATTAAAAATGTGCACACTGTCTTTTAATTAGTTTAAAGTCTTCCAGGGATTAAATGCATTATACTATTTTATTCTCTTCTAATGATGGTCACAACAAAACAAAACATAAAAGTAAAAATACCATTATTTCATATTTCATTATACTATAATAAGAACCACCCTTAGAACTATATACTTAAGTACAAGCATTACATTTTCTTCTGTCCACTGCCAAGTGCTTTAACCAGCTGAGATAATTGAGCTATCCAGGCCACTCCATTAGACCTGAGTGGCTTCAGTTATTCACAGATATCCACCGAACCAAAGTAGGACAAGCATAATTATACTTCATACATATTTATAGCAATTTAAGAATTCCAGGCAGAACATAAACAGCAGGCTAATGAGAGCACCGGGTCATTAAACAGAAATGTGACGTGCTCATCCAGTCTCCCATGTAGCAAGGTTATAGAAGAGAGTTGGGCATAGGAAACAGCATCTTCTATACAATAGCTTTTTAATCTGTGCAGTTTTCTGGAAGAAGAAGAAGAAGAAGAAGAAGAGACAAAAGAGATTGGAAGTGCAGTTGTAAGCATTTTCAAACAAGTTCTGTATCCTGTTGTTAATCTTTCAGATTCTTTGTATTGATTCTAACCTGACAAGCAAAACTAATCATATTTTGAATATAAATGAGTTTTCAAATGCTGTAAACGTATGCTGGGATTGAAAGTATGATGTGCAACAGGAAATTGTGATGTGAGCACAAGATTCTGAGCTTTTGGCTGATGCCAGGGATGTGGCAGCTATTTGAAAAGGGGGAATGACAGAAAACCACGATCCAGCCCTAATGAACACACACTGACTTCTTATCTTCATCTGATTCCAATGACATTTTAAATATATAAAGCACAAATTACACATACCACGTCTACTAGCTATATAAGTCAGCAAAACTCGTCTCTGTCACTGGGTTATATCCTTAACTGCATTTACTACAGATCCCTATAAATAAACGGACTTCAGTGCTAATGTACAGTAGTTGCTAGCTATTTACAAAATTCTACCTAACCATCTACCTTATATGCTTAATGACGTTTTTTAACAAGAAAACGTCTGATTAATGTTTAAAGCCACAAAGGACGGCTCATCCTTGAGCCATTACATTTTGTTCTTTAATCCTGTTTATTGTTGCATCAGTCATAACTAAGGTTTATGAGTAGTTTATGGGTTTGTTCATGATTAGCCAGGAGCATTCCTGCCCCAATATAGAGATAAAGCAATGTGATTATCTGTGCTTCTTTATAAAAGAAGTCATAAAAATACAATTTGTGTCACCATTACAACACGGTTTTTGGTAGCCTGACTCATGAGCAGAAACATATTAAAGTGTGAACTCTGAAAAATGGTCCCAAACACTAGAAACAGTAGAAGAATACATGAGTGTAAATACTTGTATTAAAAGTAATTTCTTGTTAATATTGCCAAAATATATAAATGCTTAAAAAAATTAATCAGTAGTAAATAGTGCATATAGTGTATAAATGCTTTAACTTCTTAATTTTCACATAAACATGTTGAGTATAGAAAGAAATGACTATAGTTAGTACCCCAAAAATGGTCCAATCAGTGATATACCAACAGGGTCATGGGTGCCCAACGTTTAATGATAT